>JAHTLZ010000198.1:4739395-4759018 GCA_023846285.1 Phrynocephalus versicolor | reverse complement strand
CACACACACACACACACACACACACACACACACACACACACACACACGTGAGCTCCAATAAATTGGATCTCTTGAATTTGCCTGATTTTTATATCCCCCCCCAATCCTCCCCCACCAAAGCACCATCACTTTACTGACTATATCTGTTCCATGCAATTAACTATAAAAACCATGGATTCAGTGCTTTTTAGAATTGGCATGTCACAAAAAAAGTGAGTTTGAAAACAGGTCCCTATGTTTTTAATAAGGGAGCATTTTAATCCAAACCACCACCAAATTGCAGCTGGCCTCTGTGTCCAAATATGCTCTGTGATAGATTGGTATCTTTTTTTAAAAAAAAACTATTTGCCCAATTGTTTTTATTTACTCACATCATAAAAATAAATAATATAAGCTAAAAGCAATAAATTGTGACATTAAAAAGAATATATAAAAAGAGTAACTAAAAACAATACTAATCAGTGCTACAAACACATTTAAGTTGGATGGATAGCTGAATGGTTTAATGTCTAGCTGCAAACCCAGAGGTTGGGACATTGATCTGCCTCTGGATGTCCTGCCAGTAGAGCCAGTCTGTGTGCCTTGGGCAAGCTGCGCACTTCCAGGGCATCCCAGAAGAAGGGAATATGTCTGTGAAGATTCTCAGTCATCCAGGTGAGTTTATCTGGAAGTTGAGCAACTGGACTTCTTTTTCTTGAGAGATAGCAACATTTTGCTGCTCACCCCATCTATGTTGGGCCATCCTTCTGTTTAATGAATGTTTAGTTTCTCCCATGTAGAGGTCTGCACACTCCTCACTGCATTGGACCGCATATACTGTATTGCTCCTTTTGTGTTTTGGTGTTGGGTCCTTTGGGTGGACAGGTCTCTGCCTTAATGTGTTTGTGGGTTTAAAATAAACAGGGATGTGGTGTTTGCCAAAAATCCTTTTAAGCTTCTCAGACACTCCAGCCATGTGGGGAACGACCAGGTTCTTCCATCAGGTCTGGGTCTCAGGCTGCTGGGTAGTGACACTGCTTTGTTGAAGGCCCACTTCTCCATGTAGTCTCCCTGCAGAGTCACACACTTTGCCAGCATTTCTTCACCTGTTTCAAGCCCTCTTTGTAGATTTTCCCCGCTTTGCTTGAAAACCATTGTTCCACTTCGAAAATGACATCCTCTCTGTCATCAAATCACTGACCACGTAGTGGTTGCTTCATCTTAGGAAAGAGGAAGAAGTCGCTTGGCACAAGATCAGGTGAATAAGGTGGATGCTGCAAAAGTTCATAGCCTAAACAGTGGGCGGTGACAATGGGGGGGACACTTGGGGGACACTTGGCTAGAGAATAGTACCTTTGAAAGGGATTTGGGGGTCTTGGTGGACCACAAATTGAACATGATCCAGCAGCGTGATGCGGCGGCCAAGAAAGCCAATGCGATTCTTGGTTGCATCAACAGAACCATAGTGTCTAGATCAAGGGAGGTGATAGTGCCACTCTATTCTGCTCTGGTCAGACCCCACCTGGAGTACTGTGTCCAGTTCTGTGCGCCTCAGTTTAAAAAGGATGTTGACAACATCGAGCGAGTGCAGAGGAGAGCGACCAGGATGGTTGAAGGCCTGGAAGAGATGTCTTATGAAGAACGGCTTAGGGAACTGGGAATGTTTAGCCTATCAAAAAGAAGACTGAGAGGGGATATGATAGCTATGTTTAAATATTTGAAAGGATGTCATATTGAAGAGGGAACAGGTTTGTTCTCCATGGCTTCAGAAACTAGGACTCGGGGCAATGGTTTCAAACTACAGGAAAAGAGATTCCATTTGAACATTCGGAAGAACTTCATGACAGTTAGAGCTATTCGGCAGTGGAATATGCTGCCACGGAGGGTGGTAGAGTCTCCTTCTTTGACGGTATTTAAGCAGAGGCTGGATGGCCATCTGTCGGAAATATTGTGAAGGGGTTCCTGCTTGGCAGGGGGTTGGACTCGATGGCCCTTGAGGTCTCTTCCAACTCTATGATTCTATGATTCTATGATTCTATGATTCTATGGATGCTTGGGCCATATGGACAGGCGCATTATAGTCCAGGAGACGGACGCCTTTGCTGATCATGCCACAATGTTTTTGTTTCAATGCATCACACATTTGCTCCAGAAGGTTGCAGTAGTAATCGCTGTTGAGGGTTTCGCCCTTCGGAAGGTAATCGGTTAAGATTACCCTGCGGCTATCCCAAAAACCGGACAGTATCACCTTCCTGGCAGATTTCTGGACCTGCACCTTCTTGGGAAATGAGGGAGGATGGATGTTTCTACTCCTTCCTCATTTCTTTGGTCTCTGGATCATAGAGGTATACCCAGCACTTGTCCATAACGATGAGACGAGCAAAAAAGTTGTCTTCATTCCACTCCAACAGAGTCAAATTCTGCTGGGAAAAGTCATGGTGAGTTTGCTTTTGAAGAGGTGTCAACAAGTGAGGTACCCAGCGTGCAGATACCTTATCATGTGCAGTTCCTCATGAATAATCCATGCAGTTCCGTAACTTAGTCCAGTCTCTGCCATCACTCTTTCCATGGTCGGTCTTCTGTTGTTGAGGATAATGGCCTCCACTTTCTTCACCATGGCAAGATCATCCTTGATTGAGGGTCTAGCTGCTCGTGGCTCGTCTGTTTAGGGACATGTGACCACTTTGAAAGTTCCTCTTCCACCTCACAACCATGTCATATGATGGGCTTTCATCCCCATAGACAGCTTTCATTTCATCGTTGTTTTGGTGTGCGTTGTTGCCATTCAAATGGAGGAACTTTATGACACTTTGAGGTTCAATTTTGTTCATCATGCAGGTTGATGTCTTCTACAGCCTGCGGAAAGAAAACTTTGCATAAAGATTTGATATTTGCACAAGTATGCATAGCAATGACACTGATTATGCACAAAAAGTTTCATATAAATATTGCTATAACTTCTTTATTATAATTAGAACTTTTGGATACACCCTCGTATACTCCAAGTGATGTAATTCTTGAAAGAAATTTGAGAGGTCTATTGGAATTACTCAGAGCTCAGTGGGAAGGTTCAGTTCCTGATACTTCAGTCACAGTGGCTAAGTACATCAGATAATTGCAGAAGAGGTTACAAGATATTCAAGACATCACAGCCAAACATCTACAAGGAGACCAGAAGAAATACAAAGCCTATCATGATGCTAAAGCAAGACCATGTTTGTTCCAAGTGGGAGATTCAGTATTGCTGTTGGATGCAATAAAACACAACAAACTGCAACTGCATTGGTTAGGTCCAAGAGTCATTGAACAGAAACTGGGAAGTGTCAATTATGTTCTCAGGCTGTTCAAGCATGAAAAGAAGTCAAAGTCTACCATGCCAATAGATTGAAGCCTTATGTGAAAAGACAAGCAAATTTATTGAAAGTAAAGTTAGCTTCACCTGAAACTTTAGTAAACACCAACCCTGATTTGCTTCAAGAATTCAGGGAAGCAGGTGAATTATCTGAAGCATACTTTGATTCTGATATTCCTGCATATTAACAACAAAGAATGTATGAAGTCTTAAAAGAGAAAGCTTCTATCTTTGTCAACACTCCAGGAAGAACTGCGGTAGTCAAGCACAAGATCAATGTGAAAGATGACACATCCCTCAAGTCTTCACCATACAGAGCCATTGGAGAACATGCTAAACAAACTGAAGAAGAAATTCAAGAGATGTTGGATTTGGGAATCATTCAACCTAGCGAATCCCCATGGGCTAGTCCAGGGGTCATAGTGCCAAAGAAGATGCCAGATGGTCAAATACAAACCAAAGTTCATTTTTGTGTCCATTACCGGAAGCTGGATCAAGTTACAGTCTCAGATCATTATCCAATGCCCAGAACGGAAGATTTGATTGAGAAGACAGCAACAGGAAGTTTCTTATGTTGTCTGGATCTGTCCTCAGGTTACTGGCAAATCAAGCTTGACCCCAAGTCACATGAGAAAATTGCCTTCATCACACATACAAGAACTTATGAATTCCTCAGAATGCATTTTGGGTTATGTAATGCTGGCACTACGTTTCAAAGGCTCATGGATATTGTTCTCTTAGGATTGCCATTTTGCTCATGCTTATCTTGATGACATCGTGATTTTCTCAGACACCTTTGAAGATCACCTGGAACATGTCATAATTGTGCTATACCGTCTACAAGATGCAGGGTTAACTGTTAAAGCTTCAAAATGTCAATGGTTGAAAGGGAAAGTTGTATTTTTGGGTTATTGGGTTGGTAGTGGAATGAATGAACATTTCCAAGGTAAAATTGAGAGTGTTAAATATTGGCCAATTCCAGAAAACAAAAAGCAAGTTCAATCATTCCTTGGTTTGGTTGGTTATTACAGGAAGTTCATTCCTCATTTCAGTCAAGTGGCAACCCCATTGACTGAACTGACATGTAAGTGAACACCTGTTAAAGTATTATGGACATCCGAATGTCAATATGCTTTTGGTGCTTTGAAAAATTGTTTAATTCAATATCCTATATTGATTCCACCTGATTTTGATAAGCCTTTTATTGTGCAAACAGATGCTTCAGAGTTTGGTCTAAGATGTGTTTTGTTACAGGAAAAAAGAAGGTCTACTTCATCCAGTGTCCCTCTTCAGCAAGAAGCTATTGCCCAGGTAAAGAAGTTACTCTGTACCTGAGAAAGTGCGTAGGTATTGTGTGGACTCTGAGTAAGTTGTGACCATACCTGTGAAGAAGAAACTTCATCGTACAAACAGATCATAAAACTTTGAAATGATTACACCATCTGAAAGCAAGTAACCAACGTCTACTTAGGTGGAGTTTGGTGCTCCAAGATTTTGAGTTTGAGGTTCAATATATCCCAGGTTCTAAGAATGTTTTAGCTGACAGCCTTTCTAGAATGTACTTTGGTGTTGAGAATTTGCCTGAAGAAGAAGATACCATTGTTCCAGAGTAGAAAAAACAACTTTCCCACTGCTGCTCTTCTGGTTGCATCTTTAAATTCAACATATAGAAAGCACAGAGGCGTAAGGTAGTTTGTCTTTAAATCCACAACATACAAAGAGCATCAAAGGCATAAAATATTTTTCCACAAGAAGAGAATAATAGGCAAAAAAGCAAGTTCATGAAATAATGTGAAAACAATCACTTCTTCTGTGCTTGACTTTCAAAAACATTCACCCTTTCTTTGCTAAAAGCCGCTTCCTCAGAAGGGGGGGGGGGGTTATTGCTTGTTTGAAGGAAACATTTTCCAGATACCAAGAAGAAGCTTTGCATAGAAAGAAACAGAGGCATCCTTGTTGCAGTCCGGATGGGGGTTTAGATGAAACCTGCCAGCAGGCGCCACCCAATGAGAGACGGGAACGATCGTTGTGGCTCAGTACTGGGAGAGCTCTGATGAAGCCAGATGACCTGACTTCTCTCGGCCCCAACCAGCGCTTTATTTATCCATTGCAAAGATACATTCCATCACCTACACAGACTCCTACATAGCTGTTGTTCTACGCATGTATCGGGCTAAGCTAATCATCTGTGTATACTTGTCAGTATCTGATTGCTGTTATGTAGTGTGCATGCATATTGTTAAGCGGAAGAATCATTCTTGCGGCTGCGCCAACCTTATCGCTGTTTATCAGCCGATGCTACATTGTATTATTAACCAGGTGCAAGCAGGTGCGATGCGTGGGTATTGAGGCCGGTGTAGAGCATAGCTACATATTAACTAGATGTAGGCATTTGCAGATTTTGACCTATAATGACAGGCTGCCTAAATATATTTTATCAGAGCCTTTAGAGGCACCCCCACACATCCTACTCACAATACGCTAATTTTTTACAGCTTTAATGTCCAGCACCAACAACTCTGCCTTCACCATAGCAAAGGTCTTCCTCCAGTGGGAGATGAAGCATTTTCCTGCTTCCACAATTTTTTCCACTGCTCCCTTTGTGGTCTACAGTTGCTGCCTCTTCGTTTTCCCTCCAAGGACAGTTTACCCTTATTAACTATTCATGTATCTCTATATTATTCTTATGTTTACATTTATAATCCATATAGTTTCCTTGTTTTTTTAAAAAAATGTTAAATTGCATTTAGACATTTTTAATTTTCAAGGGTGATAATGTAAGGCAATTCGGGATTATGGGCCATAGAGTCATTTCTCAAGCTGTAATATTAAAACACCTTTTCCGTTGCAGTAGAAATGTTATCTACAGTATGCAGAAATTAGACATAACAAAGCTTCCATAGGTGAATAAGAGAGCTATGATTGGACAATCCATATCTTGTGTGATCTGTTGCCGCAAAACTTCTGAGGCAGAAGAGAGAAGCAATCACTATTATTATATGCTTGAACCTGCTTTTAGCAATGCTACTTAATTTAGTTAGTTAGAGTCAGGGCTAGGTAGTTAAAATGACTTGTAACCATATAGAGAGAGTAACGTAGCTTTTGTTATTTTCAAAGGGAAATAAGTTCATATATTGAGTGACAGGTTTTGAATGCTTTTTGAATTGTTTCCAGTTCTGCTTTAAGTCTGTATTTTAGTGTAGAAAATAAAGCTCCATATTATTTTCACTCCTTTTGTGAGAATTGTTTTGGAAAGTTATTATTTTTTAACAACCCAAAGTAAATCTGTTTTTGTTTTCTTATTGAGTTGTTTTGCTGGAGAGAAAACGAACTCTCTGCTTGTTAAACTCAGTCAGGATTAAGTATGGAGGAACAGATTTACTGTGCAGACGAATTTTTCTTAAGACGAATTGACTCTTAGAACGAATTAAGGCACTACTGTACTCCACTGTTGTGGAGGCCTTGGTTTATTGCTTGCATTCATTGTAGATCCAAAACCTGGAATAGCAGTGGTGGTGAGCTGGCTAGTGCTACTATATGTGGTGTTTTCGGTGTTATACTTGGGTAACCAAAGAGAAGGAGAGAATTGGAACTGGACATGAGTCCTAAGCAAAACATTGGCAAGACATATTGGCAACATGGAGCTATTGTTGAAATTCATGTTTGTAAACTCACCAGAGCTGCCTGAGCTAACTACAAAAGCCTTTAACCAGCTAAAAACCATGGTGATTGCACCAGACTTTACCAAAGAATTCACCATCTTCAATGTGTCTAATGTCGGATTTGGAGCATTGCGTTGCCAGCCTGATGTGAGCAAGACTTGACACTCAGTTACTTTTATAACAAACTATATCCCAGAGAAAGAGATTTATCAACCATTGAAAAGGAATGTCTTGTCATCATGTGAGCTTTGCAAAAGTTAAAGCCATATATTTGGGGATGAAAGTTTATCCTCTGTACTGACTGCTGTCCTTTGGTTTGGTTAAATAGTATAAAAGTGAACAATAACAAACTGATGAGATCAGCATTACTATTACAAAACTTTAATTTTGTAATTAAAAATGTAAAAGGAATTCACAATGCTGTGGCTGATGCATTGTTTAGGAGTCCAATGGATGATTTGTGAAAATGTAATTTTGTGTGTGTGTACTTTGTCATTTCTAGTTAATGTATTATTTGTCATTTATAGGTAATGTATTATTCATGTAACGGTGTATTGTTTTATCAAAACACAAATGTGTTTAACAGAGTAAGTATATAAAGTGTTCTGCTCATATACCGACCCAATAGCACTTCAAGCACTCTCTGGGCGATTTACAGTTATGCAGACTATATGTAAATTACACATATAAGTAAATTTATTTATTTATTTATTTATTTATTGAATTTATATACCACTCCATCTAGCTACACAGCTACTCTGGTGGTGCAGTGTAGTACTCTATTCTTATTAGTTTTGAAAGAAAAGACTATGAGATTCCATTATTTCAAATACCACACTTGATCCCAATAATAAAGCATGGGAAGAATGGCCAGATGACCCGGTTATAAGCTTAATAAATAAATTAAATAAATAAACATCTGATCCAGAGATCAGATTAGTCTGGAAAGATTTGTTTTTGACAAATCTGCATTGGCTCCTACTTATTGCTACATTATTTTTAGGTGATTGCTTAATGGCCACTTTATAATCTGTTCCATAATTTTTCTTGGGATTGATATCAGGCTGACTGGTCCATAGTTTCGAGGTTCCTCCCTTTCCCCCTTTTTGGAGAAAGGGACAACATTAGCCCTTTTCCAGTCATTTAGTGCTTCACCCATTTCCCAGGATTTCAAGAAAATGATGAACAGCGGTTCTGAGAGTTATGCCATATGGTCCTGGAGATCTGAACTTATTCAAGATAATTAGATATCCCTTTACTATGTGTTTATCAATCTCCAGGTGCAATCCTGTCCCTTCCACTTGCACTTCCCAATTCTCTGGAGGGTCATAGTCTGTCTTTTGAAAAAAGACTGATCTGAAATAGGAATTGAGCACTTCTGCCTTTTCTTTGTCCTCTGTTTTCATATTTCCATCTCCATTAAGTAGCTGAGCTAGTTTCGTTTCATCGCTTTTTGCTAAGCACATGCCTGAATAATGTCTTTCTGTAACTTGTAGCTCATTCTCAGCTTTTGCTCTTCTAATCCCTGCAATTTTGTGCTGCTTACTTACCAGTACTCTTCCTTTGTGGATTGGTCATCTTTCCATCTTTCTTTGTTTTCAGGTCCTCTCTGAACTTTCTGTGAAGCCACACAGGCTTCAGCATGGATATGTGGCTATAATGGATTCATATAATAGCCTACCCCTTTGGATTACATTACTGTGGCTACACTCTGCTTTGTTTTTCTTTGAAATCAAGAATTGAGTAAAATGTGGTCACTCTCACCCAGAGTTCCCCTTACTGCCTATTCCTCCACCTAGGAATCTCTGTTGGTTAGAATCGAATCAAAGGTAACTAGTCCTCTGGTTTCTTTCTCTCCTCTTTTGCAGGAAAAAAATTATCAGCCAGACAAGCAAGGAATTTCTTGGAAGGGACATACTTTGCAGAATTTGTGTCCCAGGAGATATCAGGATAATTAAAATCTTCCATTGCTCTTACATTTGTTTTCACCCCAAATGCACCGAAACCAGATGTTCTCAGTGGGACAGCTTATATCTTCCTTCCTTTCTATTCTTTTTGAACAGTTTATATCCCTCCGTTTTTCTACTGAAATCATGGGAATCATCCCACCAAATTTCAGTTATTACTCTTCTCAAGTCATATTTACCTTCCTGATCTTAAGATTTCCAGTTCTTCTTTCTTTCCCTTATTCCTAGCGTTCATATATGGACACTAGAGACTGCGTGGTTTGCTTTTCTTTATACGTTTGTATGAACGTTATTGTTAATGTTAATGTTATTATTCCATGTTCCACTAACTTCATAGGATTTAGTCACAAGTAGGTGGATTCAGCATTGCAGCCTTAATTATTTATGAGTACTTAAGAAGGTTAGGAAGGAGTCCCATTGAAACTTCTTATGTAACAGACTCAGTTTCTTTGATTTAAAAAGTGTACAGTGCAACCCTAGGCAAGTATACTGAGAAGCAAGTCCCATTACAATGGTACCTCGGTTTACGAATTTAATGCATTCTCTGGAACGTTTCATATTGCGGAAAATTTTGTTAAGTGAAACACACGGGGGCGCAATGCATTCTGGGGAACTTACTTTGAAACATTTTTGTAAATTGAGGCATTGTGGAAAAAAAATTGTAAGCCGAGGCATTATTTCCAATGGATTTTCCTTCGTAAACCAAAAATTACATTAACAGAGATGTTCATAAACCAAGGTACACCTGTATATCCAGTAGGATCTGCCCCAACTACATGAGTGCGGGATTGCAGTTTGTGTCCCTACCCCCCAAAAAATCCAGAAATATATATTTTGCTTAAACATATGTTCACAGAAAAACAGATATGTTGTATTTGGAGAAAAGGCAGACTATATTTGCATCTAAAAATAAACAAACCTTAATATTGGAGCAAAAACACAGTAGGATTTATTTTTGAATAAATCTGTATTAGTTTGCATTGTCAGTCAACTGGAATCCTATGAACATTTTTCCTGGGAATAAGCCTTATTGATAGTTGAATGTTATCCATTGGTGGGTGAACTTAAATAACTGTGTGCAAACCTAGCAGGCCTTGTTATTCAATTAGCCTTATAGTGCAAGATTAAAAGATTTTAAACCAACTGGTAAGTGGAATAGCATGAAAGGGGGAATGGTCTTTTTGCTTCAGCATGGTGGTCCTCTTCTACACACCACATGATACATTCCAGGAAACTGAATGAGGTACGGCTTGGAGGCTCTCTTTGGAATCAGGAGGCCAAAGGAGAGGAGGGTAGGGAGCTGAGGTTGCAAGGGAAGCAAGATAAATGTTTTTGTGGTGGTGGTGCTAGGAAATGGGTTTCTCAAAATTCATGTAACTGTTTTATTTCCTCCAAAGCTAAAAGAGCCTTTTGGCACCGCAGTTAAACTGCAATACTGAAGTCAAGGCTCTGCTCACAACCTGAGTTTGATCCTCACCCACTCAGGTAGCCAACTTGAGATTGACTTTGACTTCCATTTTTTTTTTCAGGTCAGTAAATTGAGCAACTATCTGAGGGTAGGGGCAAAGTGTACAACATTAAAATTGTAAACTTCCCAGAGAGCACTTTAAGTGCTATGGGCAGTATACAAACAGGACACTTGATTTTGTTTTAAAAAGTGAGATGGGAAAGAGAAATCAAATACTGAATGGGATTCTTCTACTTCTTTTCTGATAAGGCCTTATTTTAGTTACCTAACTTAAATGTAAATAGCAATGGAACACCAACTGAAAAATTAAAAATTGCCCTTCCCAACTTAAACATAACCGAATGAGATATTGATGCTCACTAACAGTTAAGTAAACTGTTTAGCTTCTTAACTATCATCACTAATTTTGTCTTTTTCACTTCTGTGGCACCCGCTCACCCACAAGAAAGGCTTCAATCCTCAGCAGACATTTCTGGGAGTAAATCCCAGTCTGGAGCTTCTTATATCTGAAGAAACATATGTAGGATCAGTCAGCAGGATTGTATAGGAACACAGCTATTCTGCCACCCTTAGTGAAGTCACAAATCTGCTGCCAGAGCAGAGGCAACTGAAAACAAAGGTGGTACTCTGTACCACCTGCACCTGTTTATCAGCTAGCTGGAACAGCCGTGTTGTATAGGGCACAGTAAGCAGGGGAGAGGCTTGCCGAGCTTAGTGACACTTTTCCACTTTGCAAAAGGCAAATATCTTCTTTTCCTTCTCTGTCAGTTTGACATCCAGGCTACTCTCAGCAGGTCACTGCACCATTCACAGTGCCCTTGATGCCTATATTGCAACAACAACAACAACAACAACACTTAAACACATGGCATAATCGTGGGGCAAAATTCAAAAAATAAGGGTGAACTAAGGCACCGAAATTGTAGACTGCAAAGTCGGCAGCTTGGCGGTTCGAATCCCAGGTGCCACGCAGCGGAGCGAGCTCCCGCTGATAACCCCAGCTCCTGCCAACCTAACAGTTGGAAAGCATGTAAATGCAAGTAGATAAATAGGCACTGCCATAAAAAGCAGGAAGGTAAAAAACAGTGTTTCCTTGAAGCCACGCCGGACACATGGCCATGGACTTGCAGAACACTGGCTCTTTGGCTTGAATACGGAGATAAGCACTGCCCCTAGACTAGCATGCATGTGCGGGGGGGGGACCTTTACCTTATATACTGTACTTAATACTGTAACTGAACTACTTAAATATAAAAAAACCAGGCAAGCTTTCCAGTCCAGCAGGACTCAGGCTGCACAGGGCCAAGTTGGGCTGAGAGGAGAGAAGTTCCGGGATCAGGAGTTCCACCTAAAGTTGCAAGATGGAGATTGGCAATTTTGAGCTGGGATCTTCCTCTCAGGGAACAGCCAGGCCAACTGTCTTTCTCCTTGCTCCCTGAAATCCTCTGTGGCCATGTACACAGAAGCATAGGGTGCCTGCTTTGATGAGCACTGGCAGCCAAGAATGGGGCAATTCCAGGACCAATCAAGATGACATTTGGCGGAGTGACTCTCTCCCTATTCCTCAAGCTCTGCAGTGTCTCTCCTGACAAAGAGGCTGGCAGAATAGGGTAGGTTGTGTGTGTTTTTGACATTTGAATGGTCTGATAAAGGCACTGCCCATCCAGAATTTTGTATTATAAATGCACTTGTCAACACGTGTTTGACACAATTACACTCAGTTTTTCAATGTAAAAAACGGGGGTGCAGGGGGTTGGGAGGGGAAACTGAGGTGCAGGGGGTGGGTGGGGAGAGGATATACAGAGTCCACAACTTCAAAGAGCCATCGTTCAGAACTCTGAATGCTAATAGAATAACAACAGTGGCATGTCCCCAAAATATTACTGATGAAGACCGGGGCCCAAAAGACAAGCGCCATACAAAATCCCTCCTACTAGGCGGCGGCCCGCGATCGCGCAATAGCCTGGGCACTCGGGGGGGGGGGGGCTTCTACTAGCCACGCGCTGTGCTCCTCCGGCGCGCGCACGGGAAGCGAGCGAAGGAAGGAAGGAAGGAGAGCGAGGGAGACCCTCTGACGGGGAGGGGAGGAGAAGAGAGGATAACCCTCTGGAAACGGCAACTGGTGTGGTTCCAAAGAGGGGGGACCGGGACGGGGGAGAGAGAGAGAGAGAGAGAGAGCGGTGTCTGGGCGGCGGAGAATTGGGGAGGGGGGAGGGAAGGAAGAGCAGGCTGGTGCCAGAGGGTCTTCTTAACTAGGGTGTCCAGCCCCGCCGCGTGCAAGAGTCAAGAAGGCCAGCCACTCAGGAATGCAACCAGGGGCTCGTGCTCTGCCGCCTCGCCCTCCCGGCTCTGGCCTTCTTGCTCCTGCTGCGACGCGTGGGCAGCGGGGGGGGGGGGCGTGTGGCTGCAGCTCGCCCCCCCCCCGCGCTCCTTCCCTCCCTGCAGGCTGGCTCCGCTGAGACTGAACCAGGCGGCTTCAGCCACAGGTGCTGCCTGGCATGTCCCTTAGAAACGCCTCGCTCCATAGCAACGCAAGAAGAACAAGCTGGGCTGGGAGGAATATCAACGCTTGGGAAGTACGTGTGTGTGTGTGTGTGTGTGTGAATGTGCGCGCACGAGGGGAGGCGGGGAGGGGGGGGGGAGAGAAGGCACCGGAATCAGTGCGAGGAACACCTTCGTACCTACCCTTTGCCCTAAGTCGGTATAAACTCTGCCCCTAGAAGAGGGGGGGGGGAGGGACGGGATTGTCTCTCGCTTCCTCAGCTGCCGGAATGGGGACACACACACTCTGCACATGTCCAGATGCATGATCTGAAGAATCCCCATCTTGGTTAGATAAGGGGCCCTGCAGCAGACTGAACCCAGGGGATGAGCTCTGGGTGCCCCCCCTCCCCGTCGCGTGACGAGGGAGGCATAATGTCCCCAGGAAGACCGTCTCCACCCGGTCTAAACATCGGTTTCTCGCTTCCCCTGCTCGGTTTCTCGTCGCCCCTTCCCTCCAGCTGCGATGGGACTCGTGGGCACCTGAGCCCCTTTCATCTTAGCTCCCTCCCCGGAGGCAGGCTTTCCCTCGCTCGGGTGCCCCCCACCGCAAGCCCCGAGGGGGCAGCCCGCCCGCCTGTCCGCCTCCCTCTCTTGTTCTCCTGTCGCTCCGCGGCTGCTTGCAAGGGCGGCGGCGGCGGCGGCGCCCCACGCACCATCTCACGCTCGAGGGGGCGGCCCGTTCGTGGCGTTCAGAGCACGGAGCACCCGGCAGCTGGGGGGGTTAACAGCGGCCGCCCGCGAGCGAGCGAGCGAGACAGACAGACAGACAGACGGACGGACAAGCCGCGGGGAGAGAGAGAGAGAGAGAGAGAGAGAGAGAGAGAGAGAGAGAGAGAGAGCGAGGGAGGGAGGGAGGAGGCTGGAGGAGCCGCCGGCCCGCCGCCGCCTCTTCTTCCTTCGGCCCCTGCCTGCCTGCCTGCCTGCCTGACCATCATGGAGAGGGACGCCTGCAGGCGGGCGAAGAGCAGCAGCGGCAGCCGGACTCTCCCCCGCTGGGCCGGCTCCCTCGGCGCGCCCGTCAGGAAGGTGAGTCGGGAGTTCGCCGGGCGGCTGCCTCTCCCGCTCGGCGCCCGCAGGATGGGCAGCAGCTCCCAGAGACAGGCAGCTCGCTCGCTTTGGGCCGCTCCTCCGTGGCACGTCTGTCCCCCGTTCCCCGCGAGAAAGAAGGGCTCGGCAAGGGCGGCGGGGCGGGGGGGGCGTTGGGGGCTGCCCCCGCCGCCTTCTCCCTTGCCTGCCCGGCCGGCCGGCGGACCAACGGTTCCCCAGAAGAGCTCCCGAGCCAGGGCTGTGGCGGAGACGGAGGCGCCTTCCTCTTCCTCTTCCTCTGCGCACGGGGGACTGGGGGGGTGGGGGTCTTGTCGGAAGACTCCAGAGCTGAATGGCATTGTTCGGGGGTGGGCTGGGTGGCTGGGTGGCTGGCGGGACGGGTTCCAGGAGACGCTTCGAAGAGAAGGGCTGGGTGGGCGCCCCCGATCCCAAGGAAGTGAAGGGGTTCTCCACGCGGAGCTCCGACGAGTGGCGAGGAAGGGGGCTCGGGAGCTGCTGGGGGTGGGGGTCGGGGTGGGGTGGGGGTCTCCGCCGGCTTCGTTTTAAAAAGATCCGTAGGAGAATCGACGGCGGCGAAGTGGGTTGGGGGTGTCTCTCCTCAAGATTTAGTAGCTTGGTTCCACTGGGTTTCCTTGCGTACAGAGGTGTCCTCCGGGAAGTCTGAGCGGGAGAGGGAAAGAATCATGGGATGTCTCCTCCGTCGAGCTCGCTGGACTAGGGAGGGATGTTCTGTTCCCTGCAGCCATGCATGTGTGTGATAGAAGACGCACACAGAAGGAAAGGGAGAACGAAAGAGGGCGAGTCCGACTCGGGGGATATTTCCTTTGATCGAAGGAAAGGTGGCCCTTAAAGAGCAAAACTGCAATTCCGTCTGCAAACCAGCCATCCTTCCCCTGCCCCGCATGGAGTCCCCGAGGCTCTCTTAACACACCAAGACCTGTTGTTGTGCCCAGGAACTACTGTGGTCCAGGAGGCAGACGTGCGCCGCCGTGGGGAAGAGCGCCTGCCTGCCTGCCTGCTTGCTTGCCTGCCTGAGCCCCTTTGTGCCTTCCTGGGGGCAGAAAAAGAGCCTCCCAGGAAGGGTGAAGAGCAGCCCAGCTCTCAGTGAACACGCAACACACATCAAGACATGTTGCCATTGTCCTGAACTTGTTGTTGGCACAGATGGGAATTTGGCCCCCTCAGCAGCCTCACTGCTGTGGTTTAACACCTTTGGTGTCTGGGATTTGCAACTGTGCTCCCCTAGGCATTATTCGCAAGTAAATCTCACTCAATGCAGTGGGATTTCTGTGCCAGATAGGTGAACGCTGGGCTATAGCCTGACTCTTGCAAGTGCCAGGAAACACAAAGCTCTCTGTCACCCCTGTGTGTGAATGTTAAGAGTCTAGGGGTGTCTGCTCCACAGGTAGATTGCAGCAGGGTCTGTCTGGCAGCCCTTGAAAATCTGACTGCCTTCCCAAGAAGCTTAGGATCAACACTTCCCAGCTCCTCACCCTCAGCAGCAGCAGCGACACCATGGTAGGTGAGAGACCAACTAGGCTTGCCTTGCTTTGTAACATCCGCTAGCAAATGCTGCTGAATTTCTGTAAACAGTACATTAGCCATGAAGTCACAACCCAGATTTTGAAAACAGCAGGGCTCAGACTTTTGGTAGAGCTAGGCATTGTCTTCTCAGCCCCAGCTGGCTGTCAGATCTGTACAATAATTATCAGTTTGACTGAGGGTTCCTCCAGCATTAATTAAGTGTATGCCGCTAAATCAATTCTGACTTCTGGTCACCCTTTCCCAGGGATTTCCAGGTAGAGTATACTCAGAAGAGGTTTACCCTTCCCTTCTTCTGGATGCAGCCTGAGTCTTGCGCAGCTTGCCCATGATCACATTTCTTCAGCACATTTTCTAAAAATGGCCAGCAAAATGCTTGGCAGAGCATGATGTAATTAGCTATGCCTTGTTTGCCTAGTAGCAGTATTAGGCAGTCAGTGGTACACTGCTTTTAATCCTGGAGGCTCTCTTTGGTTTATCTTGGCTAGATTTGTTTACCATTAATTTTCATATTTAAAAAACAAACCTAAATGAGCAAACAGATAGAGACTGCTGCTGCATGCTGTGCTGATGAATTCTGTAAATTAATTTTATATGTTTTTTGTGGAGAACTACTTCTAAAATTATTGCCAGTCAGTTTTGCTAAGAGATGAAAGATGTACTCACACACCTTTTGCAATCTTGTACACCTCTATCAGGCCCCCACCACCCAAAGCCTGGGCATCTAGAGTTCCCTTTCCTTTCTCCAGGACATGGTGGCGCTTCTGCAGCAAGTTGCCAGCCCCACTTTGGGAGCTGGCCTTTAATCCTCCCTCTCCTCCTGATAACGGGCAGCAGTCTATTCATCTCAGCAGCACTTGGGCAGTGTGGGCTTCAGAACAATGGCACAGGATTCCACCCGCCTTCCCTAGGCTGCAGGGCTGGTATTCTTTCTGCCCATGTTGCTATATTTATACAAGTAGGGAGCATCCTAGGATACTGGCAAAAGCCAGAAATGACCACTGTAATTTAACTTGGGCTATGTACAATTTTGGAATTTGAAGCAGAAAACCCAAAAGAAAGATGTCTTCCCTTCAACAGTTACTGTGAGGCACAGCCAAATGGCATTTTTGGCTTGGAACCTACTGAAATGAATGAATGAACGGGGTCGTGGTGGTGTTCTTCTGTATGTTCAACCTTTTCAGTAGAGTTTACACTGGGCTGCAGAATTATCCCAGTGGTTTGGGCATTGGGTGTGGAGCCAGAAGCTGGGAGTTCGATTCCGCACTCCTGCCTCCTTGAGAGGGGCTGTACTTGGATGATGCCTAGGCTCCCTCCCAGCTCTGTTCTTCCAAGATGACCATGGTTCCATTAATATTCTGGTTCCCTTTCTTTTCTTTTGCCCTCACCCCATGAGCCAGAACGACTCTTTGTTTTGCCACTTGGGGTAGTGAGCTTTCTAGCAAGGGCTTTTCCAAGAGTCGTTCTGCTGTGGTGAAAAAGGCAGCAGGACTGATTTGAATGTTCAAAAGGCAGAATGGAAATTCCGACCCACTCCTGAGAAAATTACCCCCGTTAATGATATCTCTGGTTATTGTTTGGTGCTTTTTAAAAAAATGTCTATGAAGTGTATGTCATTCCTTTCACGGCTGAATTTCCTTCCTTGCATTGAATCTTGTTGTGTTTGTAGCTATGAGATTCAATATCTGTTTACTGTCAGAAATACACAGAAATTCTGGAAGCCTAGACAACACATGAGACTCATAGATAAATATTGTCAGGGAACAGTCAGCAGTGGGATTAATAAGGGAATGTGACACCACACTGATCTATCCAAATTCTCAGAGGATGTCAGGCAGCATGTAGAACAGGGTAAGCCAGTTGATTTAGTGCAATTGGGTTTTCAGCAGCTTTTGACAAAACCCTTCATCAGAGGCTTTTAAAAAAACAAACCCATGCTGGAATAAGAGGGACATTTTTTTTTTGAGAATTGGTAATGAGGTTTTAGAAGATGGGATTCCAAGCAATACCCAGGTCAGCTGCACTCACTGGGTAAGTGTGTGGGGGGGTAATTTAAAAAGGAAGCAGACTGTTGATGTAACCTGTTTTTATCACCATTTGGTTGTTCTGTCTCAAGTGCCTAACCGTCTTGTGCTGTTTCTGTGGGTTTTTTAAAGATGTGCTGCGATGAGGGCAAGAATGATGATGAGGTAGGAATACCTAACTGTCAAACAGAAAGAGCAAACAGGAGGTTGGAAGTAAGCACTTGTATGAGGAAAATGCGTTTAAACATCTTCAATTGTGACCTCGAGAAAGGAAGGGGAGGCACGCTGAGGGGAAAACATTTACAGCAGGCAAAAAAGCTTTCAAGTCCAGAGGAGATAACTGCCTTCTGGAAGGTCATTACACAACTGGGTGACTCCAGCAATAACATGGCAAATGAAAATTGGTGTGGGGAATTGGGAAGCAGTAGACATGTGCTGAACGGTGGGGGGTGGGGGATGTGGAAAAGACATTCTTGTCATAAATATTGGAGTAGAGGCAGAGTACATATTTTAATGTCACTCCCTGAAACAAAGGTGCCTTCCTACGGTACTTCTTAGCACTGTGTCCAATATTGAGCCGCTTTCACTGATCTCTCCATCTGATGATTCCAAATAAAGAGGAAGGATATGATAGAAGGGCAACAAAAATGATTGGCAAAAAGGAGCCCTTTTCATAAAATCAGAGGCCAGGAAAAGAGCAAAGGAGATATATAATATAATGAACCTTATGAGGTTAATAGAAAAAAGTTGTTGATTTTGCCTTAACTGGGCTCCTGAAGTAGCAGAAAGAAATTTAAATAAATGCTCAAGACTGATGTTTGATCTCTGAATTGAACGATGTCACAGACATTGCTGTTGTGTTAGAATGTAAAATTGCAGGTGTGGTTTGTTTTGTATTTTTTTAAAGGACATCCTTGTATATGTCTTACTCAGAAGTACATCTCATTAAGTTCAATGGGGCTTGCACCAATAAAAATGGGATGGGATTGCAGTCTTGAACCGACATTCCTGGAGAAGAGCAATGTCAGTAGTGGGTAGCTAAGATGGTCGTAGAAGACATGTTTGTGCTCAGGTATTTCTAAAACAACTCAAAGCTATGAGTAAGTGGCAGGAACAGAGTTACTGCTCCATCGTCTCATAGGTTTCTGTCTAACATTCAGTCAGGATGTGTATCAGCTGTTCTTTCCCAAGTAAATGGTCTCTGCATTTAAGCAGGTATATAATCATGTTCAGCATTTGTATCAGAGTGTTGCATATTAAAACAATCAGCCTACATTGAATTATCTCTACAATAACTCTATTAAGCTAGGTCTGTGGTATTATTGCCACACTGTTAGCTCAAGAAGGGGTTGATGGAATACAAGAGAGTGAGGACTGGCTAAAGCACAGTACAGGAGAAATTCCAGCCAGGAACCATTCTGATTCTTAGCTTATAGTCTCTAAGGCTGGAATCTAAACCCACATACCTTGGAGTTGTGGTGGTGGTGGTGGTGGTGGTGGTGTGCAATCAAGACCTTGAGGCTCTTCCAACTCTATGATTCTAAGACACCTCTGACTCATGTGACGCTATGAATGAGACCTCTCAGAATGTCTTGTCCTCAATTGCCCTGCACACCTCTTGTCAACATAAACCTGTGCCTGCCTTTAGGGAGTCAGTCTGTTATGTATTTTGCCTCCCTCTTTTCCTGATGCCACCGTCCACATTGCCCAGTATTAGCATAATGTCTTTTCCAGAGAATCTTGCCTTCTCTTGATGCGCGCAAAGTAGGGTATCCTCAGCTTCAACATTTTTGCCTCCAGGCTTGAATTGACTTAGGACCCACTTGTTTGTCTTTCTGGCAATCACGGGGATCCGCAAAACTCTCCTCCCGTACCACATTTGAAACGTATACATTTTATCACCTTTCTTTACCGTCTAGCTTTCATGCCTTTACATAGGTAGTTGGGAACACAAAAGTGTGGATGATCTTGGTCTTCATCTCTAGTGCCACTTTATTTATTTATTTATTTATTTATTTATTTATTTATTTATTTATTT
>JAHTLZ010000198.1:4680481-4739385 GCA_023846285.1 Phrynocephalus versicolor | reverse complement strand
TTTATTTATTTATTTATTTATTTATTTATTTATTTATTTATTTATTTATTATTGAATTTATACCCCGCCCATCTTCCCGAGGGAACTTCCTTGCACTTGATGATCTTATCAAATTCCTTCATTGTTGCCCTTCTGAGTCTCAGCCTTCCCTTGATTTCTTGGCTGCAAGAACCAAGGACCTTGGTTCGATGACTGAACCAAGGTATACAAAATCTCTAATTACAGTAAAATAAAGATATAAAATAAAAATAAAAAAATATATAAAAAATTACAGTGGGACCTTGTATAAAGGAATTAATTAGTTCCAAATGAAATTATGTTAAGCAAAATTTCCTTTGTATGAATTTTCCATAAGAATGCATTGACAACGGATTAATCCCTGATCGCGACCATTTTTCTGTTGTACGGATTTGCCCCATAGGCGATTCTGTTAAGCAATTTCCCCCTATTTCCAGAGATTTTTTTCATTTAAGCAGATTTTCTGTTAAACAAACCACTTGTTTAAGTGGTGCAGTGGCTAAATGCCTGTACTACAGGTTAAACTGTGCTCACGGCCTGGGGTTCGAACCCAGGTAGCTGGCTCATGGTTGACTCAGCCTCCCATCTTTCCAAGGTTGGTAAAATGAGTACCCAGCTTGCTGGGGCGAGGGGACAATGTGTAGCCTGCATACTGTAATTAAAACTATAAACCACCCAGAGACTACTTTGAGTGGTAGCAGCTGTATATAAGCAGAACACTTGCTTTGCTTTGCTTTGTTATACAAGGATCCAGTGTATTTCAATTTCTTCCTCATCAGTGCCAAAGTTTCTGTAGGTTTTCTGTAGCCAGTATTTTTTCTTCTTAATGTTCAGCTGCAGTTCGATATTGGCATGTTCTTTCAATTTTCACTAAAAGTCATTTTAAGTCATTGCTGCGTTTTTGCTAGTAATATGGCATCATCTTATTGTCTTCAATTATTGATGTTTCTTCCACCAGTTTTCACTCCTAGGAAACTTAGTAGTAGTAAAACCTGCTGAACTAAGAGAGACTTACTCCTTGGGTGTGTAGGATGACACATATATATACATGCTATATAGGCTGTAGCTTCCAGATGCTGGATCCCAGCCCACTCCCACCCCAAAGTCACAGCCCTATGTCTGCTTAGCCAAAGGTCCTGCATAGGTTTAATCCAAAGAGACACTAAATGCACAGTTTGTCTGTGAAGATTCTCAATTATCCAGGTGAGTTTATCTGGAAGTTGAGTCATAGCAACTGGACTTCTTTTTCTTGAGAAATAGAAACATTTCGCTGCTCATCCAAACAGCTTCATTGGTCTCAATACAGCTAGTGTGAGTCCTCCATCTTATAGTCAGCTTTGACCTCTTGTCACCCTGGTCTGAAATAGGCTGATAAGATGGACAATGGTCTGAACAGACTTGTTAGGTGGACAATAGTATCCATAGCCTTAAGGTGAACAATGGCCTAAGGTGCTGAAACCTATCAAGATTGGGTCGTTAATGGGTCGTTAGCTATGGCCTTGGTGGTGAAGGCTTTTTGATTTGTCTGGATACTGTTGAAAGCACACCCTGATAAGTAGCATATAGACTATGCCTGAGGTTGCCATCTCTGTTGAGGGAGGGGTTTTCAATGCTCACATGAATGGTTTCCCTGGCCCCTCTCTCAAACCACGTATCTTCTCTGTCTAATACATGTACATCCTCATCTTTGAATGAGTGCCCTTTGCCCTTCAAGTGGAGGTGTACTGCTGACTCTGGTCCTGAGCTGTTACCCCTCCTATGTTGGGCCATCCTTCTGTTTAATGGCTGTTTAGTTTCTCCAATGTAGAGGTCTCCACATTCCTCACTGCATTGGAGTGCATATACTATATTGCTCCTTTTTTGTTTTGGTATTGGGTCCTTTGGGTGGACGAGTCTCTGCCTTAGTGTGTTTGTGGGTTTGAAATAAACGGGGATGTAGTGTTTGCCAAAATTCCTTTTAAGCTTCTCAGACACTCCAGCCATGTAGGGAACAACCAGGTTATTCCATCTGGTTTGGGTCTCAGGCTGATCCCTTGTTCTTCTGGATCGGCCCACTGCTTTGTTGAAGGCCCACTTTGGATATCCACAGGCCTTAAGTGCTGTCTTCAGGTGCCTGTCTTCCTTCTTCTTGGCTTCTGTGGAGGTGGGGATGCTCTCTGCTCTGTGGCTTAGGGTCCTGATGACTCCTAATTTGTGCTGTAGTGGATGGCAGGAGTCAAACAGTAAGCACTGAGCTGTGTGGGTGGGTCAGAGCACTTTTCTCCTGGTTGGTGACATTGGATGGTGATGGTTGAGCACTGGAGAGTGTGGCAGAGACTTTTATCTTGAGTAGTTCAGCTTTTGCTGCTGGCAGATTATTGCTGTGAATGGCCGATTTTGTAGCTGTGGTGAAATCCACAACAGAAACCTGCTTGGGCGTGATGGAAAAATTTAGGCCTTTGGATAGGGATTTTTGAAGGCTTTTACAGCCAGAATGTGATAGCGGTTGTGAGTTTTTTTGGGCTATTTGGCTGTGTTCGATAAGAAAAACATCCATAACACAGCCAAACAGCCCGAAAAACTCACAACAGCTGTCTAGAGATTGTTGAAACCACTGCCTGATAAGTAGCAGATAGACTGTGCCTGACCCCCCACCTCTGTTGAGAGAGAGGTTTTCAATATTCACATGAATGGTTTCCCTGTCCCCTCTCTCAAATCACCTATCTTCTCTAATATGTATACATCCTCATTTTTTAATGAACGGAGAAGTTACTTCAGTTATTTGTGAAGATGGTCCACTTGTCCCATAATGAGCTCATGAAATTAACTGCTACAAAATATGGAGAAACCACTAGGTTAGATGACTTTTTAAAAATAAAATAGACAAATTAATGATAGTTAACCTAGTTCCGATTAAGCCGAACTAGACTAATGGCCAAATTTCAGGGGAACAGGGATCAAGAAATGGTGCATAAATAATTTTGCATTGTCAAGCTGATTCTGACTTATGGCAAACATTTTCAGGGGTACAGGATATACAGTACTCAGAAGCAGTATGTTATTCCTTTGTTTTGTCAGCATTTTGGACTATGCAGCTCACCCAAGGTCATGGAGGCTAGGGCTTCTCCTGGAGGGACTGAGGATATGAACTCCTGCTCTATAGCCAGGTACCCTGAGAACTCACTTAGCTGTGTTCAGCCAGTGCAAATGGGGATATACTCATGATAAAATAATATTCATTAACCAGTAACCGCAAGACTTGAACAATTGGCAGTGGGATATATGTATCTGAAGGTAAGAATTTACATATAATAAATAGGATTGTGCAGCCTTAGGAGGCATGATTTGAAAGGTGGGATGGTATTATTTTCCTTCCACATAGTTGATATCAACGAAATCAATGGGGGTGAGAGTGAGAGCCCAGAGAAAGAAGAAAAGAAGAAGAAAGTGCTCCTCCTGCTGTCCCTATCCCACTTCTCACTGCCTAGCTGTGAGGGACTCTTGAAGCCAAGGCATTGTGGAAGAGGAGGCCAGAATGACATTTATGGGTGATTTGCAGGGGTGGGGACACATCTTCCACAGTGCCTTGGCTTGAAGGGCCACCTCATAGCCAAACATTATTGGAAAAGCCAGCAGGCTTCTAGAAGGGACAGGAAATGCTAAGCCGAACATAGGAGCATCTTGTGATATCAGCCTTGGAAGATGTGTCACTACTCCCAGCACTCCCGCTCCTTGAGTTACTCGACTATAGTGGTAGGGGTGACTGTGCTAGAAAATAGGAGTTGCCCCACCCCCACCCTCCTTTAAAGGCTCATTTTCACAGGTCTAGCACTTCGGTTTCACTGTAATTGCAGTGGCTGCATCCTGTAGAATCCTGGGACTTATGGTGAGGTATTCTGTGCTGTAGTTCAAGAGTGAGCATTAGAGCTCTCTAGCTGGGGAATTCTAAGTAGCTCACAAATCCTAGGTCCCCATATGATAGAGCTGTGGCAATTGGCATGGAATCAAACTGTGGATGAACCTTTAATTATTTTTCTTTTCTAGGAAGAACGGAACAGTAATAGCTATAATAATAGCTACAGATTTGGGTCACCTTAGCACTATTGTTCCATTCTTCTTCAGAAGCATGGCTTTGATACTTATTTTGGGTGCCTGACGCTAGTGCTATACCTCTACACTTGGACACATAGCATTTTAATTATCATTAGCAAACATTGCTGCTAAAAAGGCTTTGTCATTTGTTGTTCTGGTAATCATGATGCATCCCTAGTGTGACAGAATCTAGTACTCTCTCACACAAAAAGTCCTATTGTCTTCCAAGTGTGAGGCCAGATGTCTTTTGTATGTAATTTACAGAAGTATGGCAGTGGCTATGTAGCTCTAAAAGTAGAGTTGTTGTGTCTCAGAACAGAAGCTGTAGTCTCAGGAAATTGCTGTGCTTTCTTCAGTCTCCGAACATGACTAAAAATCAAGGCAAACATCAAAGGAAGCCAGAGGATGATTTTTGTGTGTGAGGGCGTCTTTGTGTGGTCACCATCTTCACCCATTCTTAGCTGACATCAAGGTCAGGTGTTTGTATGTGTGTTGTGCTTCCTTCATTCCCAGTCCTTGCGTGCTGCACTTCTGTGCCACCACTAACAACCTCTGTGACGTCACAAGAACCCACCCACACCCTTGGCTTTGGCCCTGAAATCCAAGGGAATGGGATGCTCCTGACTTTGGCAAGCTAACAGCTGCTTGTCTGGAAGCACCTCAAAACACTTCTAGCTCACTTCTGTCCTCTTCTTTAGGGAACCATGATCCAAAGTCTACTGGACTGGTTAAAAGTACAGTACAAGATTCCAAGCTAGAAGGGCTGTATGCTAAGATGCGCATTTCTGGATGCAGGATATATTGTTATAGCTGGAAACCTCTGGATGGCACCTTCTCGTGGGTTTGGAAATGGCTGCCTTTTGTTGGGCAGCGAGCTTCCTGGATTCTGAATTAATTTCTTGTCAAAAATGAAAAAGTAGAATTAAAAAATGCACACATTACACACCAAATATAGATTATCAAGAACAAAGTATACCAGGTATTAAGAAATGTTCTGTTCTTCAACTTGATGATTGATTTAGGTGGGAATTGATGTGGTCACTGAACCATGATTTGTCTTTAGGAAACCCTTTCAGGATGTTTCACATGAAATAATCAGGCTAGATAAAACGAGGCTGGGTCATCAGTTAGATGACAACTGATAGTGCCCAAAGAACAGCTGACTCATTGACAGACTGCAGGCAAGAGGCAAGAAGTAAAGTGTCTCATGAGAGATCCTTCTCAGTCCTTTGCAGTTTTTTAAACTGACAGTGAAGGTCATTTGTTACTTAAAAAGATAATTCTGTTGAATGAGAAGCAGGGTGCTCAGCCACTATAGGTCTGTGGTGTGGTGTATAGACTATATGTTTCTTATTGTTGTGAGTTTTTCTTCTTCTTCAAGCAAGGTTCTGTGCCTTCTGGACATGAAGGCAAGCTTACAAGTAAGTGGGAAATGGCTTGTGAAAACGAAACTGAATACTGTTTTGCTACTTAGCATACCAAATTATGCCAACTGAAGAGATTTTATAGAGATGGACAAAATATACACAAACAAAACAGTATGTGCACACTTTAAAGACAAACATGCTTGGTGCAATTATTTGGCCAAAAAGGGAGGGACCAGGGGGCCATACAGCTCTGTGCAAAGAAAATAACTGAGTCTGGTGTTCTGCATTTTAAGCATATATGAAAATAATGAGAGGTTTAGAGGAGAACAACAGCGATCTAAGATTATTATTATGCAATTTTGCCAAAAGGCTAAAGGAAAGGATAAGAGGCAGTAGAAGGAGAAATGTGTGGACATTTTCAACAATTTTGTCCAGTAGAGAGGCTATTAGGAAAAAGGAAAGTGTCCCAGACATAAACACTAATTAAGTAAACACCAGGGGAAAATGCATGCATTTCAGATATCTGGAATCAGTGGGACGGGAACTGTTGGGTAGCTCAGTGGTTTAAGTATCTGGCTGTGGAGGGTGGGAGGCAGGGAGTCCGACTCTACACTGCGCCTCCTTCAAAAAGGAGGGACTGGATCAGCCATAAGGGGTCCCTCCCAGCTATCCATTTCTGAGACAGAAGGAGTCAATAAGCAAGAGACATTAATACAGGAAACAAGAGGCATAGCGTGGAGCAAATTAGCTATGGCTGTTTTAAAGGCTGCCAAGAAAGGCAAAAGGCTGAGTAGAGAGAAGAAGCAGGAGGTCTGGTTAAATTGCATCCTACAGTAGACTGGGAAAAAAAGAGAAAAGAACGGAAGCAATCGAGAATGAGATGGTTACAAGGAATGTCACGTGCTAAATACACTTGGCATGGTTTGCTTATTTAAGGATGCTATATAAATGTGAGGTGGCTTCTTTGGTTCCCTTTGTGGCTCCCTACTTTTGCCTTTCTGTGAACAAAAGGAAGCCACTAATTCTGGAAACGGAGGCCATCCCTTGTTGAACCGTAAGGCTACTTTCTTCACCCAACTCCATCCATCCCTCTCCCAACCGGCCTCTTCTGGCTAGTGGGCAGCAGATATAAAGGATCCTTGCTTTGCCTCCCTGCAAGCTCAAGGAAGCCCCATACCCACCCCCATCTCTCTTTTTAAATTTGGTGTTCCTGCTGTGTGTGGGAGGAGGAAAACTGTATTCATAGATGCAGGAAGGGCTTCTTTCTCATTCAATCTTGTTTACACATTTAGCAAGAAACAGCCTATATATATGCTCCATAAAGCCCTTAAGTGTGAGGTATGCGCTGCTGCTGCTGTTGCTTGATGGTGGTGGTGGTGGTTGTTTTCTGCCCACCCTGCCACATGAGTCTGGATTGAAGGGGCGGGGGATTATTTTCTCCCAACTAAAACAAGGGTGAGTGCTTCTCAGCTGCAGGGAGGTCAGGAACAGACAGAAGGATTCGTCCCCTATAGAATCAAAGTTTGTGAATGACAGGAAAATATAACATTCAGGTCAATGTAGAGTCACTCAGGCATCGTTCACACAAGAACTGAGGTGTGTGAACTCTGTCTTTAGGGTACCTGGTGTAGTTGTTGGGAAAGCATGAGATGGGTATGTGGCCCCATATATTAGGAAGGGAAAAATCATCCGTTTTAAATAAAGATGTTAAGATGTGGAAGCAAAATATTCTGCTCTAGACTTTTCTCTCCCCCTTTTTGGCATGGGAACTTCCTGTATGCAGCAGCATGCTTCTTGTGCATATTACAGAGAAGCTTTCAATGAGATGATGTCCCATCTGCTGCAATGCACTTGGGGGAAAAGAGTTGCCCAGTTACATCTGCAGTTTTTTGTCAACTCAGCTAGTTAGCTATTGTGCCATCAGGCAGAGAAAAAAGACGAGGGTCAATAGCATCTCGAAAGAACAGAAGTTATTTGGGGTGGTGATGAGGCAGAAGCAGGAGGAAGGATGCACAATTAGCATGGATGCCCACACATTGCAAATGCCATCAGGTACCCTTTAGCAGGTGATAAGATGCTTGTGAAGAAACAGAAGACCAGGACTTCAGCTACTATGGTGTCTGGGTACAGTAGACCCCCTGATGACTAAACACTTCATAAATCACAGCTGAGAGTGTAAACTGCATTGTATTTAACAGATAATGGGAGGTGATTCAAATCTTTTTTTTTCTGTGGTGCATCATGCAGACCAAGGTTGAATGCCGTGCTGGATGGGAACAGCCGAAGTCAGCTGTTGAGAAGCTGCTGCCATTGTTCTCCACAAATTGGGCCCCTCCAGATGTGTGGGACTGCAGCTGTGAGCAACCTGTAACCAACAGGATCATTAGCCAAGTTGGGTAGGGATAATGGAAATCGTAGTTCAACACATGTGGAAGGCACAAGCTTTTTGAAAGATGTGAGAGCAGAGAAATCAAAGCCCAGGGCTGAAGACTTGTTATTGGGGAGAGTGTCAGAAAAACTTTAACTCAGAACTTGGAAGGCACAAGCCACAAGTAGCTTAGTTACTTATGACTAGCTCCTTTTTGGGTTGCAAGCAATGTAACTAGTAGTTGCATTTTTAAAACTTTTTTAATGCAATAAGTAGCATGCAAGCTATTACTAGGTAAAGTTATTAGGCTCCATCAAGTCAGAATTGATTTACAGTATAGTGACCTAATAGGGCTTTCAAAGTAAATAGGATACTTAGGGGGTGATTTTACCAGTTCCACTCCTCCAGTGAGTTTCCGTGTCTGAACAGGGATTTAAATTCAGGCCCCCTAAGTATTGCACTGTGTAAAGCATAATGCAGATTACTTCCAAACTTTACTTTTAAAAAGAATTTTTAGAAACTGGTTAACATGTAACAAGGAGTTACAAAGGTAGAGCAAAAGTATTTTAAGCCATTATGACATTATGTTTTAGATTTGATGGGTAGCCTCTACAGTAGTTACTTTCAAAAGTTTCCTTTTAAGGGAATTTTGAAGCATTCGTAGAAGTGGTTTATAGGTATTTTTCAGGTCTTATGCCTTTCTTGTATCAATCCTAAATAATAAGGGAACTATTCTTTGATTATGCCATTTGTATTTATTTCACTGGCCAGAATACCATTGATGCTAGTTTGGGTAATTTGCTGTGGTTGTTTGTGTGTTGCATAATTACAGTCATGACTGACTCTTTGAGACTCCATCACAAGCTGGAATTAAGATTGCTGGAAGAAATACCAACAACCTCAGATATGCAGATAGCAGATAGCTACTCTCATAGCAGAAAGTGAGGAGGAATTAAAGAACCTCTTAATGAGGGTGAAAGAGGAGAGTGAAAAAATGGGCTGAAGCTCAACATCAAAAAAACTAAGATCATGGCCACCGGTCCCATCACCTCCTGGCAAATAGAAGGGGAAGAAATGGAGGCAATGACAGAGTTTATTTTCTTGGGCTTCTTGATCACTGCAGATGGCAACTGCAGCAACGAAATTAAAAGACGCCTGCTTCTTGGGAGGAAAGTGATGACAAACCTAGTCAGCATCTTAAACAGGAGAGACATCACTTTGCCAACAAAGGTCCGAATAGTCAAAGCTATGGTTTTTCCAGTAGTGATGTATGGAAGTGAGAGCTGGACTATAAAGAAGGCTGATCACCGCAGAACTGATGCTTTTGAGCTGTGGTGCTGGAGGAGAGTCTTGAGAGTCCCCTGGACTGCAAGGAGATCAAACCTATCCATCCTGAAAGAAATCAACTCTGAATGTTCACTGGAAGGACAGATTTTGAAGCTGAGGCTCCAGTACTTTGGCCACCTCATGAGAAGAGAGGACTCCTTGGAAAAGCCCCTGATGTTGGGAAAGATTGAAGGCAAAAGGAAAAGAGGACGGCAGAGAATGAGATGGTTGGATGGAGTTTTCGATGCAACCAACATGGATATGATCAAACTCCAGGAGGGGGTGGAAGACAGGAAGGCCTGGCGTGCTCTCATCCATGGGGTCACAAAGAGTTGGACACAACTGAACAACTGAACAACAACAACATCTCAGTTGCACAACTGTATGCATTGGCACACACACAATCTAAATGTATTATTTAGTCTTAATTAGCTGTGACAGGTTACAAAATCCTTTTTTGAACCCTGATGGGAAAGTGGCCAATATTTTCAAGATGCAATACCGGAATTAGCTATTAGAGGGGAAACAGAGAGTATTTTTCTGAATTCTTAATTTCCAGGAAACAGCACATTCATCATAACACACTACATAGCAAATTATGGAAAATTGACATCCTAAACTTTGGTTGAACTGCAAGGGCTAAATCCAACTATTAATCTTAACTAAAGTAAAACCATTGACTCATACGTAAGTGATGAGTTACTACGGATTCTTCAGTTGAGATAATAACTGGATATAATCAAAACTGCCTAAAAATTAGGTTATAAAGCTGGCAGAATTCGTTATGGAATTGTGGTGTAAGGCTTGTCCTTAAATAAGTGATGTTCCTGCTGCCCCAAAGAGAATCAAACACAAGAAAGGGATTATAGAAGTAACACTTCAATAATTAAAGGAATGTGGTTTTTCGTCTATTGGCTACCATTCATATGACCCTGTTTGGTCTTAGGTGCTCTTAAACCATTTAAGATTTGTGTGCAATAGTTGCAGGGTGGGGTGAGGACTCGTGTAATCAGCCAGGTTTATTTTTTTCTCTTCCTCCAACAGCCAGCCTTCCAGGCGCAGGGATGGATGTCAGTAGGCCTTTCAGTTTCTCTGTCAGCCATTAGATTCATCTTCAATGTATAAGTCTAAGTGCATGCAAACACATGTCCTTTTAAAAGCCTGCCCATTTCCACTGTGTCCTGCCTTCTTTCTGTTCCTGCTTGGTTATCAAACAAGGGAGATTCTTGCGTGGAAGCTGGCCAGATGTTTGGATGCAGATGGGCCATGGGCCAACGTAGAAGGGCATTGGTTATGGGTGACAGAATGGAACCTGGGACACTTATTTTCCTTCTCATTGCCTTGAGCTCCGCTGCAAGAACCTGCACTTTGTACTTGGTCTGCACCAAGTACCGTGCGCATACATTGATAGGGTCTGTACTCAAAATAAAGCATTTATCGCAATCCAAGTATTGTGTGGAATGTGACAGTGTGAATACCCAAGAGGGTTACTGGACTGTGCCTCTGATTTTACTGGTGATGAGCAGTAACTCCTTTTGCCTCTGGGCTCTCTGCCTGGCCATTAAAGTTTTATTTTAATGGGTTATTTAAAAAATCTTCTATGGAGACAGGGAGCCTTCCCCATTTATACCACTCAAACTGGGGAGTTCTAGTGCATCCATTAAAACCAACCAGAAAGGCAACCTAACAGCAGTGTGCTGGTCTTCCATTTCATGACCCCCCCCCTTTCCTGGCTTTTTATGTATGCCTCATTCCCGTTCTGTTTCTATGCAGCAACCAGCACATGCCGTTCTTATTTATGTACCCACAGCTGTGTGCGCACAAGCTGGGAGAAGACTTGGGATGGAAGGGGATGCCAGGGCAAGGATCCCCTTGATTGATCGTGTGCAGCCCTGAGCCCGAGAGGTGAAGCATTAGTGCCCCGCCTCAGGCTGCCCTCCCCCTCCAGCCCCAGATGAAGTGCCCATGTCTCTCATTATTTTAAAAGAAACAGTAATTGGACTACTTCCTGCAGCTGGCTTGCACTCCCCCCCACACACACACACATATTGCTCTTTTTCCCTCCAGTGCACTGTGTAAGTAGGCACAGCTTATCTCTGACTATTGGTGAGCCTAGGCACAAAACTCAACTAAAATCCTTTTTTTTAAAATGGATTTCAGAATATACCTTGTCCAAAATAATAATGGAAGTTGATTTTGGCAGGAAAGCTGTGATTAATAATAATCACTGGCAGACTACAGTAAGGATGAAGTATGACGTCCAGTTGTACAAGTGAGGGGCAAAAGTCTTCTGTATAATTTATCTAGGGGAAAAAGAAGGATCAAACGGGGGGAAATAAATATGGAAGAAAAGAGAAGAAACGTTCAGCAATATAATGCTAATTTGTAATGGCAATTAGAGAGAGTATTACCGTGTAATATTAATAGGCAACTGTTATCGTGCAATGGTAGTTTTTAAGCTAAACACTAAGAAGGATGACCTGAGTTAATGTGGTGGAAAATAACTGCAAATAATTGCCTGGGGAGGGCATGGAGGACCTCCATGTTTGTAGGGGAAAAACCTGAAAGGCTTTATTGACAGGCATCTCCTAGGGTCAGCAGTGTTCCAAAAGGAATGCTAAAAGGAGTTGTCAAGGCACATCTGGCTTATAGCAACCCTGATGGAGTTTTCAAGGTATGTGAGATATTTAAAGAATGTTTTTCCCCCAGTTCCACTCTCCCCATTCCCACCACCCCAGTGAGTGTCCATAGACTAGTGGAGATCTGAAACCAGGGTTCCTGGGTCTCTGTCTGCCACTCAACCTAATCCAATCACCACGCTGGCTCTTTCAAAAGAGGGGCTGTCAATTATATAACTTGTTTCAGGAGCTCAACACACAGCTTTCGATGGACAGGGACTTTTCCTGTTATGGAACATTTCATGATGGCAGACATGTGGCATGATCCCACTGCACTGCACATCTCCCCTGCCTCTGCTCCACTTCATTGGGCTGCTGCTCAGTTTGGATCTGGTTTGCATGTGGGGAAGAAGGGGTGTGTGGTTATAGGAGAGCCTCACCAACCTTTACACAGGAGATAGAAGATGCCGCTCTTGGCTGCAGCTACTCACTCTCCATAAAGAGTGACTCCAAGGGGTTGGGGAAGCAGCAGATTCAACCTGAAATCAGAAACAGAAACAGAAGAAGAGAGAGAAGAGGAGGAGGGGGAGAAAGGAGAATTAGCTCAAAAGATAACAGCCCTTTCCAAAAGGAGAACCCAGTGTAAGACTTAAGTGCAGGTGGATACAGAAGAGGCACTACCCTGTCTGTGTAGATCAAGTCCATCATGCTTTTCCCATGTTCTCTCCCAAATCCCTCTCCACCTGTCTCTGGTCTTTTAGGTTGTTAGCCTGAGGGCAGAGACTGTCTATTGATCTTTGTAAATCACCCCAAGAAACTTTTTTTTTAAAAAAATGAAGGCTGTAGTCAAGTTTCTTAATAAGTGTAGCTATGGCCAGGCCTTCGTTATCATCTGTGGTAGGAAAGGGCAGAGGCACAGAGTGTGCGACTTTCCTGATGCTCGCTAGATGAGAGAATTGCAGCTGAGAGAGGCGTTTGAACGGAGGAAAGAGCCTTCGATTAGCACCCTTAGCTATTATCACAGGGCCAGTCTCCCAAAGACTTAGACTAGATTAACTCCTACATTGCACTTGAAGGTGTGCCTCAGGAAAATTTGAAAGTGGTGATGGTTTCAAGTGTTAGAAAAGTAATACAGCTGCTTAAATTCATCAGCTTCTCCAAAAGTCTAGCCAAGGTTCTACCTCTCTTGGCCCAGCACAGAGCCATTGTCTCCTCCTTCAGCCAGATCGTCATCTCTACTACAAAACAGCCAGTCTTCATATCTTGATATCCCTCATGTTTCTGTGAAGATTCTCAGTCATCCAGGTGCGTTTAACTGGGAGTTGAGTCATGGCTACTGGACTTCTTTTTTGAGAGATAGAAACGTTTCGCTGTTCATCCAAACAGCTTCATCGGTCTGAATACAGCTAGTGCAAATCCTCCATCTTATAGGCAGCTTTGACCTCTTGTCACCCTAGCCTGAATTAGGCTAATAAGATGAACAATGGCCTAATTAGGCTCGTTAGGGAGACATTAGTGTCCATGGCCTTAAGGTAAACAATGGCCTAAGGTGCTGAAACCCATCAATAATGGGTCGTTAGCTGTGACCTTGGTGGTGAAGGCTCTTTGATTTGCCTGGGTACTTTGGAAAGTACAGCCTGGTAAGTAGCAGATAGACTATGCCGGAGCCCACCACCTCTGTTGAGGGAGGGATTTTCAATGCTAACATGAATGGCTTCCCTTACTCCTCTCTCAAACCACCTCTCTTCTTTGTCTAATATGTGTACATCCTCATCTTTGAAAGAGTGGCGTTTGTCCTTCATATGGAGGTGTACTGCTGATTCTGGTCCTGAGCTGTTACCCCTCCTATGTTGGGCCATTCTTCTGTTTAAGGGCTGTTTATTTTCTCCGATGTAGAGGTCTGAACACTCTTCACTGCATTGGACTGCATATACTATATTGCTCCTTTTATGGTTTGGTATTGGATCCTTTGGGTGGACAAGTCTCTGCCTTAGTGTGTTCATGGGTTTGAAATAAACAGGGATGTGGTGTTTGCCAAAAATCCTTTTAAGCTTCTCCGACACTCCAGCCATGTAAGGAATGACCAGGTTCTTCCGTCGGGTCTGGGTCTCAGACTGATCCCTTGTTCTTCTGGGATGGCCCACTGCTTTGTTGAAGGCCCACTTTGGATATCCACAGACCTTAAGTGCTGTCTTCAGGTGCCTGTCTTCCTTCTTCTTGGCTTCTGTGGAGGTGGGGATGCTCTCTGCTCTGTGGCTTAGGGTCCTGATGACTCCTAGTTTGTGTTGTAATGGATGATGGGAGTCAAACAATAAGTATTGATCTGTGTGGGTGGGTTTCCTGTAAACTTCTACTCCCAGGCCACGGTCAGGTCTGATGATGACTGCACAATCCAGGAAAGCCAGCCTGTTGTCTTGGGTGTCTTCCCTAGTGAACTTAATATTAGGATCCACTGCGTTGATGTGGTCTGTAAAGGCCTGTACTTCCTGAGTCTTGATTTTCACCCAGGTATCATCTACATACCTGAACCAGTGGGATGGTGTTGTCCCTGGGAAGGTGTTGAGTGCCTTCTTCTCCACTTCTTCCATGTATAGGTTTGCTACAATTGGTGACACTGGGGAACCCATGGCACAACCATGCTTCTGTCTGTAAAAGTCCCCTCTGTACATGAAATATGTGGTGTTCAGACACAGGTCCAGGAGCAGACATATCTGGTCTGGGTTGAGGCGGCTTCTGGAGGTGAGGGTGCTGTCTTCTCTTAATCTTCTCTTTACCATTATTAGTGCATCAGTGGTGGGTATGCTGGTAAAGAGTGATGTAACATCAAAGGATACCATGGTTTCCTCTGTATCCAGTTTGAGCTCCCTGACTTTAGAAACAAACTCTTCTGAGTTGTGTACGTGGTGGTCCGTGTGTCCAACCAGTGGGGCTAGGATAGTTGCCAGGTATTTTGCAATGTTGTAAGTCACTGAATTTATACTGCTGACAATAGGTCTGAGGGGGATTCCTTGCTTGTGGATCTTGGGAAGTCCATAAAAGCAGGGGACTGTCTCTCCGGGATATAACTGGTGGTAGGTCGCCCTGTCAATTGCGTTTTCCTGCTCCAAGAGTTTTAAGCATTCTACTACTTTCTTCCTGTAATTGCTGGTGGGGTCTCTTCTTAGTTTTTCATATGTGTGTTGATCATCTAAAAGTGTGATAACCTTCTCGTGGTAGTCCACAGTATTGAGGACGACAGTGCACCTTCCTTTGTCCGCAGGCAGAATTGTGATGCTCTCATCCCTGCTGAGGGATGTTACAGCACTTCTCTCTTGGCTGGTGAGGTTGGATGGTGGTGGTTGAGCACTGGACAGTGCAGCAGAGACTTTTATCCTGAGTAGTTCTGCTTCTGCTGCTGGCAGATTGTTGCTGTGAATGGCTGATTCTGTCGCTGTGATGAAATCCACAACAGGAACCTGTTTGGGTGTGATGGCAAAATTTAGGCCTTTGGATAGGACCTCTCTCTCTGTCTGGGTGAGTTCCCTGTTTGAGAGGTTCTTCACCCATTTGTCCTTTACATCTCCTGTCATGGTCCCTTCATCCTTCTTCCTCCTGCCAAACTCTTTAACTGACTCTTTCCGGCAGAGGAGAAGATCGAACTTCTTCATTTGCCTCTCTTTGCCTTTGCAATGCTGAGCCAGTTGTGCTTTCTGGACAAATTCTATGACTGCATCCACTGCTGGTTTGGATAGGGTGGAGAGTAGTTCTTGGTGAATGTGGTCTTTTCTGTGTTGCAGTGTGTCTAAGGTAAAGTGGACTTGTCTGATCCTCTCATTGAGAAATTGTTCTTGAGCTCTCTGGAGGATATTGTTAGCCCGATGGCTTCTTACTGTCGATTGTAGGCGGAGGCTTGTTTGGGGTGAGACATCCCTCATGTTGTTAGTATGTTTTGGAGGAGCTTGACAATGAACCAATACTAAAAGAACTAAATGTAACTCTGGATTCACTTGCCTCTGGCAAGGCACCTGGGAAAGACAACATCCCTGCTGAAGTTCTGAAGTGCTGCAAAGAGATCATTGCCACTGAACTGTACGAAATCCTCTGCCTTTGCTGGAGGGAAGGGGGAGTACCACAGGATATGAAAGACACGAATACTGTTACGCTTTATAAGAACAAAGGTGACAGGAGCGACTGTAACAACTATCGTAGTATCTCTCTTCTTAGTGTTGTCGGGAAGCTGTTTGCATGTGTTATACTGAAGAGGCTCCAGATACTTGCAGAGAGAGTCTACCCAGAATCACAGTCTGACTTTCGAACCAACAGGTCCACTACTGATATGGTATTTTCCCTCAGGCAGTTGCAGGAGAAATGCAGGGAACAAGGACAGCCATTTTTTGTAGCCTTCATAGATCTTATGAAGGCATTTGATATGGTTAGTAGGGACGGACTCTTTAAAATACTCCTCCGGGTTGGATGCCCACCCAAGCTCCTTAACATCATTAGGTCTTTCCATGAGGATATGAAGGGCAATGTAGTTTTTGATGGCCTGGTGTCAGATCCCTTCAACACCCGAAGAGGAGTGAAGCAGGGCTGTATCCTTGCGCCAACCTTGTTTGGGATCTTCTTTGCTACCATGCTGAAGTATGCTTTTGGAACTTCAACAGAGGGTATCTATCTCCGGACCAGAACAGATGGAAAACTCTTCAACCTCTCTAGATTGAGAGCAAAGTCTAAGGTACAGGAGAAGTGTTTGCGGGATCTCCTCTTCGCTGATGATGCCGCCATTACTGCTCACTCTGCTGAAGATCTCCAACAACTCATGGACCATTTTAGTAAAGCTTGCAAAGATTTTGGGCTAGAAATCAGCCTGAAAAAAAACACAAATAATGGGCCAGAATGTGGACTCTCCTCCTTGCATTACAATTTCTGCAAAAGAACTGGAAGTTGTCCATGACTTTGTGTATCTTGGCTCAACTATCTCAGATACACTCTCACTAGAGTCTGAGCTGAATAAACATATAGGTAAAGCAGCAACTATGTTTTCCAGACTAACAAAGAGAGTATGGCTCAATAAGAAGCTACAGAACATACAAAGATACAGGTCTATAAAGCTTGCGTACTGAGCACACTTTTGTATTGCAGCGAGTCTTGGACCATCCATGCCCGACAGGAAAGAAAGCTTAATACCTTCCATATGTGCTGTCTTAGGCGAATATTCAACATTACCTGGCACGACAGAGTTCCAAATAGCATAGTCCTGAATCGAGCTAGAATCCCTAGCATGTACACTTTATTGAAACAGCGACGCCTATGCTGGCTTGGACACGTTGTGAGAATGGATGACGGTCGGATCCCAAAAGATCTTCTATATGGAGAACTAATGAAGGGAAAGCACCCCAGAGGGAGACCACAGCTGCAGTATAAGGATATCTGTAAGAGGGACCTGAAGGCCTTGGGAATGGACCTCAACAGTTGGGAAACCCTGACCTCTGATTGCACTGTCTGGAGGCAAGAGATACAGCATGGTCTACATAAATTTGAAGAGGCATTTGTCCAACAGGCAGAGGAAAAGAGGCAGGCACGGAAAGAATGAAACTCGAGGACCAGGCAAGAAACAGAATACATCTGCCCCCAGTGCGGTAGAGACTGCAATTCCCGAATTGGTCTATTTAGTCACACTAGGTGTTGTTTTTAGGATCTCTACTCCAGGCATGATACCATAGTCTTTCGAGACTGAAGGATGGCAATGAATGAATGAATGTTAATATGCCAATTGCATAGCTGTGCAAGAGGATTTTTGTCACTATCTGCATACCTAAAGAATCTAGTCAAAAGAACCTTGAGGCCACATTAGTCATTCCGTTGCCCAACAGTAGTAAGAATTCTATTGTGATTTTGCTCCGGGGTAAATGAAATTTTAAAGAAGTCAGAGTGGCAAATTGCAGCTAATTAACAAGGTGCTGCTTGCATTGGTCACATACTGTAACTTTAGACAATCTGGCATGCAAATAGTGCTTTATTAATTAGAAGCAATTTGTTGCCAGGTCGTATGTGATTTCAATGACTCTAGAGTAGGATTCTGATCTCTCTCTCTCTCTCTCTCTCTCTCTCTCTCTCTCTCTCTCTCTCTCTCTGTGTGTGTGTGTGTGTGTGTGTGTATACAAAGATCAGATTACAGTGGTGCCCTGACTTAAGAGCAGCTCGACTTAAGAGCAATTCAACTTAAGAGCGGAAAACTGTTGACATTTTAACTGCCGCCTTACAAATTTTAGATATGGTCTGCTCAACTTACAATTTTTTTCAATTTTTAACTTATTTTTTCAGTTTTTTAGATAGGTAACCCGACTTACAGTAAGAGTAGTTCGACTTAAGAGCAGGCATTCGGAACAGATTAAATCCGTAAGCCGAGGTACCACTGTATATATATTAGATCAGATTCTCCCTCTCCCTCCCTCCCTCTCCCCCCCCTCTAATAAGAAAGGTAGCTTTTCTCTCTTCCATTCCCCTGCCAGAGCGTTCTGTGCAAGGTTTCAAATGTACATTTGCAAAGAACAGAATTTAAATACCGTATAAGTGTCTAATCACAACTGAATCATGTGCTGTGTGAGCATGTTCAAGAGATTAAAGTAATAAGACTGCAGTAAAAGAGCTATTTAACTAGTTGTAAAAATACACACCAGATTTTCCAGAATATAAAGTGAGGAATGAATTTATTTTCCAAGAGAGAAATTTATTCTGTATTTTGTCATATTGTGAAAATGGCCATCTGTTCTTGTTCCTCTTTATCTGTCCATTTTTATCTCCTTCTACCTATCTCCCTCCACCACCAAACTTGTCTCCCTCTCATAACTGGCTAAGTGTAGGCATGATCCAAAAAGAGATAGGAGAGAAAGGGGGAGGATTTTGTCAGAGTAGAAAGTTAACTGGCAATTCTTATCCTAGAAACAGAGGTCTGTCTGACAGCTACAGAGAACGAGTCAGCAAAATGTTAGCACATTGATTTTCCCTTCCACGTTCATTCATTAGCTGAAGGTAGGAATTGTGTCAGCCATGCACCATTGTCTAGCGCATGCAGGAGGAACAGCCTATGACGTCTGGAGGGTACCTCTGAGACCGAGATTATCTCCAGTCCTTGAAAGGGCTGTAAGACTTGCACCACCCAGGATCTGCCTTCCTGTAGTAGATGAATTAGACCTGATCCGTTTCCCAGGTTTAGCATCTGCTTAAATTTGGGATCAATGATCTTGTCAAGGAGGTACACTGGGCAATCCCATTCCCAGCCTCTGGAAATGGGAGCTTATTGAAAGAGTGGAAAAGCTAGGTACAGAATACACAGCCGTTCTAGACCAAATGAAAGCCCAGGCAAACCATATCAATATTCCAGTTCCTTTTTTAAAAACAAGAAAAAGGTTGCATAGCTCCGTGAAGGAGCACAGAAGGGGCAGAGATGAAAAGGGCAAAAGGGTAATGTGGAATCCCATTTTAGCCTGATAGAAAGTAAATACTAAATATTTTATGGACCCATTTTTCCACTCTAAATTCTTCAGCAGGCTTGAATTTTTCCTCACTGATTCATTACTGTATTACTTTTCACTATCTCCTGTGTTTATCATTCTAATTTTATTCATGTTCTTTTTCTTGTCTTCATGCACAATTAAAGTGCTTCTTTATAATAAATGGATTACATGCTCTATGCTATAAATAAATGCAGGAATTAAGATTCTGTTAACTTGTTTAAGCGATAAGAAATCAGAGATACCAAATTTCCTTCTCGTTCTCGGGAGAAGTTGTCCATGTGCTCACATGGATGGGTGCTCCTTTTGTATAAATATTCCTTTCTATTCATTTCTCTGTCAGTGAGGAGAACAAATTTATGCATGCTGTAATAAGCCTCTGGGGTATGTTTCAGTCTCTGTGTGAGTCTGAACTCAACTTGTGTTCATAACACATGGTGGTGTGTTCAAGAAAGCTGGAAGAACCCACTGGAATGTAGCAGAAGTCAGTGGTTACTAGGAAGCCAAATCTCTGCTGGGCTGATGAAAGGTTTTGGAATGGCTTTTTAAGTAACATGCAATTTACACCTTTCTAATTTTTATTCCCTTTCTAGTGAAGATTATGAGACAGATTTACTGCTAAATAGAGGAACTGCTGCTTCTGGATATGGAGACCAGTACCTGGTAGGTTTGGCTCATAAGACTGCTTGAGAAAGTATGAATGAAATGGAACAGAGCCTGCCAGGCCAGGCCATCTCAGATGACGCCATGGAGTGTGTTGCTGCTTCGGCAGACAGTAACACCTGTTTCTATGTGATCATCAGTTGTGGTAGAAAAAAGAAATGTGGAAGATCTGTTGATGATGGGTGCATTGGTCAAGGGGAGATAAATCCATCAGGGCTCAAGCTTGCTATGAAGTATGGATAGCAAGCAACACATGGGTTGCATTCAGAAAGACGGCTGCAGCTCTGAAAATTATAGTTTATGAAGCCCATTATTTATTTATTTATTTTATTTTTGTACTGCCCATCTCATAGCAAAGACCACTCTGGGTGGTTTACATGGACAGTCATTTAAATATGAATGTTGGATGTCAAAGGGGCAAACGACTAGTGAGAGCAAGGGGAGAGATCACTCGGAGTCCTGTACAGAAATGGTGGAGGGGGCATTGTAGTTTTGAAATCCAAGGAGGAAGACTGCAGAACAGCCCCCTGCTTATTTTGCTGTAGCTACTTGCAGGTATTTCTTTGGTTGGAGGAAATACTTAAGATTGGCGGAAGGAGAATGCTCTGTTGCTCCATCTCTAGTACCAGCCCATGGCATCTTGGTGCCTGACATGGGGAATCCTTAAGGCCACACTTTCTGATTCCCCATAAAGTTAAATGGACCATGGTCCAGGGGAACATATGCATGCTGCCCTCATTAAAAGAACAAAAACTCTCTAGGAGCACAGTGTTGGCTTGAACCCGAGAGATTCTCAACAGGGTTTGTCCCATCTCCATCTACCAACCCTAAATGGAACCAAGCCCCGGTGGCCTCAGAGTAAATAGCTTCATGGATCAGGACTGACCAGAGAAGTAACACACCAGTCAAATTCTCTCTCTCTCTCTCTCTCTCTCCCCTCCCCCCCAAACATGCAGCAGTGCCGTGTTCCCGCTGACCTCTTCCTTCCGTCTGCTGCAGCTCTGGCTATTCCTGCTCCTGGCCTCGGCACTCCCTTCTCACAGCGCCTGGTCTCTTGGCAGCCAGGGTGCCCTGGCAGCACGGCCGCTCTGCAGCTATCGCAACCCCACTGCATCCAAATCCATCTGCATCTGGGACAAGAACCTACCTTCGGACAAAGAATCCCACTCCATTTCCCAGCGCCCACGCTCCCTTTTCCCCAAAGGGGCTGGCCCACGCAGTGCCGTGCGGCTGAGGCGTCAGGCTCAGGGGGGCCGGCCCGCTACCCCCTCTGGCTTTGAGGATGGCCTGTCCTCCTCACAGTACCCCTGGGCCATAGTTTGGGGTCCCACAATATCTGTTGAGGATGGAGGTGATGCCAACTCTGCCAACCCAGGTCTCCCTCCTCTGGATTACACCTTTGTTTCCTCAAGTGGAGTGGCAACAGTGCAGCCTAATTCTCACTCACTTCTACACAATGAAGGGCTCAACTTGCGCCAAACGCCAGCCACACTACGGCCCTTCCTCTTCGGGCCTCGGGGTGAAGGTATTTCCCATATGCTGCTGCTTCTTTTCTTTTTCTTTTTCTTTTTCTTTTTCTTTTTCTTTTTCTTTTTTTTTTGCCTTGAGAAGATATAATGTAACAGTCCTAGAATGGATAAATATCCAAGGTTCCTCACCGACTCTCCCTGTCTCTATTCCAGGTGTTGATCCACAGCTTTACGTGACTATTACGATCTCTGCCATCATTGTCTTGGTTGCAATGGGGATAATTCTCAAATTCTGGTGAGTAGATTTGACTGTTGGAAAGGATCATCCCACAAAACATTCAAAATATTGAAATTAAGCAAAAATTCATGAGCAATGGACAGGGTACTAGGTTGCAGTATAACTAGTCCAGATCTTATTTTAAATTCCTAGAAAGCCTGTTTCTTTGGGCTCATTTTATTCTATGCCCTTAGTCTGGGAACTGGTAGCGCACTTGGCTGTACAAACAAATCCTCTATGAAGTGGTCACAATGTGTAAGTCAAGTTCCTGCTGTGTAGCAGTCTTAACATGACAGAGCAGATGCCATTGGGTTTTGCATTGGACCAGAATAAGTACACTATTTGGTCAATAGTGCAGGAACCCAAGAAGGGCACTGTGTTAAATTATCCTTATTTTCCAGCAATTTAATTGCAGCTTCTTCCAGTTTCTTGTAGGCCACTTTTTCTTTCACATCTCACATTTGGACTGGGTCACATAAAATTGCACAGATTTAAGTTAGCTACTACTGCCATAATGAAACAGAAGGGGGGGTGGTATTCATGTCCAGGAATTTAGTACTGTGAGCTTCTGATGGTCTTACAGTATAAACAACAGCAACTGCAGCAGGAGCAGCAACAACAACAACAACACTTGGAGATTTAGAAGCAACTGACATTTGTAACATCACAGGAACCAACCAGTGTATGTGCATATAATGGTACCTCTACTTACGAGCAACTCTACTTATGAGCAATTCGACTTAAGAACAGAAAACCCCTGGCGTTTTAACTGCTGCCTTACTAATTTTAGGTGCAGTCTGCTCTACTTACATTTTTTATTATTTTTTATTTTTTTATATACAGCTGCTCTACTTACGAGTTGTTTGACCTATATGAGCATGCATTCGGAACAGGTTAAGCATAAATGCTTATGCTTCATGTGTTTTTAGTACTTTTAGTACTCTAATATTTCTAGTATTTTCTTCTGCATTTATTTTATTGCTGTACTTGTCTGATTGCATATATTTTGGATTTTTTTTTAAAAAAAAGTATCCTCTTTTTCAAGATTTTTTTTTCCAGTCAAGCCTTATTGCTATTCTGATTCTTATTGCAATTCTGCAGTGTGCAGCTTGGGATGTAGACAAGTGTAATCTTTGATTGCAACTGCACTGGCCTTTGTGGAGTGGGCTGGTGTGGTCTAAAGAGGGTCTCCTCAAGTTTGGGAGAAAAACAATATGCCATTTGGTGTGATCCACAAGCGGTCCTGTTTAGTCCGTCTCCTTCCACTGTCAATTTCTGGTGTTGTGAAGTGGTTTAATAAATAAGCCACAACCATCACTTCTTTGCCTTACGTAGTGGCAGCTGAGGCACTTAACACACAAGCAAAGAAAATATTTTTAAAAGGTTCAATTTAGGTGATTCAATGCACCAGCAGTGGACTAGTAGAGGCAACAAATATAATTTTACTTGCCCTGTCCCTCCACAGAGGCCTCCAAAGTGGCTCACTGATTAAACCACTTTCCAATACTAGAAACTGACAGGCAGCTTTGCTGCATGGCTAGGCTAGATTTTGGTCTGTGTGCAGCTCTTGCATGCACTAAAAATGGATTGAACTAAACCCCACCTACCTGAATCAAATACGTAGACGCTCCTGACAAGGGCTCAAAAAGGCATGGTAGGGACACTCTGAGGATATCAGGTGGCCTGGTCGCAGGAAAAACTGGCAAACCAACTCACCCCCACAGCTCACCAAACAGTGAGACAAATGCCTATTTGATCAAGTCTTTTGTAATGAAGGAGAGCTAACTGAGAAGCCTCCTCACTACATTCACATCAATTACACTTTTCCAGGCATGAGATCTGGTAGAACAAATCTATACCTTTGTGTCAAAGGTCAGCTGTAGGCAGTCTTGATTGGCTAGTACCTGGGATGACACTAGCATCTCTTCTCTCCTATCTGAGGAAATTTCCAACAATTTTGAAGATATTTCCTGTGCATGCAATGAAGGATAAAATGAAATAAAAACAACTAAAGGGAAAGATGGAGGTGACTCAGTGAAAAAGAATAAGTGTTGCATGCTAATTGCTAAAAGTTCCCTGTTCAGTCCTTAGAATCTGTAGGTAGAGCTATGAGACCCACCACCAGCAGCAGCAGCAGCACCAGCACCAGATAGTGTTTACTGCCAGCCAGTGTGAACAGTACAGAGCCAGATGATCTGAAACAGCTCCCGCAATCCTGCAGTATAGAATCTGGGAATAATTCCAAAAAGATAATAATGATGCTTTCCCTTTCTGAAATAAAGAATGGGTTGTGGTAGAACAGCAAAACAGGTGGCTGAATTGGATGGCAAAATGCCTCTTTGACACACAGGGCTGAGAAGCTAAAAAGGAAGGAAGGTGGGCCAACATTGTAAATGGAGCACCCAGGGACATAGCTCCTCTATGCCTGTCTTCTTCACCTTTCATGCCATCTGCATCAACCCAAGACACCAAGTTAAGTTATTGATGGTTTGGTTTTCTCAGCTATCACAGTTAAGAGCCCATGGAAGGGATTCTTCTCAGACACATTGATTTTATTTATCTTGGCTTTCCCATCAGTTTGTTGTAAAAGCACCATAAACTATTTGAAGCACTGGTGCTCACACTTTAAGTGCCAACATAGCTCTAAAAGTTGGTTTCCTGACTTGTCGCCCTCTCTTCCCAGTGCTAACAGATGAGTGAAATAATCCCATTTTTTATGCTAGAGGATAGCTTTAAAAGCTGTATTTGCACATGCCATATCTTCTTTTCATACAGCCTGAGCCGATGTTCTTGGGATGTAGCCCATCATGACTTTCTGGAACTCACAGAAAAGATCCTTTTTGCCTACTTGATTATTCCCAAGACGCTCATACACACTGGTGCTACCTCTTATGCACTTGACAATAAACAAATTATCTGTGAACAAATCTGATGGGAGGGGACAGGAACGGCACACAAGCAGGCTTGCTGGTTGTCACATCTTGTGTGTGTAAAACAAAGACTGCTTTGACTGACTGCCTGTAGTTCTTTGAGCAAGTTGACAGCATCATTTTCCTTTCAACCTATTGTTTAAACCAGAGTTTGGAAAAGTTGTTTGGGACCCACAACTCCTTGAATCCCACAGCCTGCGTGGCTATGATGGCTGAGGTGCACTGAGGTTGCCTCTGGACAAGTAACTTTTCCAAACCCTGTTTCAAACTCTGTAGGCTGCTTAAACATAATAGGTTATTGAGCTATCCCTCAACTCACCATTTCATTTCTTGCTGCTGTGTGGAAGATTATGTAGGCATCTGAGGTCTTCCCTAGCCACTAGTTCCTCCCAGGCTCACTGGATCAAAGGCAGGATGACGGTGCAAACAAGAAATTCCACATCCACCCCTTACTTCTCTTCCCCATCCCATCCTGGAACCCAAGAACAGACTCAGCCAATTATACTTGAACATGAATTCAACATGAGTCAGCAGTGTGACGCAAAGCCCAAGAAAGCCAATGTGATTCTTGGTTGGATCAACAGAAGCATGGTGTCTAGATCAAGGGAAGTCATACTACCACTCTATTCTGCTCCGGTCAGATCCCACCTGGAGTACTGTGTCCAGTTCTGTGTACCTCAATTTAAAAAGTATGTTAACAATCTTGAATGGGTCCAGAGGAGGGCAATCAGGATGGTTAAAGGTCTGGAAGCAATGTCTTATGAGGAGAGGCTTAGGGAGCTGAGAATGTTTAGCCTTACAAAAAGAAGGCTGAGGGGGGATATGATAGCTGTGTTTAAATATTTGAAAGGATGTCATATTGAAGAGGGGACTGGTTTGTTTTCCATGGCTTCAGAGACTAGAACTCGGGGCAATGGTTTCAAACTCTGGGAAAAGAGATTCAATTTAAACATTAGGAAGAACTTCCTAATGGTTAGAGCTGTCCCTTCCTAATGGTTAGAGCTGTCCGGCAGTGGAATATGCTGCCATGGGGTGGTGGTGGAGTCTCCTTCTTTGGAGGTTTTTAAGCAGAGACTGGATGGCCATCTGTCGGGAGTACTACTGTGATGGGGGTTCCTGCATGGCAGGGGGTTGGACTGGATGGGCCTTGAGGTCTCTTCCAACTCTATGATTCTATGATTCTATGTTATTGACCTGAGAACAGATATAATCCATGTTCAGAAAATGGTGGCTGAAGCACCAACAGTTTCCTGCCTAAAGTACAATGTATCTAGGAAAATCTGTGACTCTATGCAACACTGAAAACCTTGTACAGTACAGGTATTCACACAAGGGACTCAGGGTAGATTTCTCTACTGCCTGGAGCAGGTGCTGAGTACAAGTTGAACTTGATTTTAATCCAGGGGGCATAATGTCAAGTAACGTAGCTACCTTTCTGGTGGCCCATTTCAATATTTTACAAGGTTTAAGCTCAGGGTCTTTCATTTATTTATTTTATGGGAATATTATTTTATCTTATCTTTCTCCCCCAAATGGGCCTGAGGGCAGCTAACAATAATATTGACTAGAAATCCAATTGAAACTCAAAACAATGACCAGATATTAAAACAGAATCAAATCAATAGAGCCTCGTGGCACAGTGGTTAAATGCCTGTACTGCAGATAAAACTGTGCTCACGACCTGGGTTCAATCCCCGGTAGCAGGCTCAAGGTTCACTCAGCCTTCCATCCTTCCGAGGTCGGTAAAATGAGTACCCAGCTTGCTGGGGGGGGGCAATGTGTAGCCTGCACTCTGTAATTAAAATTGTAAACCGCCCAGAGACTACTTGTAGTAGTATGGGGCGGTATATAAGCAGAACACTTTGCTTTTGCTTTGCTTTAGTAAAATTTAAGGCACACAGCTAAGGAAAACACAGCATCCAGCTGGAAACGAGTCTTTTCCTCGGCAGGTGGCCAGTTGCCAAAAGGCTGCCTGAATGAAGAAATCTTTGCCAGCCAGTAGGGAAAAAAAACAGGAAAGGGGCCAGCCAAGCCTCAGTGTTATTTTGAGTGACATCCCCATGGTAGTCCTTCAAGAATGCTGTATCCAACAAGGATACAGAACAGCCCTCCCCCCAATGAAATGGCAGGCAGGAACTGTGGACAGTAGCGGAAGGGTCCTTTTTCCACACCTCCTTGCCCTCCCACCCTGCCCACCTCCAAAAGAGTAAGAGGGATCATGATGATGAAGTGTCGATCACACAGCCCCCCAAAAAACTAAAGGAAAGGGAAAGGAAAATTGGTCAGCAGAAATTCCTGTAATGCTGCAACATCTTATTCAGGACAGTGTTATTGGGTTTTTTTTTTCTGACCAGAGCAGGATAGAGTGGTACTGTCACTTCCCTTGACGTCGACACTATGCTTCTGTTGATGCAACCAAGAATCACATTGGCTTTCCTGGCTGCCGCATCACACTGCTGACTCATGTTCAATTTGTGGTCCACCAAGACTCCCAGATCCCTTTCACAGGTACTCCAGCCAGGTGTCTCCCATCGCATATCTGTGCAATTCCTTTTTTTCTGCCTAGATGCCGGACCCTACATTTCTCTCTGTTTAAATTCATTCCATTAGCTTTGGGCCAGTGCTGGATTTTTATCCTATCCTCTAGGGAATTCGCATCCCCTCTCAATTTGGTATCATCTGCATTTAATCAACATACTGTCTATTCCTTCATCCAAATCATTAATAAAGATATTAAATAGCACAGAACCCACTAGTCACCTTTCTCCAGCATGAAAAGAAGCCATCACTCTTTGAGTACAATCAATCAACCAATTACAAACCCACCTAACAGTAGCACTATATACAGTGGACCCTCGTATTACAAGCAGTTTGTATAACATAAAATCTGTACAACATAAAAAATTCCAGAGATAGGGGAAATTTGCTTAACAGAATCATCTATGGGGTGAATCCGTACAACATAAAAATGGCCGTGATTAGGGCTTACTCTGTTTTCACTGCATTCCTATGGGAATTTTGTATAAAGGAAAATTTGCTTAACATAATTTCATTTGGAACGAATTAATTCCTTTATACAAGGTACCACTGTATTCCACATTCCACTGACTTCTTTGCAAGCATACCACGGGGATCCTTATCGAAAGCTTTGCTGAAATCAAGAAAAGCTACATCCACAGCATTCCTCTCATCCACCAAGCCTGTCACTCTATCAAAGCAAGAGATCAAACTTGTCTGGCATGATTTGTTTTTGAGAAACCTGTATGGACTTCTAGTAATGACAGCATTGCCTATTAAATAATTACAGACTGTCTGCTTAACAATCTGCTCTAAAATCTTTCCATGAATTGATGTTAAGCTAACGAGGCTGTAGTTGAAGATAAGGATAACATTTGCCCTCCTTCAGTCGATGGGGACCTCCCCTGTTCTGAAAGATTATTGCCAATGGTTTTGAAGTTACTTCTGCCAGTTCTTTTGATAATTCATCTGGATCCGGAGAGTTAAATTCATGTAGGGTTTCTAGGAATTCCTGTACTACCTTCCTATGTTGCATTTTCTGCCCTACATCGTCTATTCTTCGTCCTGACTTTGTCCTGATCTCTAGGTCTTCTGACAGTAAGCAGCATCAGAGAAGAATATTTAATTTGATTATATGAAATAATATTAAACCTTGGTGCCCCCATCTGCATACATAATACCAGCTGATACTGTAAAGCACTGACTTGTTGAACAGGTGCTTGTATGTCTGTTACACATATTATATTTCTGAGGGAGGGAGGTCAAGAAATCTACATTGTCTGTCTCAGCCTGTCATGCCCACATGTACGGACATTATTTTGCAGCTGGGGCACATGGACCTCTCCCATGTAGTGTCTTAACTGCCTGTCCCTGTGGCTTCATAAGGACCTGCCTTTCATCTCCCATTTTGGTGCATAAACCTCAGGCGGTGGGAAGCTCCCAACTTGCCATTCCAGCCTGTCAAAAAACTTAACACCTCTGCCATCCTCTTACAGCTGGGACCGGAACCAGAAGCGCCGTCACCACTCCAGCCAGCAAACGGGATTGCAGCAGGGTAGTCAGCAACCATTGACCGACCTGTCACCGGCCACCGTCAGCATCCTGGGGCCCTATAGTGATTCATCAGTTCCTGTGCCAGAGATGGCAGAAACTGGCCCCATACTGGAAGGCATGGAGAAGCTTGAGGGACTAGGGAAGACGAGTGCCTTCCAACTCAACAGGTAAGTGACCCTGTTATGAAGCTATAAGTGGAGAATGGCATGCCTTGACAACAGGACTCAAAGAGAAAATTAAATGAATAACAGAGCGGAGGAAATCAAAGGGATACCGGAAGCTGTGCTCTAGGTTTCTTGCTAGCTATCTAATACATACCGTGCTTTTTAGTGATACCACTGACAGCCCATGTGACACATACCATCTAAATTAGAGTGACAGATCTTTTGCAGGACTCTCCCATTGTCCCTAGGGAGTGCAGTTCTTTTCTTACACAATGCACCTGTTGTAAACACCATCTGCCTTGTGACTCAAGGCAACCCCTCTGCTACTAGAAGAGCCCTCGCCAGTCCATGGACCTTTTCTCATCTTTCTCCCTGCATCTTTAGTTCTTTAGAGGCTCTGCATTTTAATTTCACATTTCCCCCTCCTCCTGATATCAGTGGTGAAGTATAGGTGAAGTCACTTACTATGACTTTTAAAGTTTATATTAATGTTGAGGTTTTAACATCATTCTGTTCTGGGCTGGCAGCATCCACCTTGCAATGGGGGAAAACAAAAACAAATACAAATACAACACGTCTCTAAGAGGACAAATAGATTGAGATGTCTAGATACTGAATGTATCTTGTGTTCTGCTCTCATTTTAGCTGGAAGACATAAACCCATTATCCAATCAAAAAATAACAGATAAGGAGGGAGAGGAGATTGTCTTGGCATTGCATGTGTATAGCTGAATTGCTGTGTGCGTGTGTGCATATTTAAAGCCCAATCCAGATTGATCTGCTCCGGGGAATTGGAGGAGAGGTCTATGCAAAGACTCAAGAGAAAATGATAAAAATAATGTGTAGTTAAAGTATCATGAAATGATAGAGGATCGCTAAAAGGAAAGCCAGGAGTCCTGTGTCTGCCACATTAGAAAAGAAAAAAGTGTTGGTGACTGCTCCCTCACTAGAATGGTACACCGGGGGATATATTGGCATTTAATGCTTCAAAAGTTATAATGAACTTTAAAAGTCATGGTCACGGAAGGGAGCATTTTGTTATTTGTTGCCATTCACATAACCACCTATGCAACACAGACCACCCCGCTCTAGTCCCAGTAGCAAGTGCTGTGCTACTTGGCCTTTTCTCAAGGGCATCCATGGACACCAGAAGGCACTGCTCTCCACCTGGTTCATAGTTCATTCAGTATCGGGCCACACTTCTTGATTTCAAGTGGGTCTTAAAAGCAGCTATAATGTTACATAAATATGTGACTTTAAAAAGAAAACATCAAGAAATAGATATCTCATTTGCAGGTAGGTCAAAAGCTGGCTTCTCAGTCTGAAATACTTTCATTGATACCTGTATATACTTGAGTATAAGCCAAGTTTTTCAGCCCTTATTTTCAGCTGGAAAAAAACACCCTCGGCTTATACTCGAGACAATGCGTTTCTCAGTTTTGGGGGGATAAAATTAGGTGCTTGGAGGGCTTGGGGAGGGCGTGCTCTGAGTGGAGGCTGAAGTGCTGTGACTGTGAGGGGTGATGTTGCATGCCCACAGAAAGGGCTCCACGTGCCACCCTTTGGCACGCATGCCATAGATTCACCAACACTGTATGGCAGGGGTGTCCAAAACTTTTTGCAAGGAGGGCCAGATTTGGTGAGGTGAAAATGTTTGGGGGCTGAGCTTTCAGCCGCACTTGGCCCCTGGGCTGGACTTTGGACAATTCTCTATAACATGCAAGGAGACGGGGGGGATGCTGCAACAACGGAGCCAGGGGCAGGTAGGCTGGGCAGGTGGCTGGGGGGGGGGATGGACAGAGGCAGGGAGGGCAGGCAAACCGTAAAACTGCAAGCTGATGTCCCCATCCAGTATGGGGAAGGGCCACCTGGCGGGGATGCATGACAGGCTGAGCTGGTGGGGAGAAGAGACCACGGACCGCGCAAAATTTGATAATGGGCCACATTTGGCCCCCTGGCCTGTCTTTGGATATGTCTGCTGTATGGCTATACTGTATTGGATAATACACGGTTACTTAGCTTATTTGGTATTAGTTTCTTGCATCTTCATTGCCTTGAAATGACATGAACATTCACCCACTTTGGGCTTTGCATTCCAGCACATCAGTCTATGGCCATCTCTTCTCTGTTGCCCCCCCCCACGTGTGTACACAGATGCGGGGTAAGTTTGGGGGGGGGCTGCACTACCCTGCACATGTTCGTTTCAGATCATGAAGGGTATGACCAAGGGAAGCAGAGCACATCCCCTACCCCAGTGTATGAGGGATGATGGGCGTGGTCCTACTCTGCCCATAAGCTCAATTACAGTTTCATGGAAAAGAAAGTCACAATAAGGCTCTTGAAGGCTTGATAATATGCAAACCCATTTAAATGTAATCAGTCAAAAGGGCAGAATATTAATCAAGTACAATTTGTTCTCCTGAAAATGATACTGTACTTGGAAAGGATGCTGTGAAGTGATTTAGAAGCTGCCTTCAAGGAGATCTGTGGGGTGATCTCAAGGCCCCACACCCAGTGACTTTAGAACAGCCCCAAGTCAGGTGAAACAGTGCTACCCCTTCTCCTGAACGCTGGCGGTGTTTTCTATATTTATGTTTTCTGTACTGTATTTGTCTCTTTCTTCCTTGCCCTTTAATTTCCCATCCAGGATTCCGCTGGTGAACCTGTGAATGTACCAGAAGCCGCGGGGCCTGGCTCCTTTGTGGCGAGACCAAATGCTGAATCTGTGGGGAAACTACAGAGAACCAGCAGACCTCCCATTAGCCCCGTCATCCTGTGAGTGGTGCTGCCACTCCTCCTGACACAGCAGCAGCAGAAGTCTTGTAGACCCCTTTGTGCCATGACCGTCCATCATCACTGGAGGCCCAGCCCAACGACAGATGATGCCCTGAGGTGCCACCTGCCAGGCTGGGCTTCCCAGTGGGGCCTTATTGCTCTGGGGGGGGTGGGCAACCTGACATGAACAGAGGGCTAGGAGGCAGAAGAAAAAGAGCAAGAGCTGTTAGCATAAGAGTCACTTCAACATTAGGGAATCTATATCCAAATATACATACACAAAGACACAGAGACATTTATTTCTTCATCAGCATGCTTGTGATCCAGGGGCAGGGTGCCCTGAGGCTCCCCATCTCTCCCATCCACAGCTCTTTTCCATGTCACATGACTGAAGAGCCATGGGTTTGCCTCCCCTTTTTCTGGGCAATAAAGGTCTTTCTTCATTGTGGAGATGGGCTGAGGAAAAGTCACCTCAAAACTATATACCCAGGAAGACAGAGAGCAATAGCAGGAAACTCTTACCTGGTCCCCCATGGATGCAGCCAGATTCATCCTCCTTTGGAGCTCTCCCCTCTTTTTCACTCCAGAAATGCCACCATTAGTGGGAATAAACCTCAGCTCTTGCAGTAGTCTGAGGCAATTCCCAAATGAGGTTCTAAGGGCTTCTTAACCTGCAACTTAAACATTTCCTGGTTGCAGGTGCCTCCTGATAAGCCTAAGTGAGGGGTATGGAATGAAAATGGTAATATTTGCTCCTGGAATAACCTCTCTCAATCATGTCCAATAAATTTATACACACATATTAATTACTAAAAGCAAGGTATCAAGCAGTGTTAATTAAAACTTTCCTCCTTTTATAGGTTCACACCTATTTAGTACTTCTTGATAAGCAGCCACAGGGGATTATCAGTAAATAGCTGTTAGTCATTTGAGTGCCACATCTTAAACATACTAATGATAAAAAAGAAACAGAAGTAAGCTATAAAAGGACTTAGATCCATAAAAAGGAGTAGAGATCCTAAAAACAACACCTAGTGTGACTAAATAGACCAATTCGGGAATGGCAGTCTCTACAGCACTGGGGGCAGATGTATTCTGTTTCAGATGTATTCCATAGTAGTACAAAACATTTGTGAAGGCTGAGAGAAAAAAGGGGGCACAAAGAGAAAGATCCAGGGCTAGCATATGTAGGCCTATGAAGCCTTAAGGAGGACACCGAGCAGTTCAATGAGAGGATGATCCACTATTCTTTTTGAAGGAGTAGGCAGGCAGGTGCCTCAGACTCACAAAATACTTATCCACAGTCTCTAATATTTTATAATACAAATTTAGCTGTTGCACTAACAGCCATTAATATACTTACGGATTTTTCAATTATTATTTTTTAAAAAGATGGCACTACTTCTGTAGCAGCCAACTCTTCTGCTCTTCAGTAGTTAAAATCATTTACAAGCTGTTATTTTCTTAAAACATTTTACACTATCAGTTCAGGTTCCATGGCAATGTGCAAAGATGTTGATCATTTCTCTAAAAACATACATGGTAGAATAACACACAAACACCAGATGATGATATAAACAACATATAAACATACCTAGGCAAACTGAATTAATTAAAAATGTGGTCAAACAAAAACAACTTAATCTGTTACTGAAAAAAAATTGTGAAACAAATCATTAAGTATAAATCTTTAATGAGATCCCACCACCCCCCAAGGAACATAGCCATGTTAGTCTTGAGGCACTCAAAAGTCCAGCAGGTTTCTTGGACTTTCTTGGACTGTAGGCTGTGTGACGTTGCACCTAACAAGGGCACTGCAGTCCATGAAAACTTCTGACAAATAATATCCATTAGTCTTTGAGTTACCAAAAGAGTCTTTGTTACTTTAAGGTTGTCCTATTGAAAGCTTTACTGGAGAAAGCCTACTTCTTTCTGATTATGTAGCATGGCATATTTTTCCTTGTATAAGACTATATTTTTTTGTCTAAAACTATCAGACTAAATGAATGGTTGTCTTATACAAGGAAGTAAGCCAGGGAGAGAACCGCATGGCTGCAAAACTAATTTTCAGTTGGAAAAGTAGGGTTTTTTTTAAATACATGGGGGCCATCTTATAGAAGGAAAATTGTGGTACTACTGCTTAGGAAGGCGCTTCATAGAATCATAGAGTTGGAAGAGACCTCAAGGGACATCCAGTCTAACCCCCTGCCATGCAGGAATCCCCATCACAGGACTCCCAACAGATGACCATCCATCCTCTGCTTAAAAACCTCCAAAGAAAGAGAACTCCACCACCCTCCTTGGCAGCATATTCCACTGTCGAACAGCTCTAACCATCATGAAGTTCTTCCTAATGTTCAAATGGAATCTGTAGTTTAAAACCACTGCCCTGAGTCCTATTCTCTGAAGCCATGGAAAACAAACACTTGAAGGACCTCATCAGCAGAAGATTATTAAGATGCGGACTGGCTTCTAAATAGAAGGGCATTTCATGAACTACAGCATTTCCCTTAAAATAAAACTACTTACCTGCCATCCCTCATCAGATCTCTCCACTTTTCTGCCTTTTAAAAATAAATGAATTATTAATTCAACAATAACAGCAAAGCAAACATATATGTTGATGGGTTCTCTACCTCCTTTGTAGAATTACCTTCCATAATGCAAGTAAAATTTGTGGGACTGGTTGTCCTAAGTCTGGTTTTCCTATTTTTGCTCTCAAGGATCAGAAGCATCTAGTGGTGGTTCTTCTCTTGATTCTGCTCTGACAAGTTTTAGTTCTTTAAAAATAAAAACGTGCCAGTAAATGCATCCAGGCATTCAGTACAAAACCTCTACCTTTCCTAAGCCACAGAAAGATGAAGGAGGAGCACATTTCCCCCAGTTGTATGTACAGTATATCCCAAGACGATCTAAATATAAGATAGCCCGTACAATGCCAAAGGTTACTAATTTACTTGTTATGCTGATACCCTGCTCTTCCTCCAAGGACCTCTGCTCAACAGACCATTGCACATCCCATTCTCCTTCCAACTCCTCTTATTTCTGCTAAGGAGACTCCACTGGGAGAGTGAGACTGTTGCAAGATCAGCCAGCAAGGTTTATGGGGAGTAGAGGTTGAACCTGCACCTCTTAAGGTCCTAGTCCACCACTCTAAACTGAAGTTGATGGCTATAATTCTTTCCCATTTGCAATACTGTGCAGACTCTCTTAATTTCTTTTTTAAATGGGGAGATAACTTATTCACATTCCAGACTTATTCATTTATTTAGAACACATGAATGCATATTTACTTAAAGGCTTTTTCCCCTTATAAATGTCTGTAGGCCTTCACATCTTCTCATGTTCAAATAAGGGGCCTACTGAACCATTAGACAGAAAAACTAGAGTTTACCACTTCTTTAAGTACTCTGAAGATAGGGTGACCCTGCCATCTCTCCCCTCCCCCTTCCCCCATGGCCTTTTGCCTCAATGTAGATCTACTGCTAAGCATTTAAAATATGTTAATTCTGCCAAAACTACTCTCCATCCCTTCACTGCAGCACTCAAGAGACTTACAGCGATCATACCAAAAACAATAAAGCTGTATGGCCAGGATCCTGGTGTATGTTATCATGCTTGTACCTAAGGACAAGCCTGCTAGCAGTGTTTGCATCTTTGCAGGGAGCTAACTGCATGTCCACTTGTGCACTTGGGGCCCAACTGAAAACACAACAGGGCATCACCGAAACAGTGGCCCCATCTTCTATGATAACTGCCCTTGTGTGCTTAGTGGCTCGAAAAGGATATTGGCCAAAATATAAAAATCCAGTTTTAAAATGGCCATTGTGAAAATAATAAAAACAAACAGTTGCTACAAAATGTTATCTGGAAGCTCATTATGTTGGCATCAAAAAGCAGATAGGTCTGGAATTTTTTTTAGAACGCTGGTAAGGCTCTACCTCTGCGACACATTCAAGGCAAAGCATATAGATTGCTGTGTCCACAAGGCAATTGACTTTAAAACTTAGATCCCTGAAGATTTAAATAGTGATATGAAGTTTGTGCTGCTTTATTTGTTTGGTTTGAGAAGGAAGAGGTGGCCAGGCTGCTAAATTAAATCCTATGCCCTGCGGCTACAACTTTGTTAATCATACAGCAAGAGTAAGGTATACGGAAACAAAATAATGCCTACTACATTGTATCTCCAAAAGAACCATATTTTGCATATCATGCAGAGTCCCTAGAGGAGCACCCTGAATTGACAGCTGCACTAAGGACATACACCATTCAGTAAGATTTATTTGGCAGGGCATTCCAATGCTCCCTCTTACCATTATGGAAGCTTCTCTGTTTTCTCTGCATGGAATCCTGAATAAGATTATCCCTTTGTAGGTTCAGGATTGCCCTCCCTGTTTCATTCTCTTCTCATTTTCTGTGAGATTGATGTCAATTTTCATGGTATAATGCTGCTATGTAACACTGCTTGCTCATTTGCCTGCTTTTATTTATTTCAACCAGCCGCTGTGCCCATTTATATACATATTAGGCATAGACCTGCAAAGCTAACGTTTACCTGAGTGTCCTCAGGATTAATGGAACAAGCTAAGTACAGTATAACTAACTTAAATCACAAGACTTTGACTTATTCATCTCTCTATTTGTTTGGTTATTTATTCTGTGCCACCCTTAAGTAGAAATATTTCAAAGGGAGTTCACAGTGTTAAAAAAATACTAGAAAAATTGTTCCCATGACAGTTGGTCACGGTGATCTTTGACTGGACTGGAGCAATAATATGAAACTTTCCTCCTGGAAAACCTAAGTGTTTGCATCTTATCACAACCTCAAATTATGGTCTCATCTAAACAGAGCATTTGTTTGCTTTTATGTTTCTGATGTTTGCTGATATCAGTATCGTTACTATCATCCAGATAATGCAAGGCCTCAATCAGTTCCAACAGTGGCAAAGGATAAGAAAATCCTAAGGGTGTTTTTCTTTCTTTTTTTCTTTCACTTTATATAGCTGTTTTGAGTTTTTTGAGCTGTTTGGCCGTGTTCTGGAAGTTTTTCTTCCTGACGTTTCCGCAGACTCTGTGGGCAGCATCTTCAGAGGGCAAGGAGCTCAGGGAAGTCTGGGGCTCCCTGAGTTCCTTGCCATCTGAAGATACCAGCCACAGAGTCTGGTGAAACATCAGGAAGAAAAACTTCCAGAACACAGCCAAGCAGCCCAAAAATCTCACAACAGCTATCAGATCCCAGCCATGAAAGCCTTTGGGAATACATGGTAGCAAAATTGTCTCCATATGAAAGCATTCAGTTTAGAAGTAATCTACTAAAACCACAACAATAACAAGAGGCAGATACTTTTTTCAAGTTTTAAAGTAGATATTTTTAAATCTAACAGCTTTCCAAAGTGGAGTAGTAACAAGTATCCATTCGGACTGGAAACATCCAGTTTAGTGGTATCACACTGAAAAATCCAGCAAAGAGAGTGTTTCTTCTAGATTTTAAAAATATTTTTGAGCAATCCCTTGTCAAGGGGCTGATTTCTTATAGAGAAGAAAAATTGAATTTTAAGAATACAGGTGGACAGATCACTAAATTGCATTCATTAGGCACCAGCTAGCATTAAACAAGGAAGGAAAATGCTGTGCCTGGATAAGCTCCCAACAGACTGTTGTGAGACTTCCAGGAAAAACAGTGAGAGGCAGAAGAGCTAAAGAAACAACTGTAGGGTGAAAAATTAAAGGGCAGCAATAATGTGATATTTGGAGCGTAGAAAAGGCAGGGGTGATGTGGTGTTAGTGAGAGAGCAAAGAGGTGTGGCTTCTTACCTGCATCACGTGGATATTCCTGCATTTTCAACTTTCTTTCTTTGCTCCCTCCTATACCAGCTCTTCCCCAATGTGGCTATTTCACCTGTTCCTAAGCAGCTGTTGCTTCCACTGAGGAAATGGCTGTTGGCTCTAAAAGTGAAAGTGAGCAGTCAGATAAATATTGAGCTATGGTTAAGGAAGGTTAAGGAAGGAACAGGAGTGTATTCAGTGGAAATGGTTGGCAAAGAAGGTCTGACGTTACAAGGCCAAGACCAACACTACCACCCCAACTATTTATGCCATTGTCACATGTAATGAAGGCCCATATACTGCACATGATGTTTCCCTCATGTTGGAAGCAGGTATTGGAATAGAATAAAAGTTGGGGAAATTCTTGGAAGCAAGGAAGCCATTTTTGACTGTATGATTTTGTTGTATCATTGCTAGAGCTGCTGCTCGATATCCCTCCTTCTGGCAGCTCTCTGCGGCGTTAATGGGAAGAAAAGGAAGAACCATGATTCCCATGGCAGCGACAGCATCAGCATCAGAAAGGGGTTTGGGGAGTTAACGTACCTTTTGCAGGTACCACATAGCTATTGCTTTTGGAGCAGCAGGAGGAAGAGTTCTGTTATTTCTTTCGTAACTTCAGTGACATGGTTTTGGCAGCAGTGGCAAATGGGCAAGACTAATGAGGCTGCCTACAGGTCACACGTGGCCTCCTCCTGGTATAGAACATAGATCATGTGCCAGATCTCTCTGTGTCTCGTCTTTTCCCTGTTCCCATGTGCACTGTTATGATATATTTTTGTAGGGTTCTCTTTTCCTTGTGGTAATATTCTTAAATTCTTGTGGGATGTTTTGTTTTGACATTTATAAAATAAATCTTTGAAATATACCAAAAGTATATGGCTGGTATTTACTGTTGTGGTCAGTCTGAGTGGTGTGAACGGTCCCATTAATGTTAATGTTTCTTAATGGCATGTGGCGGCCATTTGGTGTCTCTCAACAGAAGCTTGACAATAGACACATCTCTGAACATTTGACATTGGAAAGCCATCGGTCCCTGCCAGTGACACTTTCCATCCCCTGTAGCTAAAAAAAGAAGAGTGTCTGAATGTGAGTATGTGTGAGTAGTATGTGTATGCTAGGAAGCCATTTTGAAAGTGCCTGAGCAGAGTGCTAGCTGAAAGGCTGCACACAATGTGTCCAGCCTGCCTCTCTCGGGAGGTTTGACTTGAAGGAGCAGGTCTGCTGCCTTGTCGGAATATGTATACTGCTTGCCTCGAGTCATGTTCTGTTTGTATATTTACTAATAAACCAATCTTTACTCAAAAACTCCATAAGCCTCTAGTGCTTTCTGCTGCAAGGGAAGCCAGTCTTGCCACTTGGGAAACTGTAGGGATTGTGTAACCATATATCGTTCCTTCACACCAATAAACTGTTCTATGGAGCCAGCTGGGGAAATTTTAATGCATTGTTGAGCATGCTGACTCTTTAGCAAAAAAGAAGATAATGGCTTTAGTCTTATATGGACTTAACCAAGGGGTTATGTATTCTTGAACTCAGATTTGGCTTCTTTCTGAGTAGGACACTGTTGAAAGTCCATTCTCTTATATGGCTGCTTCTGGGCCCCATTGCTTGTGCCTAGTGTACAGGCCCTAGATCACATCCCACACAGAGACTCTGTTATGCTCAGATTACCAGGGCCACTCAGTGGGTTTTGGACTGGGGCTTTTTGTTTCCCTGCAGTGAAAAATCTAAATGGCATCTTCCTGCCTGTCAATTCGTAGGAGACAATCTCACTGAGAGGTTCTGCTACACAGATTTAAGGGCAGTACCTCCAGGTGGGCTGTGCTCCCCAGGCTGCCTCTGCCTCCTACTCTATTACAGTACTCTTAATACCATTGCAAATCTGCCACCTCAAGGAGCTGCCTCTGCTTCCCTCATGGGAGGACGGCCTCTGAATTTTCACACTCAGTTCCATAATTGCAGCTTTGCCCCTAACATACAATTTCCCATCCTAACATCTTGGAGTTTGTAACATTTTAATTTCAGACTGCAGCAGGGAGGGAGGAGCCAGGACAGAAATAACTGGAAGAAAAGGAAGAGTGAGCAAGAGGAGGGAGGGAGCCGAATGCACACTCGCTCGTTCCATTCCCCACGGCTGCCTCCACGCTTTCTATTTAGGGCTCTTCCTCAGCCTTCTCTTTTGTCCAGGGTTAGGCTGTTGCTGCTTACGCTGCCAACAACATCCCAGGTTTCCAGGCTGGGCCCTCCACTGCCCACCCTTGCCTGCTTAAATTCTTACTCCATCAAGTTGGCAATCAATGGCAAGGAAACGAGGGAGACTTGGGAAACTGGAGGAAAGTATTTCAATGATACTATTTAAGTCTGTAGAGGACTTGATAGGGATTGGTAAGGATGAGGCTAATTAACCCATTTCATGAAGAAGAACTCAAAGGCTTTCAGGTATGAGAGGAGCCCTCAGTTCTCAGCATGCTGGGAAAGCAGGACAGGTAGAATGTTCTCAGAACTGGGTAGAACAGGACATCATACTGGGAGATCCTGACCAGACTTTTATTCCCTACAATTGTTAACGGGAAGCTGGGTACAAATTAGAAGTGGGTGTTTTAAGAGAACTTTCAAAGGAAAGGAAAGACAAGAAAAGGAGCATACTCCACCCCCAGTTCAAGAACACAGTTTCAAAAAACTTCACCAGACTTACTAATAATTGCTGGAACAACCCATGCATGCTAGGCCAGAGAGTGGCCAAATTCTAGAGCGCCAAGTATGGCACATTCCCAGCCCTGAAGGGCCACACCACCTGTTGCCTTGAAAACCTGACAAGACACCGCCCCGCCCCCGGGCCCCGCCCCCCATTTTAAAGCAGTGGTTAAACTGCTGTATTGCAGCTATAACTGTGTTCTTGAACTGGGGTTCAATTCCAGGTAGCCAGTTTAAGGTTCACTCAACCTTCCATCTTTCCAAGGTTGGTAAAATGGGTAGCTTGCTGGGGTGTGTGTGCAATGTGTATCCTGTACAAATTATAAACCACCCAGAGTGCTTAAGCACTATGGGGCAGTATATAAGCCACACACTTTGCTTTTTGCCTTTGTGTCTATGTTACTGACAACAAACTAATAAGGATTTCCTGTTCTCCGATATCAGAAATCACAGTACTGTATGCAGAAACCTGTCTCCAACCATTTCAATCTACCAGGACACTCTATGGAAGATCTGAAGGTCACAATTTTAGAACAGAATAATTACAAATCACGAATACAGAGGGAAACAGCTGAGAAAAATTCCTATACATGATGGACACCCATAAAAATGGATTGAATATAAGTCAGGATTTCTTAAGTCATTACCAAATGTAATACTTCTGCATTGCCACTGTTATTTTCTTCACTACTACCAAGCACAGAGCTGACAATATTCCCAACATTAACACATGGGATTCCTCTGCCACCTTATTTCACCTTTATACTCATCTTCACCCAGGTCTGGCGTCTGATTTGTGTTTCCCAAGGAATTTACAGCACATCCCTAAAACAACATCATCAAAACACTGCATATAAATGTACCATACACCCAAGAGCCAATTAATATTTGGTATGAAACTGATATTTCATTCTGTTGCATATGTCTGACAAAGTGGGCATGTCCACGTAAGATTACATTAAAATATAAGTCTTTGACCATGTATTTCAGTCTTTTGTTTTATTTTGTATCTTTAGATTTTTGCCTGCTATGTTTGCACAGTCTAACACAACCACTTCTTCGAAAACTACAACTGTTTTCTGGTGGAGCTCAATCTGCCTCTTTGCTGCTTAGGCTGAGTTACTGTTCTTCATCCATGTCTTCATAGGAGACTTGTGACAAGAGGAGGGAGTTTATCCTATAGCCTCTAAATTTGGGGTTGAGGTCCCCCCTTCCTGTTCAGCCCAGAGCTACCTCTCCCCGTCATGAATTCCAACCTGCAGCTAGACAGCAAAAGGTTTAAAGCAATCTGAGATCACTTTTATGGGCAATCCAGATGCCAAACTTAAGCTTTCGTATTATTCTGGAAGAAAGCCAGCCTGGGCAAACAGGCAGCTCAAAAAAATCTAATGATGATGCTTCTGTAAATTGCACATGATTTGGACACCCTATTAAATTCCCTGGCATGCTCTTGTCTATAGGGAAAGGCAATGACAGGATTTTAACAGCAGTGCAACTTATAAAACATCAGTGTTGTTCCAAACTCTAGTTATACAGTTATAAATTAAAACTGAATTGTAGTTATAATTTTCCTCTTACTTTTTGACAACTTCTAAATGACATTGAATGTGATGTTAGGAATCAGAGTTTACATTTATGCATAGAAAGAGAACGTGCTGCTGATGTGTTGCAGCTGTGTATGCTAATTACTAAACATAGATTCACAAACAACTGTGTACTCTTTCTAGACCCCCCCCCCAAAAGCCCATCTTCATGGGTGTCCTTATTATGTAAAAGCTGAAATTCAATCTAGAGTCTACTTTTTTGTAAAAACTGAAAGTACTATTTCAGTTAAGTAGGCAAAATGATAGGCAAAAGAGAGTGAGGGAAGAGAGAGGTGTCACCATATTTGATATATTCATTTAGACTAAAAATCCAATATAGTGTCAAAAATGTGCATCTGGCAGGTGTTACAGAATAGCAACATAAGTGTGTGCTGTGCCAAAAATTCATGATTTCTCTATTGCATAAGAAGGAATATTGTGGAATATTGCTGACTCCACAGTTGTCTTCCTTGAAGTAACATAGAAAATACCTTTAAAATACTGAAAATGCATGCAGCAGAATCCAGTTTCTTCTTGGGGTGGCACAATAGTCTACCTTGCCCTTTGCAATCTTGGCTCGCCCTTGCATAAAGCCAGAAATTGCCCCACTGAAAGAAATGGGTCTTATATTTGCATTAGGAGGCACTGAATAGTTCCAAGCCCAAGCTCAGAAAAGAAGTCCTTGACCAAGTGGAAAGGACTAAGTGGATTCTGCCTTTGAACTGTAGCATGCAAAGTCAGGAATCATACATGAAGAATACAGTACAAGATATTGATGTCTTGTTTGACCCCCTGTCCAGACATTGCTGAAAGGCATAATGAGGTGATTAACACATCAGTGTCACCGCTGATCTCTGTTGGCCACTGCTGCACTTGAAGTCTGAATGCCCAGGCACTAGAATAGAAGACACGGCATGCGATCTTGTGACCACAGGCCCAAGTAGAATCTGGCAAATTCCTTATGGTGGCCCTTCAGTAATCTAAGCATTGCTTCTGGTTCAGAAGGGTTTGTGAACATTACTGGGAGAAGCATATGATTAGATTCAACGGAATAACCACCATGTTGTACAGAGAAAAGACACTGTGGGCGGCACACAATAGGCCAAATTAGCAGCCTTGTAACATCACGCTGCGCCTTTTGAACCCTTGCTAATAACAAACTTGTGTGTAGGAGGAAGCTGTTCAGCTTGAGCTTGTTAATTTGTATACAGGACATGTGAGTGGAACTTTTGATTGTTCTCCAACCAGCCTAAATTTTCCAGTTCTGTAATTTTTTGATTGGATGAGACGTCATCACTTGTTTTCCAAAGACGTCAGAACTTCTGCCAAGACCGTCCAGAACTTCTCATTATGGGAACATATTGCGGCATAATTCCTTAAGGAAGTATTGGTTGTACTCATTTCCGCCCTCCCCCCAACTGTTCCTTCTGCAAACAATAAAACACTTGAAAGGAGTATTTAATATTGTTGAATCATCAATACTAGTACTACTACATGTCTACCTGGGGACTGAATTACAACCACAGCATCTGTATCATAAAGTATCATTTCTGTTATAAAACAGCATAAAGATGTTGGCTTTTTAATTACTGTGTTTATACAGTACGCAGAACAAATGAGTACTGTCACATAATTGTTCTGCTTCCTTTTACCAGGCTCCTTGAGTACTATGGAGCTCCTTTACCTGCCTCTTTTCACATACCTGTCAAATACAAACTTGACATCATCCTAAGGATCTGTCCTTTGTGAGAGTTTCTGTCAGATGGAACGCTATTTCAGTCTAACGTGTTGGATTTTTTTTTTTTTTGGCATCTCAGAACCATACCACCAATAATTACCACTTTCCATTTGGTTTTATTGTTATGTGCCCTTTCAAAGAACAGGAGCTGTGTAATCAGGATTGAAAACAGGCAACAATATCTTTGCAATACTGGCATTCTTATTTGCCCTGGCATTTTAAAGGGTTTCAAGGATGATGGTTTTCTTGTTCACTGTACTGTTTTAAAAGATTGTGTTGAACCCCATGTGAGGCTGACAAGCAAGCAAAGAGCAGCAACACTGTTGGTCTGTCCGCAGGAGATCCTACCAACCTTGAGTAGGAAGTTAAACAAGACAAAGATAAGAAGGAAATGGGATCAGAAGGACCACCAGGAGAATTATTCTTTGGGGGGAAAACACCCAACAGAGAGAATAAGATTGAGGAAGGGAAAACTGGGGTGATTATGGAAAGTTACCTTGCAGTAGTGAAACAAGTAGAGATGTGGGAAATGATAAAAGAGGAATGGGAAGGAATAGATAAAGAGGTCCACAATGTGGGAACACAAACAGTCAGGGATTTAGAGGCAAAGAGAGAGACCAAAGAGTTAGGAATCCAGACAGAATACTGGGGCAATCAAGGAAAATCAGTAGGTATTCAGACAGTCGAGATAAGTAAGAAAGATACAATCAATCAAGGGATACAAAAGGAGGGGAAAATAGACAAGAGAGTGTTCAAGGACAGCGGGTCCCAGATAGGTGAGCACGAGCTAGGAACAGGAGAAGGGAGGGGCATAGAGGAGAGGGCACACGGAGAAGTGGCAGTTGGAAAACTAACGGTCTATAAGGAGAGGGGAAGCCAGACGGGAGAAAAGGAGGTGAAGAGAGAGGAGACAGGGTTACCTCTTCCGTTCCCAAAATCCAAAGATACACTCTCTAGACCTCAATACAGTCAGAGAGATAGATCTTTTGGGAATACCTCTCAATCTGGGCCCCCGGGATGGATTCCCGGCTGGGGTTGGGAACACCCCTTACGAGCCCTTCCCCCTGGTCATCAGAAACCCCACGGAGGTCTGGGGAAAACTCGTTATTCCAGAACCTGACTGGAAGAAATAACCCATTTCTTGTTGAGAGAGATATTACACCGCAAGATGGTTCTTTGTTTAATGATTTACCAGTGTTGACTCCAAATGTTATACCTTCAGAAAATGCAAGAATTAATAATCCGCTCTGCGAGATGCTCAATAAAAGTTTGTTCAACATTTCAACTGGTGATCATCTGAATATTCATTCATCTGGAAAACCTTTAATAGATTTAAGCGAATCCTTACACCCCAAAATGCTTTTTTCTGTGCATAGTTTTGTAAGCATAATCTTTTTCTGCTTCATAGTCTATAATTTTAATGAAGAGCATTGTTTCCTCATTTTTGCACTGATCTAGACTCCATTTGATGAAAGGCTATGAAGACATCTTTTAAGGTAAAGAATTAAATAAACAGCATATGCAATGTTCAAGATTGTTTCCATTTGTGATAAGCTTCTTTAGCTTTTCCAACTGGTAGAAAGCTCAACTTAGCAGATGCAAATGAAGGCTGAAGAAAGAAATGAACTTCATACTTCCCAAGGCATTATTTCAGATAGACTTCTGGACTGGATCCCACTGCAAGAATAAATAAATCTTTGCAAAAGGTCTAACTCCCTGTTTTATGTTGATCATCTTATCACCAACAGAAATCACTTTATGAGCAGTTGCTGAATTCAGTGCCTTCCTCTTCACAGGTAATATAATCCCATACAGAAACCAAAATCCTACTGGACAGGCTGAACTGTGCTTTCATCATTGTAAGGATAATTACACTGGTGATAATGAGGTCTGTAATAAGACTTCCTCAGGTAGGAATTGGCAAGCCACCCCCAGTATCCCTGCCAAGAAAATTCCATGGACAGACAAAAGGCTAAAAGATATGACGCTGGAAGATGAGCCCCTCAGGTCAGAAGGCATCCAACATGCTACTGAAAAAGAGTGGAGGACAAGTACAAGTAGCTGGCTGGGCCAAAGCCGAAAGGACGCTCAGCTGCAGACGTGCCTGGAAGAGAAAGGAAAGTCCAATGCTGCAAAGAAATATACTGCACAGGAACCTGGAATGTGAGATCTATGAACCAGGGTAAGCTGGGATGTGGTCAAACGTGAGATGGAAAGAATAAACATTGAAATCTTGGGCATCAGCGAACTTAAATGGACGGGAATGGGTGAAATCAGCTCAGGTGACTATCACATCTACTACTGTGGGCAAGAATACCATAGAAGAAAAAGAGTAGCCCTCATAGTCAACAATAGAGTAGGAAGAGCAGTGCTGGGATACAACCTAAAAATGATAGAATGATTTCGGTACGATTCCAAGGCAGCCCTTTCAACATCACAGTAATCCAAGTTTATGCACCAACTATCGGTGCTGAAGAGTCTGAGATTGACCAATTTTATGAAGACTTCCAACAACTTCTAGAACTGACACTAGAGATGGGCACGACCAGGAAAAATGACGTTTCGAGTTGTCGTGTGTCGGAGCCGGCCCGTTTCGGCTCGTTTCCATTCTTCGCGAAATTTCTCAAAAAATTGTCGTTTTGTTTGTCGTTTTTTCGTCTGTCGTTAGTACTGGTTTGGGGGGGTAGTGGGCTCCTGGAGGCACCTCTCTGGGGTGGGTGCCTCCTCTGGCCCGCTACAAAAGGGTACGCATAGCCAATTGGATATGCATACCAAGTTGCAGTGGCAGGCAGAGGCACCTCTTTTGGGTGCCTCTACTCTGACTCACTAAGAAGGACAGCATACTGACATACTGTGCACTTCTTGTGCTGGGGAGCGAAGTGAGAGAGGACCCCTATGGGCGCCCTACGGCTCACTAAGAAGGGAAGTGTACTTGCGTGTAGTGCAATGCGAGTACACAGATCTGGCTTAGGGTTAGGGTTAGCGCAAGGGCTAGGCTTAGGGTTACTGGTGAGGTTAGGGTGAGTTAGTGGGGTGCACCTCTGGGTGCCTCTCTGACCCACTAAGAAGGACAGTGTACTGCCGTATGGGTTAGGGTTAGGGTTAGGGTTCGGGTTCGGGCTAGGGTTAGTGGGCTTTTTATGCCCGACTGGCACATCCCAGAAGTCTCGGTCAAAACCTGGCCAAGTGGCCTTGCAATTGGTGGAATGGCTCCAAAAATTTGCATGGTCCACTCCCATGGCCAGCCCATCAATGCGCAGGTGCAAAAAAAAAAATAAAAATAAAAATAAAATAAAATCAATGGAGATGTTTTGTTGCAGGAAAAACCCACTGCTGCTACTGTAAAAAATCAGGCAGTTTTAAAATAGCTATTTTCGTATGTTTCTGTGGTGCTTTGGTCTGTTTTTGGACCACAATTTCAAAATAAATATTGCGGTCGCCCCATTTTGGATCCCCCCCCCGCACCGCATGGCATGGCGAGTTGGCGAGACGACGAGGATGCCCCCCACCAGAGCAGCCCAGGAGAGGAGAGGGGGGGAGGCCGGGGACCCCCCCCCCCAGAAACCACCCCTCTGGTAGGTGCCCTCACTGAGGCAGGCATATTTTCGCCTACTTTTTTGGCCGGGAATCGGGTTTTTTTTAATTTTTAAAACTTTTTTTCTGTGCCACTTGGCATCGCGCGATCGCTGCAATGCCATGCACGACAACGACAAATCAGACCCAATTTTTCTTTTATCGGTTCGAGTTCGAGTTCTGGTGGGGTAATTGTCGTTCTTTGTTCCGTTGCATAACGGAAACGAGGAAAGGAAACGGAAACGAGAATTTCGCCAAGTCATGCCCATGTCTAACTGACACCAAAGAAAGATGTTCTTCTCATCATCGGGGAGTCAAGTGATAAAAGGAATAACTGGCAAGTTTGGCCTTGGAGTTCCAAATGAAGCAGAGCAAAGGCTAATTGAGTTTGGTCAAGAGAACAAGCTGGTCATTGCAAACACTCTTTTCAATCAACACAAAAGGCGACTCTATGCGTGGACATCACCAGATGGACAATACCGGAATCAGATTGATTATGTTCTCTGCAGCAAAAGATGGAGGAGCTCTATACAGTCAGCAAAAACAAGACTTGGTGCTGACTGTTGCTCAGATCATCAGCTTCTTATTTCAAACTTAAACTGAAGAAAGTAGGGAAGACCACTGGGCCAGTCAGGTATAATCTAAGTCAAATCCCTTATGAATACACAGTGGAAGTAAATAATAGATTTAAAGAACTAGATCTGGTGGACAGAACACCTGAAGAACTATGGATGGAGGCTTGTAACATTGTTCAGGAGGCTGCAATGAAAACTATTCCAAAGAAAAGAAAATGCAAGAAAGCAAAGTGGCTGTCCAACGAGGCCCTACAAAGAGCGGAGGAGAGAAAGGATGCAAAATGCAAGGGAGAAAGGGAAAGATACAGAAAATTGAATGCAGACTTCCAAAGAATAGCGAGGAGAAACAGGGTGGCCTTCTTGAACGAACAATGCAAAGAAATAGAGGAAAACAACAGAAAAGGAAAAAACAGAGATCTATTCAAAAAAATTGGAGATATTAACGGGGCATTTCGTACAAAGATGGATATGATAAAGGACAAAAAAGGTAGGGACCTAAGTGAAGCAGAAGAGATCAAGAAGAGATGGCAAGAATATACAGAGGAATTATATCAGAAAGATTTGGATGTCCCTGATAACCAAGGTAGCGTAGTTGCTGACCCGGAGCCAGACATCCTGGAAAGTGAAGTCAAGTGGGCCTTAGAAAGCATTGCAAACAACAAGGCCAGTGGAGGTGACGGCATTCCAATTGAACTCTTTAAAATCTTAAAAGAGGATGCTGTAAAGGTGCTGCATACGATATGCCAGCAAATTTGGAAAACCCAGCAGTGGCAAGAGGACTGGAAAAGATCGGTCTATATCCCAATCCCAAAGAAAGGAAACGCCAAAGAATGCTCCAACTATCGCACAATTGCACTTATTTCACACGCTAGCAAGGTTATGCTCAAAATTCTACAAGGGAGGCTTCAGCAGTATGTAGACAGAGAACTTCCAGAAGTGCAAGCTGGATTTTGAAGGGGCAGAGGAACGAGAGATCAAATCACCAACATGCACTGGATTATGGAGAAAGCCAGAGTTCCAGAAAAACATCTACTTCTGCTTCATCGACTATGCCAAAGCCTTTGACTGTGTGGACCACAACAAACTATGGCAAGTCCTTAAAGGAATGGGAGTGCCTGACCACCTTATCTGTCTCCTAAGAAATCTATATGTGGGACAAGCAGCAACCGTCAGAACTGGATATGGAACAACTGACTGGTTCAAAATTGGGAAAGGAGTACGACAAGGCTGTATACTGTCACCTTGCCTATTTAACTTATATGCAGAGTACATCATGCGAAAGGCAGCTCTGGATGAATCACAAGCTGGAATTAAGATTGCTGGAAGAAATATCAACAACCTAAGATACGCAGATGATACTACTCTGATAGCAGAAAGTGAGGAAGAATTAATGAGGGTGAAAGAGGAGAATGAAAAAATGGGCTGAAGCTCAACATAAAAAAAACTAAGATCATGGCCACCGGTCCCATCACCTCCTGGCAAATAGAAGGGGAAGAAATGGAGGCAATGACAAAGTTTATTTTCTTGGGCTCCTTGATCACTGCAGATGGCGACTGCAGCAATGAAATAAAAAGGCGCCTGCTTCTTGGGAGGAAAGCAATGGCAAACCCAGGTAGCATCCTAAAGAGCAGAGACATCACTTTGCCAACGAAGGTCAGAATAGTCAAAGCTATGGTTTTCCAGTAGTGATGTATGGAAGTGAAAGCTGGACTATAAAGAAGGCTGATCGCCGCAGAATCTATGCTTTTGAGCTGTGGTGCTGGAGGAGAGTCTTGAGAGTCCCCTGGACTGCAAGGAGATCAAACCTATCCATCCTGAAAGAAATCAACTCTGAATGTTCACTGGAAGGACAGATTTTGAAGCTGAGGCTCCAGTACTTTGGCCACCTCATGAGAAGAGAGGACTCCTTGGAAAAGTCCCTGATGTTGGGAAAGATTGAAGGCAAAAGGAAAAGAGGACGGCAGAGTATGAGATGGTTGGACAGTGTCATCGATGCAACCAATATGAATTTGACAAAACTCTGGGAGGCAGTGGAGGATAGGAAGGCCTGGCGAGCTCTGGTCCATGGGGTCACAAAGAGTTGGACACGACTGAACGACTGAACAAGAACAACAACTGGACAGTAGGCCCATTAAATGAGTGGAGATTTGGTGAGGCAACTCCTCCACTGAGTCAATGGGCTTACTCTGTTTGGAACATACTGCTGGATTTCAGCTGGATAGGTTCCCTTTGTTTCAAGTACAAAGTAATTAAAGTATAAAAACAGCACTGTTAATTTAAGAAGGGCTTTAATTGTGGGAAACAGTCCCACAGCAATTTCTGTGGCACCTGGCTTCATTAAATATCCCCAATTTTGGCTAAAAGGAAGTCCCCCAGAAAAAAACAAGGTTCATATTTTAATTGGATTGCAGCCTCTCTCCCTACTGTGTTTCCTGAACAGCCCCCCTCCCCATTACCAAACATGGAAATTGATTTCTGACTTCTCTTATATTTCTCTTTCCCACACACATCAGTGAATCCTGCAAGCAGTAAACTGTCACCCAGGCTTGTCAAAGTTGCTTGCTCCAACTTAAGGTATAATTGACTGAATGTTTAAACAATGCCTGTCCACTGAGAGCACAATTTAGAATGTCAATATGTTGCACAGATCTGTCTCTATGTCAAAATGCCATGTGCAACAGCTGGACATTTTCTTCCCAGCATTGCATAGGGATCTTTCTGTGGGCTGCTTTGAAATTTCATGACCCTTGGCTCTCACAGTGACCTTTCAATTCCTCAATTAAGTGAGACATTCCTGGTACTATCAAAAAGAGCCTACTGAGAACTTTGTCATTCTGTGTTGGTCTTGCAACTCTTCCAGACATCTTCAATTTCCAGCCTTTACATTCGGAGCCATTATCAGCCAGCTGCTTTGTGTACGATATGCCCATCAAGAAGATCTTGCCAGATTTTAGGATTCCCTTTGCCTAGTGCAAGCCTAAGGAGAGCAAATATTGTAACTGTGAAGGCTATGTACACATAAATACTTCATGGTGGCTTATGTTCTTGCCCAGTATAGAGATACACATCATTTTGCTTTATGGCTCCATTTCCTAATAAAAGGAGCTGAAACTGTTTCATTAAGGATATTCATTTTAAAAATTCTGCATCTTATTACCACGGGCTTCATTCCCAAAACAATTTCTCGTCCACATGTTAATCCTGAAAATAGCACTAGAGATTCTTGAAGGTGTTCAAGAAAGTCTTTTCTGTTATCTTTTGGCAGATGAGCTGCAGATCCTTCCCCTAACCAAATAACCCTCCTTCCTCCTAGTGTTTAGTTCTCTCTCTCTGTGAAGTGATCAAGACATAATAGGGCCTGCCATTTGCTTCCCCAACCTGCTACCCATAAGAGAGGAGAGGCAGATGGCTGCAGTTTTGTGGGGGTGGTACTGGCCTAGTATGCAACAGTTTAAGGCAGTGTTCCCCAACCCCCGGTCCGCGCACCGGGCCGCCCGAGGAAATCCCCCGGCCGCCATTCCACTCCCCTCAAGGCAAAGGCGCCCAGAGAGAGACCCCGACCCCCAGGCCGCCCTGCGCCCGGGAGCCCGAAGGCTTTGGTGGAGGACTGCCACCGTGGCGGCCCGGCCCTCCCCCCTCCCCCTCCCCATCGCCCCCCCAAAGACTCCCCCCAGTGTTCAAAGATGGCCGCCGCAGCCGCCGTCGCCGCTCCCCCAGCGGCGGCAGCGGCGGGAGGAGGAGGAGGAGGAGGAACCGGAGCAGGAGCAGGAGGAGGCGGCGGAGGCGGCGGGCCCGCTCGCTGGGGAAAGCGAGCGGGCCCCGGCGGCGGCGGCCACAGCGGCGGAGGGTGTCGCGGAGAGGCCCCGGGACATGCGCGCGGCTCGGCCGGCGGTTGTGAGGAGGGGGCAAGGCCCCTGCTCTCCTCTGGGGCGGTCGGCGGGCGGGCGGGCGGGGGAGGGACGAGGGAAGCCGGGCCGGAGCCCCCGCCAGGCCCCGCTGGAGGAGAGGAGAGGAGAGGAGAGGAGAGGCCGGGGTGGGGGGCCGGGAGCCGGAACACCGCTGCCGCAGCCGCCGCTCCGCTGGGAGAGGGAGAAGGAAGGAAGGAGCGGCCACTCCCGCCCCCCGCCCCCCACACACACACAGAGAGAGAGAGGCCGGGGCCCCCGAGCCCCCCCAACCGGGACCGCTGAGCCGCCGCTGGCGCAGCCGCCGACAGGAGTAGGATGTGGAGGCCCGCCCGCCCAGGAGCCCCGGGCTACCCCCACCCTGCCCGTGCGCGCCGGGGGGAGCGGCACGCCCGACGCCCCCAGCCGGCGAGCGCCGCCGCCGCCGCCGCTCCTGTGGCCCCCCCGCCCCCTCCTCCCCCTCCTCCCTCCCCCCATCCCCCACCCCCCCACACACACCCTCCCCTGTCCCCCGCCCGACCCCCCCGCACCCCCCATCTCCCCCCCTCCCCACCCCCACCCCCAGCCCCGGGCCACGGAAAAATCATCAAACATTTACCGGTCCGTGGGGACAAAAAGGTTGGGGAGCACTGGTTTAAGGGGTCCCTTCACTAAACTCGCTCTTTCTGGTTCTTTCATTGATCCCCATTTGTGCCCTGTTTGGCACTAGTCTGAAAGCCCTAAAGAACCCTTAATGTACTACAGGGGCAAGGCAAGCAACAAAAACTCACTTTAAAATCCCCAAAGAACCTCTTAGAATGACATGCAAAAACAAACAAAACAAAACAAAATGGGAGCAAGGTGCAGCAATCAACAGTAAATTAGCCAATTAGCACAATTTTAAAAAAATCAGCCTAACAAGGAAATCACCCCCATGAGGGGAGGGGGGGGGATAAAAATCACATATGCTGCCCTTTCTTCTAAAAACAAAGAAAAAAATTAATTAATTTGCTACAGAGGCAAAAATACAGTCAAAGTCCTCTTCCCGAACCAAAGCAACTAGAATGGGGGAGATTTTTCTCACCCTACCATTGATGTTTTCTCTTCTTTAACTCCACTACTATGAAAATCCAAAATGGCCTTGACAGATTAGAGTGCTGGACCAAGGATAACAGAATGGGTTTTAACAAAGAGAAATGTAGGGTGCTGCATCTAGGTAAAAAAATGAATTGCACAGATAGGATGGGAGGCACCTGACTGGAGAATAGTACCTGTGAAAGAGATCTGGGAGTCTTGGTGGACCACAAATTGAACATGAGTCAGCAGTGTGACACGGGAGCCAAGGAAGCCAATGTGATTCTTGGTTGCATCAACAGAACCATAGTGTCTAGATCAAGGGAAGTGATAGTACCACTCTATTCTGCTCTGGTCAGAACCCACCTGGAGTACTGTGTCCAGTTTTGTGCACCTCAATTTAAAAAGGATGTTGATAACCTTGATCAGGTCCAGAGGAGGGCAACCAAGATGATTGAGGGTCTGGAAGAAATATTTTATGAGGAGCTGTTGCGTTTTCCAGCTGGGCTAATCCTAGCTGTTCACTGTTGGATTCCCAAGTACCCAATAAAGGAAGTCCAACACAAGAGAAGTCCAGGGTAATTACCGGTTTATTGAGCCCAATAAAAGACGGTAAGGCGAACAACCCACAACAAGGCAGTGCGAGGTGTCCCGAAGACAAAGGTGTACACGTTTTATACCCCCTAATAATCCAAAGCTTTGTTTCACTAAAACATGTGCTGATGATCTCAAAGACTGACTGCTCTTTATATGAAGCTTCCCTTGAAGGTGACTTAGAGAGTGCAGCAGGTGCAAAATGCCATGGTCCGGTTGATATCTGGAGTGAATAAGTCTGTCCATATTTCACTGGTCCTGGCTCGCCTGCATAAGCTTCCTGTTGCTTTCTAAGTCATATTCAAGGTTATGGGACTAACATTCAAAGCTCTAAATGGCTTGGGGATGGAGCATCTCACCTAGGGCGCTTTTACACGACCCCTAAGATCCGCTGGTCCCTTAAATTCAGACCAGAGATCTTAGGGGCTTGTCGCTCTTCCTGTGTCCCCACCCTGACTGCTGGCTGCGTGAGGGGAGGGAGAAAAAAAAGGAAGAAAAGATCGTGGCTCACCTCCCGTTCTGCCTCCGTTCTTGCCGGCTCTTGCCGGCTCTTGCCAGGGCAACATTCCAATAGCTCTTAAGTAGCTCTTAAAGGGGCGGGAGCCAAAAAACAGCAAACAGAAGCAAGGAGAGCCCCGCACTCACTATCGTTGCACCGCATCAAAGAATTTTCACCTCCAGAGAGAAGGTACTTGAAAGGTGCGCTGGGACATGCTAAAGTGGGCGGGGTCGCACTTAATTGCCTGTAAACTCCGGAGCTGGTGGGAAAACATTTTAAAGCTCCGGAGCTGGGAGCCATTTGCGGCGGAGTTTAGGGGTCGTGTATAAACGCCCTTAAAGAACTTTGGCCTATCCCAGCCTGTCCTCCCAGGCTGCTCTCCTATGGGTGCCCATGCAGAGAGAGCTAAAGATTTCCACTAGGAACTCAGCCTTCTTGCTTGTGGTGCCATCATCATGGAATAACCTCCTGTTGAAAACCAATTGTGCCCTCTGCCTTGCTTCCTTCCTTCATATTATGTTTAAAACAGAACTCTTTATGTGCTGCAGTGGTTAAATTCCTGTACTGCAACTATAACTGTGCTCATGACCTGGGGTTCAGTCCTAGGCAGGCAGCTCATGGTTGACTCAGCCTTCCATCCTTCCAAGGTCAGTAAAATGAGCACCCAGCTCAATGAGCACCCTATCTCTCCTAGATAGGTGTTGGAGGCACTGCTCTCACTTGGTTCCGATCCTTCTTGGAGGACCGCCCCCAGCATGTGCAGCATGGGGGGGAGTTGTCTGCCCCATGGATACTCCCTTGTGGGGTTCCTCAGGGGTCGTCCCTCTCTCCCATGCTGTTCAACATCTTTGTGAGGCCGCTGGCAGAGGTCATTAGGAGATTTGGAGTCTGCTGTCATCAGTACGCTGATGACACGCAGCTCTGTCTCTCCTTTCCCACCTCTGCAGTTGAGGCTGTCCAGACCCTCAACCAATGCCTGAAAGCATTCATGGCATGGACCAAGACCAACAGACTCAAACTCAACCCCGAGAAGACCGAGGTCATGTTCTTTGGGACTTCCCCTTCCAGATATGGAGGCCCTCTCCCCAGTCTGGAGGGTGTTTCCCTCCAGCTGGCAGACAGTGTCCAGAATCTGGGCATGGTCCTGGACCCGGCTCTTTCTATGGAGGCCCAGGTGGCCACCATGTCCAGGACTGCTTTTTTCCATCTTCGACAAATTGCCCAGATTCGTCCATACCTCTACGGGGACTCCTTGAGAACTGTTGTGCAAGCGCTGGTGATCTCGAGAATAGATTACTGCAAGGCTCTCTACATGGGGCTGCCCTTGACTCTTATTCGGCGACTTCAACGGGTGCAAAATGCGGCAGCCAGACTGGTGGCAGGTGTGCATCGACATGACCACATCACCCCAGTACTGGCTCACCTGCATTGGTTACCCGTTGCGTCCCGAAGTAGATTCAAGGTCTTGGTTTTAATTTATAAAACCCTCCATGGCCTGGGACCTGATTACCTGGCAGAGCGAATCTCCCAGCGGTCAACTTCGGCCCAACCAACTAGAGTGTCGCGGGTGCACTCGCTGCGGGTGGCCACACCCAGGGAGGCTCAGAAAACGTCTGCCCGTAGCCGAGCCTTCTCTGTGGCTGGCCCTACTCTATGGAATCACTTCCCAAGCAAGTTGCGCCTTGCACAGTCCCTGCCAGCCTTCAAGAAAGTGTTAAATACCTTGCTTTTCCGGGAGGCGTTCGGTGACTGTTAATTTTCTTATTTTTCTCTCTTTTTTGTCCGCCATTTGCCTCCATGCCATTCTTCTTATTATGTGTTTTAAATTGATTATTTTTATGACGATGTTGTACCTAACCTGTTTGTTATTTTGTTTTGTTGTAAACTGCCCAGAGTTCCTCTTGGAAGACGGGCGGTATATAAGCTCTAAAATAAATAAATGAATAAATAAATACTACTACTACTCTTACTCTGACATTAAGATTCCCTTAATTGGCATTTGCACTACTGGCGGTTCATTGGTAAAGGTGCTTTTAGGGAGCCTGTGCCTGTCATTTCAGATGCTGGAAATCCACAACTGCTATAAAACCTCCACGTGGATTGGATGTACTGGGGTGCAGAGGTGGTGTTCAAGATGCTAAACAGAGCTGCATGCAAATGAAATATACTAAAACACAGCTGATATGGCCCCACTGAATCATTCAGACAACAAGCTAGCTATAGAAATCAATTCCATTATATATTGCATTTTGGAGGGAAATAAAAAAACGACCATCATGGTTAAAGCGTATGAAGGCTATATATTAACCATTCAGGAGCTGGGAATTGGAGCAGCTTGTTCGACCTGCCTCCCATCCCCTTTGGCACTTGGGAGGCTCTTTAATTATATTGCCACATTTTATTTCTCCAAAGAACTCAACCTCATTTAGAGCTTGGAATGGCAGAAGCTGAATGAATGGTTAGCACTTCAGTATTCTTACTTGCACTCATCATGGTAGATCTGGCCCCAGGCCTTATTTATCACAAGCCATGCAAGGGATGCATGGAATACAAACCAAGTCATTGCTTCATATTTGTTTTATTTCGGTATCCCGTTCCCAGCAGTGCCTCTGCTTAAGCCTCGCAGCTCCATCAATCATACCAACCTTGGCTCTGCGAAGAAACCCTCGTTTATGATCTTTCTGGAAAGTTTCTTTTGCTCTCTATCAGGTCCCATAAGTTTACTGTGAAGAGCTGTGACAGGCCGAGTGTGGCACTGTTGTTATTTTTCTCTCACTCTCTCCAGAGTTTCATCGCAAGCTCCGAGCGCTCTATAAAGAATACCTAAAATAAAATAGAATGAAATAATACACCCTGGAACTTGTGAAGGATAGCACAATCAACCAACCATTGCTTCTAGGATTTTGAAGGGCCATGCTTCTCCACTACATTTTGCTACAAGCCGAGGCATGTCTGTTTGCATCTTTCAGGCAGAAGCCAAATTGCTTGTATTAGCAGGCTGTTTGTATTTCATTTATATGCAGCTGAGCTTTAGGAGCGTATCTATTATTAGACACCGGGCAAGCCAGAATTAGAAACCAAGCAAGGTTGTGGTACTTGCCTTCTCCTGGCACAACAAATGCATAGAAGCTCATAGGCTTTTCTTTAAATCAAGAAATTGCATGTGTTTCAGCACACTGCCTTCCACCAGTGCTCAGCACTCTCATTTGTTCATCTCACTGTCCACCCCAAGGATCAATAACAACATAGATCCTAGCAAATCTGTTGAAATAGGATGAAAAGTCACCAGATTGTTATTTAAAATGTCTTTAAAAGGATTCAAAACAAAATTGAAATCACAAGCCAGCAGGCAACCAAGGAAAAGGAACACAAAATAAAAATGGAACTGATTCAGTACAAGGAGATATTTATTCTGTGGAAGGGAATAAAGTATTTCCCTTAAAATCAGGTCAGTTTTTCAGGAAGCCACTTAATTTCGCCAGTTCCAAAACAGCTCTTCTTTCTGTTTCTGTTATCTATGAACATATTCATTCATTCATTCATTCATTCATTCATTCATTCATTCATTCATTTGAGTATTTTTATTCTGCCTTTCTCCTTGGAAAAGGACCCAAGGTGGATCACAAAAATAAGAGACAATATACAGCCCAGTACATTTAAAACATATTCAAGTTTAAGAACAGGGAATTGAGGAGCACCTTACAGTTTGGTGGCAACATTAAAACTAACAGAGAATGCGCGTAGTTAAAGAAACAAATAAAAATTCCATTATGAGGAATTGAACTACAGTGGCCCCCCGCCCTTTTGCGGTTCATATACTGCGGTCCCGCTATATTGCGAGAACACAGCATACGAAAAAGGCCCCCTGGGTTAAGGGGGGAAAGTCCCTCGGAGGCCTCAGGAATGATTTTTGGTGATCTGGAAGTCACTTCCAGTTTTCCTGAAGTCACTTCTGGTTCGCAGGGAGGCCCTTTTGGGGCCTCCAGAAGGCCCAGGATGGCTCTTGCAACCCATTTGGGGCAGTGCCAGGCTGGGGGTAAGTGCAAGAGCCCCCAGCTAGACCCCCCAGGCCTGACCCGACCTGCACCCATATATTGCAGATTTCCAGTTATCGTGGGTTGGCTCGGGTCCCTAACCCCTGTGATAGGTGGAGGGTCACTGTAACATTGAAAACACAGGTGCATTGATGAAGTCAATCAATGTAATCATGCAGGGTGTGTGTGTGTTGCATTGTTACAGTCATGACCAACTCTTTGTGACCCCATGTCCACGGACTTTTCTTGGCAGGAATACTGGAGTGGTTTTCCAGTTCCTAATGTAGACCATCTAAAGTTATAAGGGATGGAAACTAAACATTGAAAACATACTGCTAATGAAATCATACAAGGAGAGGTATAAACAAAAAGTTATAAGTAGAGATGGGCATCAAATGATTTTTTTTGTTTCGTTGTTCGTTATTCGGCTCGTTATGTAACGAAACGAATAACGACCCTAGGGGCAAATTTAACACGGAATGAACCGAATCGAGAAAAATTGGTTGGGTTAGGTTCGTTTCATTAAGGGGGGGCGCGGAGATGTCTCCTACCTGGTGCTGGTCCGGAGGTCCGGTCTTCATGGCTTCTGGGATGGCAATGGGGGGGGGGAGCCGATGGCGGTGCTACAGCTATGGTCGCTCGGCACAGTAAAAAAAAAAGAAACAAAGGAGCACTGACTAGGCCCCAAGGGTGGCCTGGTCATCACCCTAAAATAAAACAAAAAAACCCCAGCACTGAATGGGGCCCCAGGGGCCGCACAGTTGGCGCTGAAAGGGGGAAAAAGCCCCGTGCTACAGCTGTAGCGTGAGGCCTGAACCCGGAACTGGGGGGAACCCTGCTGCTGTGGCTCCCACCTCCAGCCTCCCCGCACAGGAAGCCCAAACCCAGCGGCAAGGAGGCGCCACCGCTGCCACCTCCAAGCCCCACCGCCGCCGAACCTGCCCCAGCTGCCCCACCACCTTCTCCGAGCCCAAGCCAATGATAGCCGATGCAGCCGGAGGTTGCAGCTCCACCTCCAAGCCCAACAGGTTGGTGATGGCGAAGCCTTTGGAGCACAGGCTCCCAGCGGGGGAGGCTATGTGGGGAGGCGAGGAGGAGGGATACCCCCCACCGGGCTGATGCGGCACAGGGCGGGTGGGGGAGAGGAATGTGTTCTCTCCTGGCCGGCACCCTATAATAATAATAATAATAATAATAATAATAATAATAATAATAATAAT
>JAHTLZ010000198.1:4660654-4680471 GCA_023846285.1 Phrynocephalus versicolor | reverse complement strand
ATAATAATAATAATAATAATAATAATAATAATAATAATAATAATAATCCAGCACTGACCAGGCTCCAGGGGCTGCGTGATGGGCGCTGGGGAAAATGGGTAATAACAAGTAACGAATTAACAAATCAACGAAATGAATTTTTCCATGAAAATTTGCTTAAATGAAACAAAACAAACCAGACCTCTCAACAAAATGAAACGAAATGTCATTTTTGCGATTCATGCCCATCTCTAGTTATAAGTGATTATAAACACAAAGTCTAGATTCATATAAAAGTCACACAAGAGGTAGCCCCTCATTCAGGGAAAGCTTGCCTGAAGAGAAAGGTCTTTGCCTGTTTCTGGAAAGACAGCAGAGTTGGGGCAGTCCTTGCCTCTAGTGAGAGGGAGTTCCAGAGTCTGGGCCAGCTAAAATGTACCAAGTTTCTCTTACAGAGGACAATCCTTTCTTTCAACACATTTTCAGAATCAAGGCCTCCTTTCTTTCAGGGGCCATCCTTTCACTGCAAGTCTGCATGAAAGATCAAGAGCCATCATTTTATGGTCTCTAAAGGGTACTAATAAAGTCAGACATTGGAAAATCAATCATATGCTCTGGTCTGACAAAACGTTTCTTAGTAAGGCAGAGAAGGACCTGAAGACATATTTTGAGATAAACTGCACACAGGGAATGCAATCTAAAACCATTTGGGATGCCTCTAAGCCTTACTTTAGAGGCATAGTGATACAATATATGGCTAAGAAGAATAGAGAAAGAAAAACAAAGACCGCAGAGATTCTGAGTAAAATGGGAGACCTAGAGAACAAACTGATATTAGACCCTGGAAATAAACAATATCTCAATGAGCTATCACAAGCTAGACACCAATTAAATTTGATTCTATCTGCAGACATTACACATAAGCTCAGATTAGCAAGGCTAAACCATTTTGAAAATGCCAATAAACCAGGAAAATGGTTGGCTTATAGACTTAAGAAACAACAAACCCAAAGAACAATTATAAATTTAAAAGACAGTCAAGGAATTAACCAAACTGACCAAGCTTCAATTATGAAAATTATTGAAGCATATTATCAAAACTTATTTAAAGGAAAACAGATACACCCAAACTTAATATATAATTATTTAGAGAAACATAATTTCCCACAACTTAATGAAGAACAAAGGAATCTAACTAATGCCAAAATTTCTTTAGCAGAGGTGGTTGATGCAATTCAAAGACAAAAACCTAATAAAACACCCAGCCCAGATGATTTGCCACCACAATATTATCAGAAAATTTCAGATATCTTAACCCCGAGATTGCATCACCTTTTAAATTCAATTCTGGAAGTAGAAGATATTCCAGACACATGGAAATCTGCCAACATAATTCTGATCCCCATGGATGGAAAACCAAAAGATGCTATTGAGAATTATAGGCCTATAGCCCTTTTAAATGGGGATTATAAAATCTTTGCAAATATTTTGGCTAATAGATGGCGGAAAATTTTTACTACTTTAATTCACTCAGATCAGAGAGGGTTCTTGCCAAATCGACATCTCCAGTCAAACATTAGAACTTTACTTAACTCTTTAGAGTACCATGAAATACATTCCCAAATGCAGGCAGCCTTTATCTTTTTGGATGCTGAGAAAGCCTTTGACAATGTTTCCCGGTCGTTACTGAAATCTCAGTTGGACTACCCATAATGTGGTCATAGAATGCTTAGAGCGGTAGAACAGATATATTCTACTCAAAATGCTAAGATTATTATGAATGGGCTTTCTTCTGACAAGATTACTATACAGAAGGGCACAAGGCAAGGCTGCCCCCTTTCACCGCTGCTTTTTATTTTATCCTTAGAGATCTTATTGCATGTGATTAGAAACTCAGAGTTGATACAAGGTTTGAACAATTGGGGGGAAACTTATAAAATACAAGCCTTTGCTGTTGATTTACTATTAATTTTGGAAGAACCCTCACAGTCTTTGCCAGAGCTTCTAAGAACCCTAAAGGAATATTCAGAAATATCTGGCTTTTTGATTAATAAAACAAAAACTGTATTGTTGACCCAAAATATTTCTGTGTCTAATATTCAAGGATTAGTGGATCTATCAGGATTCACGCATGTGAATAAAGCGAAATATTTAGGCATAACGGTATCAAATAAATGTTCCACCCTTATTGATAACAATTATACTCCCTTGATTAAATCCTAAAGGCAGACTTAGCTACTTGGGCTAGACTTCAGTTGTCATTAATGGGTAGGATAGCTATTATCAAGATGTCTGTTTTACCAAAGCTGCTCTTTTTATTTCAATGCTTACCTGTCTTATCCAACTTCAAGATTTTGTCCGACTTAAAGAAACATATTCGTATATTTATTTGGCAAAAGAAAAAAGCTAGAATTAAAATTGCTTATTTGCAAGATAGGACTAATTTTGGAGGCTTTGCATTACCTAATCTGTTTTTGTATTATAGAGCAGCAGCATTGACATAGATACGGGATTGGATCTCTATGATGAACGAAAGAGTTTTAGGCTTAGAAGACCATGACTTATACAAAGGGTGGCACCATTATTTATGGTACAGAGGAAATATTCCATCTTTGTTCAAAAGACATTGGATAAGGAATGCCCTAATTAAAAATTGGCTGTCTGTTAAAGATTTATTTTATCCTAAGGCTCCCAAATGATTATCTCCAATGGAAGCAATTAAAGGACCAGGTCCAAAGTCATTCAGTAATATCTTAACATATAAACAACTTCTGTATGAGGACCAGTCTCTAAAACCACCAAATCAGTTATCCCTCGAAGGGATTAAAATAAACTGGTGGTCTTATCAACAAATATATTCACATTATAAGTCTGTGCAGAAGGAAAGTGGCTTTATGGTAAATGATAATGTTTTTGACAAAATACTGAGTACAGGTGAGAAAAAACTGTTGAGTAAATTTTACACTATGCTGTTAGTTGAAAGAACAAGTGACTCACAGGTTAAAGAATGTATGGTAAGATGGGCGGAAAACTGTGGACACTCTATCCACTTAGAAAAATGGAATATGCTATGGCAAACGATCAAGATGTTCAGAGCCACCTCTTATAAAGAAAACTGTTACAAAATGTTTTACAGATGGCATCTTAGCCCCCATAGACTATCTTAAATGTATAATTGTTCAGCTAAATGTTGGAAGTGTGAGCAAGAAATCGGTTCTTTCTACCATATGTGGTGGACGTGTAAAAAAGCCAAATTATTCTGGAATATGGTAAAGAATTTACTAGACACTGTGCTGGAGGTCAAGTTAAAATACACACCAGAATTATTTTTGTTAAATATTATAGATACTGAGGTAACATATGACCAAAAATATGTAATTAACCACATTATTGTAACAGCCAGAATTCTGTATGCTCAACTTTGGAAGAATTCTGAAATACCCTCAAAAGATGCTCTGAAAGGGAAATTATACTTGGCTATTGAAATGGACAGACTTTCCGGCCACCTGAAAGGAGAAGATGAAGATGTTTTGTCAAGAAGATGGCAAGAGTTAATAATTGCGTTAAAAACCTTATAAATGATGTTTGCGTTCTGTGATTGTTATCAATGTAAAACGATCCCACTTTTTTAAATATAAAATAATAAAATTATAATTTAAAAAAAAAAAAGATCAAGAGCCATCAGGAGGGAGGCTCCCCAGAGGCTGCTTGAAGTTGTAGCTGCTCATTGACCATCAGAACCTGGACAGTAGGCTGAGCAGAGCCACAGGCTACCTGCTCACAGTCAGGATTCCCCAGAAGGATGAGATGCATTTTTTGGTATCTTTAACTGTAGGAATTGTTTCTGAATTTGCATCTACACCTACAAGTTGGCATGTGCCATGCTCATCTTTGTCCTCTTTTGTGGCAATGGCTCTAGTGATGGCCCTCTTCCTGTCATTTTTAAGGCAGATGGCTTCACCCTAACCACCCATCCACTCACTCACTGGGTGTGTGAAATTGGTAAAAAAACTACTCTTTAAATATCCCACTTTCTTTGAAAGTCCTTGCTAGGGTCACTATGAATCAGTTCCAACATGAAGGCATAACAACTAACATGTGTACACAAGGTTATTATTATTTAATCCCTAGCAAACCTTGTGTAAACATATGTTAGCTGTTGTTATCTGCATTCAAGTTGGAACTGACCCATAAAGACCCTACAAGGACTTTGAAAGAAAATGAGATATTTAAGGAGTGGTTTTTACCAATTTCACACTCCCAATGATTGAGTGACTGAGCAGCGATTCAAACCCAGGCCTCCTGGGCCCTAGCCCATCTCTTCATCTACTATGCTACACTGGGTATCTGTGTACAGAAATGCACACATCATAATTAATAGAACTATTGCTTCACTTACAATTAATTTAACCATGGGAGGTTGATGCAGTAATTTGCAGAGGGAGGCTATCCTATAAACATTTCCTATCAGAAATGCTGAGTTGCAGCTTCCCTTTGCTGGTCCTCTGAAATGTATTTCATTGGCATTTCTTCCCTAAACTTGTGTGATGGTATTAAACCTCAAGGAAATTTATACAGTTTGATGCTGCAGTCATTTGTATTTCTCTATCTATTCTACATTCTGCATATTTTAAGTTGATATTATATATCCTTGCATTTAATAGTTGCATCCATGTCTGCTTCATAAGTGCAGGCATGGTACCATCTTTCTTCAAAACAATCTACAACTCTTTGCCTATATCAACATGGATTACCTTAACCTCTTAACATTTGCTTAGTGTATTATGATTGTAGCCCCATTGCAAAGGGTATGTTTTTAGCCTGTGTTCTCAGGAAGCAAAAGAACCAGTTACTTACCTGTTAAGGTGGTTCTTCAAGTGGACCTTCATGAAGCCACACAGATGGGTTTCCAGCATGCATGTGCGAGGCTCTGAACCTTCCTAGCAACAGGAATGGTCGTTAGTCTCCTCTCCCTCCCACTGCGCATGAACGGGAGGCTTCCTGCCCAAATCCCTCAGTTCCCTCCCAGCCACAGCATGTAAGGTAAGTACCAGACACAGTGTGACGACTGGAGGGGAGAAGGGCGGGTGCTGTGTGGCTTCATGAAGGTCCACTCGAAGAACCACCTTTACAGTAACTGGTTCTTCTCCTTTGTGGCCTTTGTGAAGCCACAAGAATGGGTGATTGCAAGCAGTACTCACAGGATGGTGGGCAGTCATGCTGTCACAAATGACAGTTCTGCCAAAGGCCATAGAAAATCACATGTGGGCATCCACCTGTAGTGTTTCACAAAGGTAAGAGGCTGCGACCGGGTAGCCGACTGGCAGATGTCTTCCAAGGGGCACCTTTTAAAAAGGCAGCAGAGGTGGAAATTGCCCTTGTGGAGTATGCCTTGACTGAAGGAGGTAAGTCCTTCTTAGCAAATTGGTAACATAACTCAATAGCTGAAACGATCCAGCGAGAAAATCACTGAGAAGAAACAGGAGACACTAGGGTCATAACAGATAAACAATCTCTGGGTTTTATGCAGGGAACTAGTGTGGGATGTGTAGAAAGCCAGAGCCCTGCGTACATCCAATATGTGAAATTCCTTCTCTGCAGAAGTAGAGGGATTTGGGGAAAGGGTTGGTAGAACAATAGGTTGTGACACATGAAAGGAGAACACAACTTTAGGCTGAAAGGAAATGTCTGGATAGGTAACCACCCTGTCCTTGAAGAACTGTAGATACGGGGTGTCACATCTCAGTGCACAAAGTTCACTAGCCCTTCTCGCTGAAGTGATGGCAACCAGAAAGGCCACCTTAAGGGTCATTAAGCGTAGGTCGCCAGTAGCCAACGGCTCAAAGGGTGGGTGTATCAAGTGTCGGAGGACCAAGGAGAGTGACCACTGAGGAGGAATGGGTCTTCTATCAGGAAAAATGTTCTGAAGGACTTTTAGGAATTTCTTCAGGGAAGGGTGCTGAAAGAAAGAGGCAACTGAGGAGCCCTCCAGCTGATTGGCTACCATAGTCTAGAGGTGCACATGTAGGGAAGACAAGGTAAATCCAGTACTTTTGAGGTAAAATAAGTATTGTAGGACCACAGGTAATGGGGGGAGGGAATATGGTGGAAAACCATTCTCTGCAGCATAGGAAGAAAACCTTCTCCACTTGTACTTGTAGAGACGGAGAGTGGAGGGTTTGTGGGCTGCAGAGAGGATATTTATTTATTTATTTATTTATTTAAGAATATTTTTACCCCGCCTTTCTCCTTGGAAAAGGACCCAATGTGGCATACAGTAATGAGGGATAATATACAGTCCAGTACAATTAAGACATGTTCAAGTATTTGCAAACAAGGAATTGAGGGACATCTTACAGCATTAATAGACAACATTACATTAAAGCAATATGGGTATAAGTAGTCATAAACACAAAGCCTATGTGAACCCATAGATTCATATAAAATACACATGGTAGTCCATCATTCAGGGAAAGCTTGCCTGAAGAGAAAGGTCTTTGCCTGTTTCTGGAAGGACAACAGAGATGAGGCAGTCCTGGCCTTCAGTGGGAGGGAGTTCTAGAGTCCGGGCACAGCAGTTGAGAAGGCCTTTAGTTGTTCTCAGTCAGCTGATCAAGGATTCTTTGTGGCTTCTATCCATTTATTTCTCTCTGAAGCAGGTAACTTACTGATTTATTTCTAGCTTGCTGGTTCCTTGATAGTTTGAAGATTTTCACAGAATCCATATCTTTCTAGAGGTTTGCCTTTATTACTTCTCTCTGATTGTCTTATAGTGGTTGTTGTTTCTGTTTCACTTGGGCCAGTTCCAGCTTCCCCTTCTGTTCTAGTAAGCTCTCCAGAAGGTGGACTTGCCAGCTGACTGGTGGTATCTGCAGGTAACCAATTGACCAGTTTTTGTGAAACAACCTCTATACTCTGTGAATAAGTTGCCATTGCAGATTCAGTTATCTCTTGCCTTATATGTCTCTTCTACATATAGAACATTACAACATTTAATTTAAAAAGTCTCAGGATTCAAAATTTTGTATCCTTTCCCTCCAATGGGGTACCCAACTATAATTCCAATCTCAGCTCAAGAATCAAGTTTTCCTCTTTTCTCATTTGGAATGTGAGAGTATGCTTTAGCACCAAAAGCTTTTATATGCTTTAAACCAGGTCTCTTTCCAAACCATAATTCAAAAGGTTTTTTACTCTACTAGGAACTCTATTACATAAATAAATTGCTGTAACTACTGCTTCAGCCCACGGAGAATTGGGTAATCCAGTTTGCATTAACATGGATCTAGCCATCTCCTGTAATGGATGGTTCAATTTTTCTGAACATCCATTTGCTTGTGGAGAATGGGATATAGTAACTTTATGTTCAATGCCGTCTTGCTCCATAAATCTCTTAAAATCTGCATTACAATATTCTCCACCCCCATCAGTATGTAATGTTAAGGGTGCTTTACCAAATTGGTTCTTAATTTCAGCTACATAGGATTTTCAAGAGTCTCATCTTTACTTTTAAGAATATATACATAACTGTACTTACTCTTGAATTCAGTGAAGGTAAGAAAATATCTATTTTTGCCTGCAGATAATGGCATGGGACCTACTAAATCTGAATAGACCTCTTCTAGGAACTCTTTATCCTGTACATTATAATGTCCTGTATAACTGGGAGCAGTTCACTTTGCTTTTATGCAAATTTCACATCTCTCTTTTGTATTATCAATTTTAGGAGCATTAATTCCACATTCTGTCAATAATTTTCTATACTCTGCATGTTTCTATGTGCTAATTTCACAGGCAATGAATAAAGACAGGTTTTATGATCACAAATATCTTGCCTAGTTTGACATACAAGCCTTCCATTCTCTAATGCAGTGTTTACGTTATCACTAATATAAGAACATAAGAAGAACCATGCTGGATCAGGCCAAAGCCCCATCAAGTCCAGCTTGCTGTATGTCCCAGTGGCCCCACCAAATCCATCTGGGAGCGCATGAGACAAGATATCTGTCTCCTGATACCACTCCCATGCATCTAGCCCTTGACGTAGCCCGGTTTTAAGCCTGGAGATTACACAGCTCCATCATGGTTTGTAACCTGTGATGGACTCCAGGAATCTGTCCAATCCCCTTTTGAAGGCATCCAGGCCAGATGCCATCACCACATCCTGTGCCAGGGAGTTCCACAGACTAACAACACACTGGGTAAAAAATATTTTCTTTTGTCTGTTCTCACTTTCACAACCCTCAGTTTGAGTGGATATCCCCTAGTTCTAGTATTTTGTGAGATGAAGAAGAGTGCCCCTCTATCCACATTACTCATGCTCCACATTATTTTGTATGTCTCAATCATATCCCCCCTCAGGTGTCTTTTTTCTAGACTAAAGAGCCCCAAATGTTTTAGTCTGTCCTCATAAGGGAGGTCCCCCAGCCCAGTAATCAATTTAGTCACTCTCTTTTCCAGTTCCACTCTTTCCCGTCCCCTCCCCACCCTCATCCAGATCTGGTTTGTCTCTTTGGGAATTTTTACGACAGAGCTTGCATGCAAATATACCTATATACAACAGCCCATGAATATACGGTATGAAACGTATATCCCATTACATACTATATTTATAATTTATATAATACTATATTTATAATATATTTATAATTAAGATCGAGCCAGGGGGCCCTCTTGAAAGAGCCATCCCTCAAGGAGGTAAGAGGGATGGCTGACCTTCTTGGCAGCTGCCCCCAAGCTATGGAATGCCCTCCCAAGTGAGATCCGCCTGGTGCCAACATTGATGACATTTCGGCGCCAGGTAAAAACCTTCCTGTTCCAGAAGTTTTTTAATTGATACAACATAGACTGTGGGTCTTCTAATGGCATTTTTAGTGTAATGATTTTAGTGTAAAGTTTTAATTATTGTTTTAATTATTTATTGATAATTGATGTTTTAACTGTTTTAATTCTTTATTGTAAGCCGCCCAGAGACCTTTGGGTAGTGGGCAGCATATAAGTTGTAAAAATAAATAAATAAATAAAATATTGCACACCTCATTCTGCTGCTATATATCTAAACAAATGGACGTGTCCATGAAACATTACATTAAAATATGAAAGTTAGTCTTTAAGGTGCCACATGTTTTTTGTCTTTTGTTTTATTTTTCTTTGATTTTTGCCTAGATTAATAGACAGTTTCTGAATCAACTGCTTTTTGCCTGGGGGGAAATTCACACTGCAGCTGGCTGAGAAGCTTTAGGATTCAACTGTTCAGATGACAATGTTTTAAAATGTCTATCCTGCAAGTTTAGTTCTGTTTGAATTCTACAACAAAACACAACTCTGGAATAGAACATCTACTTGGGTGAGAGTGAATCATTTGCAGGTAAATTTGAAAAAAATAGTCTAGATATCCTGTAGCCTGAGTATATTCTATTGCTATCAATTTCCCATATACCATCTTCCTGATAATTGATCCTATGCTTATTACACCCTTGAGAGAAATGCATAAATGCTTTTACTGTCTCACCAGTTAGTATCTTAATGTGTTTCCTCATGCACATCAGCTTTTGAGCTCTATGACCTCTGCATCTGTGGACATTGCACTTAGTCAGCCACAACTGCCGTACTGTCACCCAAAATATCCTTTGCCCCAGGAAAAGAAAAATCTCTCTTGAGCATGGATTAATGGTCCATTACTTCGGTTTTGCCTCCTCTCCTGTTGAGCACTGATGCTGAGAAGGGAATGTCACCTCCAAGGTTGATCTATCAAGCACAGGAATACATTAGATGTAGAGTGGGAAAATGATGAGGATTCATGAATATGCATGAAGCAATTCGAACAACCCCAATTAATAAGGACATTAATTACCAAAGTGAATGGGGGTGCCATTTCCTTTTATATAAATGCATCACCAATTGCCTCCTAATGGCCCAGTAGGGGAGTGAGGATGCTGAGGGATAAATGAAGTCCCACTCTTCTATTTCTGGGTGCGTGGAGGGCAGCTAAGAGGCCAGCCACTTCTAAGGAGAGTAAGGTCACTTGCAGCAAACTTGGTGTTACAGACCTTTTAGACAGTTGGTGCCTCAGGCACCCAGAAGTGTTAGAAGCGTTCTGGATCATTGCCAGACTTCCTCTATCCTTTATGATATTTTATTGGAAACATTTATGGAGGATAATAAGGCTATCAGTGGCCACGTCTCATGGTAGCCAGATGTACATTCCTTCCCAGGAGGGAGAAGACTACGTATCTGTGAACTTTTGTTTGCTGACATCCAAGTGCAGGAGAATGTTCTTGATCTTGTGGCCTTCCTGCTTGTGGCCTGCCTCCAGCCGGCATCTCCTGCTCGATTCTGCATGCGGGAGCAGAATCAAGCGGACAGACCCCTGTAATAGGGTTGTCCTTGGCCTCCCCAATGGACTAAACCATTTGCTTACCAAACTTATAAGGGGCCTTGAAATGATCATTCAAGCCGCTTGGAAGGGGCACTTTCCCCAGTTTATAAGCCAACCTGGACTCTTTCTTATCCTCATGAAGACAAATAAATTCCTCTTGTTCCTCCTCTCCTACTGGAGTCTGAAGAGTATCACAGCTCTTCTGGCTTTATATGCAGCTGCTCCAAATAATCATATTGTGCTGCATCCCACACTGTATCTTTGTTATTTTCTTCCCCATTTATTTTTATATGGGATGAGCCAATCTATCTTTATTACTAAAGAGATGCATCCTCTGAGCTTGGTAGCCCCAGAGAACAAAATTTAAATTGCTCAATAATCAATATCCTCATGGAAGGCTGACTAGCAGCATGTGATTTTTTTTTTTTAGGAAACTCAAACTGATCAGTACATAATAGTCTGGAATGATATGGCCACACACCCATTACCTGTTTATCCAAATCAGCTTGGGATCTGCGCAGCAATGCTGTCTGGCATTTCCAGCGGACTTGGTGGTGCTGCTGCTGCTCTCAGGTCTCCTCCAACTTATAGTGCCTCTATGCAATGGTGTGAGAGCTGGGTACTTTGTTGCAATGCAGAGCATTCAATGGCTGCAAGATTGAATTGCCTCTGGGTGTCCTAGGAAAAGAACCCATCTATTTTAATTTTTATTCCTGTTTGTATTTTATTTTTTTATTATTGTTTTCTTTATTACTTGTATTTTGATTTGGCATGTCTGGGGTTTGTATGTTTGGGCAAGGTTTTTCTTTTTTTTTGCAATGTGTTGTACACCGCCCTGAGTTCCCACGGGAAAATCGGGCGGTCAACAAGTACAAAAATAAATAAATAAATAAATAGCAAGCAGCACAGCCCCAGGGCACAGCCTGAAAGGTATTCTATACTCAGGAAACCCTGGAAAGAGCTGCCATAAGCTGGCTGCAGCTTGACAGCACATAATCATAAACATTTCTATTACAAAATGTCCTACCATTAATAACCCTGCTTCCAGAAACAAGAGGAGTAGTTGGGGGTAAGAGGCTTTATTTACTACAGGTGCCGGTTCTATGAAACTTAAAGCTTTTCCCAGCCGAGTTTTGTCTCAACTGACAGGTGAACTGCGGACCGCTAGACTTAAAATACACAGGGCTCACCATTTTGTTACACTATTTTATAGGGCCTACACACTGCTTCCAAATAAAGCTGCTGTCTCATTGCTCGCTTATCTGGCTCATTGGGGCTTAGTTGGCTTGGTCTTTGATATGATGGATTGTTCTGATGTGTCTGAAGAAGGAAATAAAATCCATACAAGTCCTTATTTTTTCCCTTTGCTCTGATTCTGTTTTACTCCGCCCCCCCCACACAATTCTTAGATATAATTTGAATTTTAGCAAATGTTTGGGGTACTTTAAACCAGGCACGATTTCTTGGAGGTACACTTTCATAGACTGCAGCCCATCTTATTGGATGTTAGCTCCAGAAACAAAGATTCTTACAGCCATGGCAACTGGACTTCTTTTTCTTAAGAGTTAGAAATGGTTCGCTGCTCATCCAAACAGCATAGTCAGATGGGGAACTTGAAAAAGCTAGTTGCAAGTCCTCCATCTTATAGTCCGACTGGTGAGGTTGGGTAATGGTGGTGAGAAGAGCCAGGAGAGAAGTGCTCTGACATCGTGCAGCATGGATGAGAACATCACCATTCTGCCTGAGGACAAAGGAAGATGCATTGTTGTCCTCAATCCTGTGGACCACCATGAAAATGTTATCTTACTTTTAGATGACCAACACACATATGAAAAACTGAAGAGATTCCACCAGCAATTACAAGAAAAAAGCAATAGAATGCTTCAAACTCTTGGAGAAGGATAACACAATTGACAGGACAACTTACCAGCGGTTATATCCTGGAGAGACCGTTCCCTGCTTTTACGGAACTTCCCAAAATCCACAAGCAAGGAACCCCCTCAGACCCATCATCAGTAGTATAAATTCAGTGACTAACAACATTGCAAAATACCTGGCAACTATCCTAGCTCCACTTATTAGACTCACGGACTACCTTGTGCACAATTCAGAGGAGTTTGTTTTTAAAGTCAGGGAGCTGAAACTGGATACAGACAAAACCATGGTATCCTTTGATGTTACATCTCTCTTTACCAGCATTCCCACCACCAATGCCCTGACAACGGTAAAGAGAAGACTAAGAGAAGGCAGCACCCTCACCTCCAGAAGCAGCCTCAACCTAGACCAGATATGCCTGCTCCTGGACCTGTGTCTGAAAACCAAATATTTCATATACAGAGGGGACTTTTACAGACAGAAGCATGGTTGTGCCATGGGTTCCCCAGTGTCACCAATTGTAGCAAACCTATACATGGAAGAAGTGGAGAAGAAGGCACTCAACACCTTCCCAGGGACAACACCATCCCACTGGTTCAGGTATGTAGATGATACCTGGGTGAAAATCAAGACTCAGGAAGTACAGGCCTTTACAGACCACATCAACGCAGTGGATCCTAATATTAAGTTCACTAGGGAAGACACCCAAGACAACAGGCTGGCTTTCCTGGATTGTGCAGACATCATCAGACCCGACCGTGGCCTGGGAGGAGAAGTTTCCAGGAAACCCACCACACAGATCAATACTTACTGTTTGACTCCCACCATCCATTACAGCACAAACTAGGAGTCATCAGGACCCTAAGCCACAGAGCAGAGAGCATCCCCACCTCCACAGAAGCCAAGAAGAAGGAAGAGAGGCACCTGAAGACAGCACTTAAGGGCTGTGGATATCCAAAGTGGGCCTTCAACAAAGCAGTGGGCCATCCCAGAAGAACAAGGGATCAGCCTGGACCCAGACCCAAGAGAAAAACCTGGTTGTGGAGCAGGGAAACATGAAGAGGCTCAGCCAATGAGAGTGCCGCCTACACCCAGACAAGAAGACTGGGTTGAATGGCAGGAAAAACAGAGGAGACAGGAGGAGGCAAGGAATGCCCTGATGAGGGAAGGGAAGGCTCGAGAAGAGACGAGAAAGAAATTTGAAGAGTCTCTGCGGATTGGGGAAACAGAAAGGGTGGGAAAGGTGGACCAACCCACAGCTGTGGAGGTGGGGTTTGGGGAAGTTAATAAGGGAAAGCCGCACGTCTTGCCCCCAGGATGGGAGTGTGTCTGGATGGAAAACCCAGACACCAAAAGATGGGAGAAAATGATGATGCCTGAGGCAGAAGCAGAAAGTTATAGAAGGTGAGCAGATAAGAAGGGCTGCTGCTATTGGGGAGAACAGGAGGCCAGAGAATACAACAGAAAGCTTAAACAAATAAGGCAAGACATAGCCTTCGAGAAATGGATGGACAAGGTGAAGGCGGAGGAACGTCGGACCGGGAGGTAATTGGCACTTCGGGAGGACTTCCCTGGTCGGGGATGGTGTCGGGAGAGAGGTGGGCCCAAACCCTCCATGGACATTGGGGTGCAGACTACAGCACCTACCCCGGACTCAGAGCCACAATAGGGGTCTGGTGGGGAGCCAACCTTTCAGGAGCTGAAGGGGGATTGAACTCCTCTATATTCACCCCCTCAAGAGACTCGAAAAACAACCCCTTTGTTAAAAATGTTGAAACAGTTGACAAATTTCTGGGAACAAGTGAGCTGGGGCTTTGGCTATTGTTTGCATTTTAAAGCCTACAGTTCTGTGCAACTTTAAAAATTTTCCTTCCAGGAGCAAGGAGGAGAGAGGAGGAGGAGTTTTTCAGAGCCCTTTACAACTTTCTGGGAACATGTGAGCAAAAAAACTTAAAAAAGGAAGATTTATAAATATTTTTAGAAAAAGACAAGGAGAGAAAGACAGATTCCTTAATAAATTAACAAGATTGAGTGTAGCAAGGAAGATTAAGTGGAAAGAGCAGTTCACCATTATCGTTGCTTTGCTTTCTTCTTCTTCTTTTTTGATAAGTAACTGACCGTATTTAGTTACTTTATTTAGTTATAAGTAACTGACCTTATTTAGTCAAGATGGAGGGTCAGGGGGCAGATGTAGTTACTTGTATCCTCTGCAGCATGTTTGTTTTTTTGCCAAAACAACTGCCAGCTTACACATGCTCAAAGTGCAAGCTAGTAGCCCTCTTGGAAGACAAGGTCAGGCAGCTGGAGGCCTGTGTTTCTAATCTTCGCAAGGTTAGGGAACAGGAGGGTTTTTTACAGGAAGCAGAGAAAACCTTTGCCAACAGGGAACAGGAGTAAACTGAACCAGGACGAGGGCATTTCACAAATGCAGAAGACAGACACTTGGAAGAATGTCAGAAGCAGAAAGGAAAGAACTAGGAAACACACAGGAAGTTTGCAGTTGAAAAATAGATTCCAACTTATCTCCCTTATCAACCAGGAGAAGGAACTGCACCAAGAGCAGCCTCAAGACCTTGCACAAAGGAATCCGAATCCAACAGTGCACCAGGGGGCATCTACCAAGCCTCAGAGGAGGCGGGTGGTGGTGGCTGGGGATTCCTTGATTAGAGGAACAGAAGCGGTCATCTACAGGCCTGACAAAATGAACTGAGAGGTCTGCTAAGATTCAGGATGTAACGGAGAGACTGACGAGACTCATCAAGCCCAGTGATTCTAACGCCTTTCTCTTGGTTCATGTAGGAACTAATGATACTTCAAAAAAGTGTACGAAGAGATGGGCAGGAAGGTGAAGGACCGGGGTGGACAGGTGGCAATCTCATCTCTCCTTCCTGTAGAAGGATGTGGCCCACAAAGGGAAAGAAAAATAGTGGAGGTGAACAATTGGCTTCAGAGATGGTGCTGTCAGGAACAATTCGGATTCTTGGACCATGGTTTGCTTTTTCATTCAGACGGGATATTAGGCCAGGATGGGGTGCACCTCACCACTGCTGGTAGGAATCTTTTTGCCAAGAGGATTGCAGATTTAATAAGGAGAGCTTTAAACTGAGTTTGCAGGGGGAGTGAGAAAATTCTCTTAAATGGTAGAGATCCAGAAGGGGTTGTGGAGATTAGCCCAAATGTTGCAATAGGAGCAGGACAAGAAGTGGTGCAGATCATCAGTGCAAGGAAAAATAGGTTAAGCAAAGGACATGTAATAAGCACATGCAGCCTCAAATGTCTCTATACCAATGCACAGAGCATGGGGAACAAACAAGCTGGAGTTCCTAATACAGCAAAATAAATATGACATAATTGGCATCACTGAAACATGGTGGGATGAGACATATGATTGGAATGTAGTCATTGGAGGGTATAACTTGTTTCAAAGGAACAGGCCAAGTAAGAAAGGAGAAGGTGTAGCTTTATATATTAAGAACATTTATACTGCTGAGGAAATACAAGATAACCAGCAGAGGAACCATATTGAGAGTATTTGCGTGCAAATCAGGGGTGAAAAAACTAGGAGGGATGTCACTGTGGGGGAATATTATAGACCCCCAAGCCAGCCGGAGGAGTGGGATGATGCCTTCCGTGAATAGATGCCCACACAGTCAAAAGGCAGAGATGTAGTACTCATGGGAGATTTTAACTATCCTGATTAGAGATGGGCACAAAACGAACAATTTTTCGTTTCCGTTTTCGTTTTTTTCATTTTGTTAGCTAACAAAACGACAAACGAATTTTGTCTTTAAAATGAAACGAAACGAACAGAAACACCGGAAATTTTGTCGTGCATTTCGTTTCCGTTACTGCAATATGAGTGAATTGCTTAAAATCCTTAAAAATCACAAAAAATTGAAAAAATGGTAACGAAATGGTAACAAACGAACGAAAACAAAAACGATTTTTTTGCAAAAATTCATGAAAAACAGAAACAAACTGAAATGGACCCTCCAAACGACAAACGAAATGCCATTTTTTTTTTATTCGTGCCTATCTCTAATCCTGATATATGCTGGCAGTCCAACTCAGCTAAGAATGCAAGGTCTAACAAATTCCTTACTGCCCTTGCAGATAATTTCATGGTCCAGAAGGTAGAGGAGGCAACAAGAGGCAAAACCATTTTAGATCTGCTCTTAACCAGTAAGGAGGACCTTGTAAATGGGGTCGAAGTGGTGGGAGCATTAGGTAAAAGAGACCATGCCGTCTTGGAATTTGTTATACAGTTGGAAGGTGAACTTAAACATAGTCAGACAAGAATCCTGGACTTTAAGAAAGCCAATTTTTGTAAACTTAGGGAATTATTGGCTGGGAGAAGGGAGTCTAAGATGGATGGAAGTTTCTTAAAAGCGAGATATTAAAGGCACAATTTAAAACTGTTCCAACAAGAAGAAAAAATGGGAGAGGTCTAAAGAAAGCACAATGGTTTACTAAAGAACTTTCAACTCAGTCAACTATAAAGAAAAACAAGTACAAGGAATGGAAAAATGGGAAATGCACCAAAGAGGGATGTAAGCAAACAGCTAATACATGCAGGGGGATGGTAAAAAAAAAGCTAAAGTGCAAAACGAACTTAGACTTGGCAGAGAGATTAAAGATAATAAAAAGGGTTTCTTTAGTTATGTCCGCAGCAAAAGGAAAAAAACTGAATATGTATATACAGTAATATCTATAATACTGTTAATATCTTTCTGCAATTGCCCCGTGATGCCCCCTGGGCCCTCCGAGAAGCCTCGGAGCCACGCGGGGGGTGGCGGGGAGCGATCGCATCGCCCCACGCTGCCCCCCCGGGCCCCTACGAAAAGCCCCCATGCTCCTCCGAGAAGCTTCGGAGCCACCCGGGGTGTCAAGCCCCACACACAGAGCACACACACAAACAGGGTTCAGTTCTTTGCCAAGATCTTTAGTGGAAAGCTAGGCAAGTTCAAGTCCGTTGCTAACAATCAAGTGCCAGATAAATAACAGAATCCAACTCCCAGCAATTTACAGTCCAAGTCAAAACCAGAATATCTCATGGAAAACAGACGCCAAACCCAAGGGAACAGATCAAGCCATGGTCCAGGAAGCCAGTCCGAAATCAGGAAACAGAGCCAAGGTCACAGACAGGAACTTGGTTGCAAGTTCAAATGACGCGTTGCTCCCACAGAGAGCTCAAGGTGAGCTTACCAGCTTTATCTCAAAACAGGGAACACACCCTTACTTCTGGAAAGGCTCCTGCTAGTACTCAGGGCTTCCTGACCTGATTTCCCGTCCAGCATCAAAGACCCTTTCCCTAGCTCTCCTGGTAGCACGTCTTTGCAGAACCCTGCTCATAGCCCTTCTAGGGGAAGAAGATATGTTTTCAGCTGAGTCATCGGACCCAGCTGCCTGCTGACTTGAGCTGCAAGGCTCCTCCAGCAGTTCTTCACCATTTAACCCCTCAGAGTCAGGTTCTGTGACAGGCAGGGTCCTGGCACTATCCCCCTCCCCATGGTCCCCCTCTTCCGATGGGCCAGGCCTATCAGGGTAACTGTCATGGAATTGTTGAACCAACTCAGCAGCATGCAAGTTGGACGCAGGTTCCCATGACCGATCTTCAGGTCCATAACCTTCCCAGTCTACCAAATACTGCAATCCTCCATGGTGTATTCGAGAATCCAAGATTTGATGGACTTCATATTCTTCTTCTCCTTCTACTAAAATCGGTGGAGGAAGTTCAGGAGTTGGTGGTCGGTTGGGATCAGGGTCTGCAGCTGGAACCAAGAGGGATCAGTGGAATACTGGATGAATATGAAGGGAATCAGGTAGTTGCAGACGAAAAGCAACTGGATTGATTTGTTCTAAGATGGGATAAGGACCGATGAACCGAGGATCTAGTTTTCGGGATAACCCAGGATGTCTCAGGTAACCTGTCTTTTCTTGTCCACTGCTTTCTTATATACTTCCTTAGCATGGTCAAGTTGCTCTCGCAATAATTCCTGAATGCCATGGAGTTCTTGAATGTATGCATCTGCAGCTGGCACAGAGGTGAAAGGAAGGGTAGTTGGAAAATACCAAGGATGATAACCATAATTAGCCATGAATGGGGTCTGGCGAGTGGAAGAATGTACAGCATTGTTATATGCAAATTCAGCTAAAGGTAACAAATCCGCCCAGTTATCTTGTTGGTAGCATGTATAACAGTGTAAATATTGTTCTAAGGTGGCATTAGTGTGCTCAGTCTCACCATCTGACTGGGGGTGGTAAGCTGATGACAGGTGAACTTGTGTTCCTAGTGCCTTATGCATTGCTTGCCAGAAGCGGGAGGTGAATTGTGGCCCACGATCTGAAATGAGGTGTGCAGGTAAACCGTGAAGTCTGAAGAGGTGTTGCAAGTAGTGATGAGCTGTTTCTGATGCGGTAGGGGATTTAGGACAAGGAACAAAGTGGGCCATTTTGGTGAACAAATCCACAAAGATCAGGATGCAGGTAAACCCTTTTGAGCGAGGAAGATCCGTGATGAAATCTAAGGAGACAGCATTCCAGGGACCAGAGGGTGTTGGCAAAGGATGCAAAAGACCCGAGGATTTGGTCACAACATCCTTTGCCCGCCGACAAACTTCACAGGAACCCACGTATCGGGCAACATCAGCACGGACATGTGGCCACCAGAACTCCCTTGTGAGAAGATGCAGGGTTTTGTAAAGTCCAAAGTGTCCAGCAGGTAAAGAGTCATGTGAGAGATGCAACACCTGGTTACGAAGAGGACCAGCAGGAACATATAACCGCCCTCGATGTAAAAATAACCCTTGTGCAGAAAACTCTCCATGATTCCCATTCTGGAGTTCCTGAAGACGTTGCTGAGTCCTTGGATCGCGAGCTTGAGATTCACGGATTTCTTCTGCCAAGCTGAGACATGGATTCGTGGCCGTGAACACAGAGGGAGGCAAGATGGGCGCCGCTAATGTCTCTTTCACAGGCGCTGCATACTCAGGTTTTCTGGATAACGCATCAGCTTTTTTATTCTGAGCCTCAGGAATGTACTTGATCCAGAAATCGAACCGGGAAAAGATTAATGACCACCGGATTTGTCGCTGAGTCAATCACCGAACTGTTTGTAGATGTTCAAGGTTTCGATGATCAGTCAATACTTGAACAGGGTGTCGAGCTCCCTCAAGTAATGCCTCCATACATCAAAAGCCGTCTTGATGGCCAGCAGTTCACGCTCCCAGATAGTATAATTCTTCTCTGCAGGTTTTAACTGTCGAGAGTAATAAGCACAGGGACGCGGGATTTGGGAGGGATCATCCTGTTCAGATAGCACTGCTCCCAGAGCAACGCTAGATGCATCAGCCTCCACTATAAAGGGTAATTGTGGATCAGGATAACGGAGCAAGGGTTCCGAGGTTAAGTGGGTTTTCAAAGCAGAGAAAGCCTCTTCTGCTTCTGGAGTCCACCGGAAAAGCTCTTTGGGCCGAAGGAGATGGTTTAAAGGTGCAACAATGTCGGCGTAAGCAGGAATAAACTGGCGATAGTAGTTGGCGATGTGACGAATTCGGGGTGTTCTCACATGCCGTTCTTTCGCTGCCAC
>JAHTLZ010000198.1:4602817-4660644 GCA_023846285.1 Phrynocephalus versicolor | reverse complement strand
CAGATAACAGGACACATCTAAAGATGAATTTTCTAGAATTCATCACAGGCGAAACCGAGGAACCGCTGCAAATCCTTACGGTTTTCTGGTCGCCGTCAGGAAAACACAGCTTCTACTTTCTTAAGGTCCATGCGGATTCCCTGGGGAGAAATAATATGCCCCAGGAATTCACCTTCCTTAATGTCGAACTCACATTTTTCCAGCTTAGCATATAGTCCATTTTGCCAGAGACGCTGCAAGACCTGATGAACATCTTGAATATGCTGAGCTGGATCAGCGGAATAAATCAGGATATCATCTAAATAAATGACCACACAACGATCTAGTAGATCATGGAAAATGTCATTCATCATCCGCTGGAATACACTGGGTGCGTTTGTCAGTCCAAAAGGCATTACTAAATGTTCATATTGGCCGTACCAGGTTCAAAACGCGGTTTTCCACTCATCTCCTTTACTGATACGCACCAAATTGTATGCCGCACGAAGGTCCAGCTTGGTATAACACTTTGCCCCTCTTAACCGGTCCAAAAGTTCAGAGATTAGGGATAAAGGGTACCGGTTCCGAATAGTGATCTTGTTTAATGCCCGGTAATCATTACAAGGACGAAGCTCCCCTCCCTTCTTCTTTACAAAGATCACTGGTGTGGACAATGGTGATTTGAAAGGGCGTATAAACCCACATCGAAGGTTCTTGTCTAGGAAAGCCCTCAAAGCTTCTAACTCAGGTTCAGACATACGATAGACTCGTCCCACAGGGAGGGGTGCCCCAGGTATCAGATCAATAGCACAGTCATAGGGCCGATGCGGAGGTAACTTGTCAGCCCCCCTTTCCTCAAATACATCCGCAAAGTCTTGGTATACCTGGGGCAAGACAGGGTCAGATGTAGCATGGGCAGCTGCCAGGATGGTAGAAGAATTTTTCTTTGCGCAAGGAACCTTGAAGTACAATTCCTCTTGCACCCAATCCACCAATGGGTTATGAGCTCGCAACCAGGAAAGTCCCAAGACAAGAGGAAACCGGGGCATCCGAGTTACATTAAAGCAAATCTGCTCATTGTGGTCCATTACCTGAAAAGTAAGTGGACAGGTTTCCTGAGCTATCAGCCCAGAACGAAGTAACCGACCCTCAATGGATTCTACCAGCAAAGGAGTTTCGTTGTTCTGTACTGGAATCCGATGGCACCGCACAAACCCAGCATCCACAAAGCAGTGAGCTGCCCCAGAGTCTACCACAGCATACACAGGTACAGTGGTACCTCGTATAGCGTAAGACCTGCATAACGTAAAATCCGTGCAACGTAAAAAATCCGCGGCCCCCCCTTTCCCCCCCATGGCCTCCGCTTCTCCCCCTCCCCCTCCTCCTCCTCCCCCCAAGAACTCACCGGCTCCCTCCCCTCCCCTCTGCGAACTGCCTCCCGCCTCCTCCTCCTCCTCCAGTGTGTGTGTGTGTGTGTGTGTGTGTGTGTGTGTGTGTGTGTGTGTGAGAGAGAGAGAGAGAGAGAGAGAGAGAGATGGGGGAGGGGGGGAGTTGGCAGCCAGACACTCACCAGCTCATCTCTCTGCCGAATGCGATCCGGGTTTCCCACCGAAGGGGGACCGTTTTCAGCGGCGCACTCGGTGCGTCGCCTTAAGTTTCCCACGAGAAACAAGAGTTCCACGCCCCGAGTTCCGCGCCAGAACTAAGGAGGAACGGAAGGCTTTGGGAGCGCCGCCGCCCGTGTGTGTGTGTGCGTGCGTGTGAGTGTGTGTGTGTGTGTGTGCGTGTGTGTGTGTGTGTGTGCGCGCGCGCGTGTGTGTGTGCATGTGTGTGCATTTGTGTGTGTGTGTGTGTGCGTGCGCGCCGAGCCAGCGGGTGTGTGTGGGGGAAATCCGCCACCCTCCCCCCCTCGGAACAAAGTCCGCGGCTGGTGCGCCCTCCTGCCCTCCCCCCCCCCCGGGGGCTCCGGCAACAGGTGAGGGGGGGAATTCCCGGTGCGGTTCCCCAAGCCCCCCCCCCGCCCCAGGCAAAGTGGCCCACCCCACTCCCTCCCCCCACCCCCGCGGCCACCTCCATCCGACCACCTGCGGCCGGCTGGGAAAGAGGGAAGGAAGGAGGGGAGAGGAGGGACAGCAGACACGGAGGGGGGGGTGAGCCGCCCGCCCGCCCCCCATTGCCCCAAAAAACCACCCCCCGTCGCCCAAAAAACCCCCCATAGGAATGCATTGAAACGGATTAAATGCAGTTTCAATGCATTCCTATGGGAAATGACAATTTGTACAACGTAAAACTTGTATAAAGTAATTTGTTCTGGAACGAATTAATTACGTTATACAAGGTACCACTGTACTTTCCGACCATCAGGAAGCCCTAGAGTTACAGGTACCAGGAAAGGTCCTTGGGGTGTGATGGTATCGTCTAGGAACCCTTCGGTATGCTCCATTCCTGTGGGTTCCTTCAAGGATGGAGCTGCCCTTTTAGTGCTGAAGAGGTAGCAGCACTTACTGAGGAGCGCTTCAAAGGGCAACTGGAAGCAAAATGTCCTCCTCCTCCACAGTACAGGCAGAGATTATGAGAGCGTCGTCTTGCCTTTTCCTCTGGGGTGAGGCGTGGTCGAGCAGCTCCCAGTTGCATAGTTTCTGGATCCATTCTGCGGGCTTCACCGGACTGCAGATTAGGCACAGCTGGCAGAGGTTGCTGGTTGTAGTTCTTGCCTCGGGAGAGGCGACGGCTTTCCAGGCGTCCATCTATCCTGAGACACAGGGTAATGGGTTCCTGTAACGTGCTTGGTTGTTCCACCCTAGAGAGTTCATCAAGCACTTCATCTGCCAATCCTTCCATATACTGAGAAATCAGTGCCGGTTCATTCCAATTCAGATCCTGTGCTATCAAACGGAACGCAGTGGTGTAGTCAAACACTGAATCTTTGCCCTGTTTCAGAGCTCTGAGTCTCCTGTTGGCAGTAGCAGCCTGTACGGGGTTCTGAAAAGCTGAAAAAATGTGATTCAGGAAAGCCTGATAATTATCCAGTAGAGGTGAGGCACTGAGGAGTAAAGGAGTAGCCCATTTAGCCACCTGTCCTTTCAACAAACTGATGATAAAGCAGACCTTAGACCTCTCAGTAGGAAATTCTGGAGCACGCACCTCAATAAAAAGCTTGCATTGAGCCAAGAATGCAGGGAATTCCTCTAACTTGCCTTCAAACCGGTCAGGAGGCAGCAAAGGGCAACGGGGCTGCAACCCAGTCGGTGCTGGAGCTTGCTGCAATTGAACAATTGCCTGAGACAAAAGCAGCACTTGGTTTTGCGAAGCTGCCAGCGGTGTCATCCCAACAGCCCCCTCCTCTTCCATTCTGCTTGAAGAAGTTTGGGTGGGAGCAAACTGTCAAGCCCCGCACACAGAGCACACACACAAACAGGGTTCAGTTCTTTGCCAAGATCTTTAGTGGAAAGCCAGGCAAGTTCAAGTCCGTTGCTAACAATCAAGTACCAGATGAATAACAGAATCCAACTCCCAGCAATTTACAGTCCAAGTCAAAACCAGAATATCTCACGGAATCCAGACGCCAAACCCAAGGGAACAGATTAAGCTGTTGTCCAGGAAGCCAGTCCAAAATCAGGAAACAGAGCCAAGGTCACAGACAGGAACGTGGTTGTAAGTTCAAATGACGCTTTGCTCCCACAGAGAGCTCAAGGTGAGCTTACCAGCTTTATCCCAAAACAGGGAACACACCCTTACTTCTGGAAAGGCTCCTGCTAGTACTCAGGGCTTCCTGACCTGATTCCCCGTCTAGCATCAAAGACCCTTTCCCTAGCTCTCCTGGTAGCACGTCTTTGCAGAATCCTGCTCATAGCCCTTCTAGGGGGAGAAGATATGTTTTCAGCTGAGTCATCAGACCCAGCTGCCTGCTGACTTGAGCTGCAAGGTTCCTCCAGCAGCTCTTCACCATTTAACCCCTCAGAAACAGGTTCTGTGACAGGCAGGGTCCTGGCACGGGGGGGTGGCAGCGGGGGATGCAATCGCCCCCCGCTCCCCCATGGCTTCTCGGAGGAGCACGGTGGGGGGGGGGGCGTTGTGCGCCGCCCCACAATCTCCATTGAAATGTATTGAGCCAATGCATTTCAATGGAAACTTTTCCCCATTGGAATGCATTGAGCCAATGTATTCCAATGGAGAAAGTTATCTCCATTGAAATGCATTGAGCCAATGCAATTCAATGGAGACACTGGGACGGTGAGGGGAAGTCAGATCCCCCTGCCGCCGGCGGCGTTTGCCAACCCAAGACTTCTTGGACCGGTGCGCGCCAGCGGCAGCAGGGAGATCTGATCGCCCCCCGCCCCCCAGGCCCCACCCGACCTGCTTCTGCATATTGCGGATTTTCAGGCATCGCGGATTGGGTGGGTCCCTAACTCCCGCAATAGGCGGGGGGTTACTGTACCCAGATAAATCAAAAACCCTTCACCACCAAGTCCATAGCCAACAACGCACACTTTATGGGTTTCAGCACCTTAGGCCATTGTTCACCTTAAGGCTATTGAGACTGTTGTCTACTTAACGAGCATATTCAGGCCATTGTTCATCTTATGAGCCTATTTCAGACCAGGATGACAAGAGGTCAAAGTGGACTATAAGATGGAAGACTCACAACTAGCTTTCTTCAGATTGATGAAGCTGTTTGAATGAGCAGCGAAATATTTCTATCTTTCAAGAAAAAAAGTTCCAGTTGCAATCACTCAACTTCCAGATAAACTCACCTGGATGACTGAGAATCTTCACAGACATTCTTACAGCACTTTACCACTAACCAGTTTTATTTAGCTGCTATCTGTGGAAGCCTCCACTTTGCAAGTCTTGAAGGCACTACAAACATTTTGGGGTTTTTTGTTGCAATGGACTAGGACTTTTGCTGCAACAAGGTGGATCTCCTGTGTCTTAATCCAATACTTGATCTACAATGCCATACTGATACAAAATTCACATAAGTGTCAAGTTAAATTTGATTATATGAGAGTTTTTTTCAAGATCTGAACAAGAGTGAGGAAACATCTGGATTGCTTCCATGCTACCAATGGACAAATTAATTGTCAGACTGGAAACTGGAGTCAAATGAGCCTTCTGAACTCTCACACACACTCAACAAGCTGCACAGACAAGATAAAGGCTCCCACATAAATACATGTCTCAGAACTTGCTTTGCCGACAAGTATTTTTTCCTGGTTTTAATTACTGTAATTAAAAAGCACATAATTTCCTTCATTGAACCAAGATCTCTTGTTAAAGGTTAATATTAGATTACTCTCCAATCCTCTGGTATTATAGATCTGCAGAAAGATATTAACAGTATTATAGATATTACTGTATATACATATTCAATTTTAGTAATATTATGATGGGTGATTTTTTATAGTCGTTTGGAAGTTTTTCTTTATAGGAACTCCTTGCATAATTCGATATTTTTGAGAGGCAGGGCACCTTTATTGTCAGTTTTGCTTCATTTATGTGAATAATCTGTTATTAGCACAGTGCTGGTCAATTGTTCTTACCCCAGGCCAGCAAAATGCCAGGAGATACTCTCTCGGTCCCTCTAGTGGCCAACTCTGATATTTTAACTTGAGAACATTGAGAGAAATGAAAGAAGACAACTTCCGTTGCCATTAAGGACTGAAAAGAGAAATGGCATTAAAAACGGAAAATTCTTGTGAAAACACTTCCAAGGATGTCTTAAAATGCTCTTAACAAGTAACATTTGAAAGTAGGAAGTACCTGTTACACAGACTACTTTACTTGACAAATTACTTGCAGTAACTTTTTAACACCTTACATAACTAGGTGCCTCAAAATAACTAGTTACAGATAACTATACTACGTGTAATTAATTGCTACCTTATCTGGTTGACAGTGTTGTGCTGGCATAGTCTCAGGGGCAGGCTATCCTAGTTTAGTGAGCAGAGAGGTAGACAACATTGGCACGTCAAACACCTCCTTGAACCTGCCAAAAAATATGGGTTTTTAGTTACCTGCCTTCAGGCCAGAAGTGAGAGGAAGCACTCTTCTGATTTGGAACCTCCTGCCAGAAAAAGCACTCCTTTTCTAGCCAGTCCCTGGGCCCTGTTGGAAGGGAGAACTCACCAGGGTCACATGAGGCAAATGTTCCTGTTTTAAATGACACATCCTTTCATACCTTTGTTGTGCTGATTTGCAATCATGTGATATATATATATATATATATTCCAGTGTGTGTTTTCATGACTGCCCCCCTCCCAGCAGACAAGTGCCTGACTGCCTCCCTTTTTGCAGGCCAAATGAGAAGACAACCACCGTTTGCAGGCTGGGCCAAGCCCCGTCTCCCGAGGAACGGCCAAGCGGGCCGGGCCGGGTGGAACTTGCTGGATGCTGCCACCCTTTGCTTTGTGCACCTGCCTTCCCAACCTTACATCCCAGAGGAAGAGGGGCTGCCTTGGCCTCCTGTGGGCCTGGCAGAACAGCAACTGCTGAGAGCCTACACTGCCGTTCCCCCTTCCCCTGCAAGGTGGCCATGAGCCAATGAACCCTTCCTTGGCATCCATACCAACCAGGCTGGCTGCCCTTTCCTCAATCATTCTCCCTTCTGGGAATATGTTGCTGCTGCCACCACTTTCCCTCCTTCCACAGCCCTAGCCTGCTGGATTCATTTGCTGATGACAGCAAATGGCTCACAAACCTGGTGCGGAGGGAGGTTTGGCTTCCCCTCTGCCTCCAGCCTCCGCCTGACTTCAAGGACACTGGTCTTTTCTAAGGGTTCCATCTTTGAAGCCAAGCTTCTGCTGATCCTGAGCCCAGCTCTCCTCCTGCTAAGCCACGTTTACTGACATATCAGCATAGCAGCCACAAAAACATGATTCAAAAAATTCCTGTATAACAGGGCCGCTGTCCATCTGTAGTGGAGACCACTAGTATCTTGGCATTGGAAAAGCACCAATCAGGGTTGTGCAAGCATGTAATACCACAAAGGAATATAGCAATGTGCCATTGGGGGGGTGGGGGACCCCACTAGCCTCCTGGTTAGTGGGAAATAAACCGCAGTTACACTGCTGGCCCAGTAAATGATTCAGTAATGGCTGTAAGTTATATGACCAGAAATTTCTACCATGATCTAACAGGGGAATAACTTGGGAACGTTAGCCTCGTGTGACTGTGGCCTGTAACTCTCCATGTTTTAGGGCAGGGAATTCCTAAGAGGAATCAAGAATTGTCAAACTAAACATGGCATCACATGAAGGCTGTGCGCCACGTGGCCTATCCTGCTGAGGGGCTAAAGAATGGTTTGGGGAATCTTCCTCTCACTCTGAGAAGTAGTTCTGAAGGCAGAGGACATGGGACTTTCAGCAGGCCTTCCTCCTCCAGAACTAGTGCCAATCTCATCCATCGCGTTTATCAGTGATTTGATCTTAACTTTCAGTTGTAACAGCTTCCTGAGGGGAAGTGATTGTTACAACCAAGACTATGGAATCCTCAAAATTCCTCGTCATTATTTTTATCTGAATCACCAGCCTTGCATATCCCACAATCTTCAAGTAGGTGCCTGGATTAAAAACAAAACAAAACCAGACTGTGAACTAATTTTTAAGATTTATTTTTCAGATCTTCAATATTCACTTAGGATATTATTTGTTAATTGGTCAAATGAAAAAAAAACTACAAAAGCCTTAGGAGTTGGGGTTTGTTGTACTGGAGAGACTGGGCTTCAGAAGTTTGCCATCTAGAATCATAGAATCATAGAGTTGGAAGAGACCTCAAGGTCCATCTAGTCCAACCCCCTGCCATGCAGGAACCCCCATCACAATATTTCTGACAGATGGCCATCCAGCCTCTACTTAAAAACCTCCAAAGAAGGAGACTCAACCACCCTCTGCGGCAGCATATTCCACTGCCGAATAGCTCTAACTGTCATGAAGTTCCTCCTAATGTTCAAATGGAATCTCTATTCCTGTAGTTTGAAACCATTGCCCGAGTCCTAGTCTCTGAAGCCATGAAAAACAAACCTATTCCCTCTTCAAGATGACATCCTTTCAAATATTTAAACATAGCTATCATATCCCCTCTCAGTCTTCTTTTAGAGAGGCTAAACATTCCCAGTTCCCTAAGCCGTTCCTCATAAGACATTTCCTCCAGACCCTCAACCATCCTGGTAGCCCTCCTCTGCACCCGCTCGAGGTTGTCAACATCCTTTTTAAATTGAGGCGCACAGAACTGGACACAGTACTCCAGGTGGGGTCTGACAAGATCAGAATAGAGTGGTACTATCACTTCCCTTGATCTAGACACTATGCTTCTGTTGATACAACCAAGAATCGAATTGGCTTTCCTGGCTGCCGTATCACACTGCTGACTCAAGTTCAATTTGTGGTCCACCAAGACTCCCAGATCCCTTTCACAGGTACTGTCCTCCAGCCAAGTATCCCCCCATCTTATATTTGTGCAATTTATTTTTTTTACCTAAATGTAGTACCCTACATTTCCCTCTGTTGAAATCCATTTCGTTAGCTTTGGCCCAGCACTCTAGTCTGTCAAGTTCATTTTGGATTTTCATCCTATCCTCTAGGGAATTTGCAGCCCCTCTTTGGTGCAATTCAGCATGGTCCTAGTTAGCCGTTGTGTAGCCTGAGTGGATGGTTAGGCTGCACCCAAATGGAGCTATGGGTCGATCCTGTAATCTAATCGGTGGATTGCAACACTAAAAGGTAGGATAGAGAAGCCCATTCCTCTTACTTTCTTCTTTTAAAATTTCCCTGACACGGTGCAATTCTAAAACCATGCCAGGCTGAAGCATTGCTGCTTTGATGTGTGCAAGGATTTGTGTTTCTCTCCTTCCTTGACTTCTTCTGGTTCTCTTTTAGCATCAACTGTTTGAGTCCCAGGCTTGGATTGCAAACAGTTTACATTTATTTCTGGAACATCTAAGAATCCAGGTATATTAGTCTTCTTCAGGTCAGAAATCTCCTCTTCTATCAACAGGGCCAAGAAAGTGTTATGATCTTGCACCAAGAACCAGGTGTCCGTACCATTATCCCAAACCTCACAAGTTTCTGCCAACTGCCAGTCTTCTAGCTCTAGCTCTGGTGGTAACGGGAGCAGGGATCATCAGCTGAGACTCTGTTCTCTGATCTCCTGCACTCTTGATCCCAAAAGGTTTGGGGTCCTACAGGGTTCTCTCCTCTCTGTCCCTGCCTCTTCCCTCCTTCTCACTCTCCGTCTCCACCCTAGTTCTTTCCTCTCTCCCTTTCCTCGCTCACTCTCTTGCCTCCTTCTCAACCCAACTGGAAGGCTTTTCCGGTCACCTTCCTCTCCTTCTCTCAGCCTCCTCTCCTGTCAATTTGCCTGTCTCAACATCCTCTCGCTCTTCCTTATACTGTCCCTTCTCAATTCCTACACTAGGAGCTCTCTCTCTCTCTCTCTCACACACACACACACACACCAACCCTTTTGGCCTTCAGGTCCTTAATGGTGTTTTAATGGCACTCAGAAGAGGAAAGATCCCTCCTTGTTCCTGTTCCCGCAATATGCCACTTATTTAAATTAACCCGCAAAGGGGTGCATGTGTGCAACCCATTCAACCTACTGCAGCTGAATGACAGCTATTAGAAAAGGCAGGGGAGGAACGATGTCAACACTATGATCTCCATAGTGTTGACATCGTTTTTACCCAATAGCAGTTTTTACCCAATAGTTTTTACCCAATAGTTTTTACCCAATAGCAGTAACCATGCTAAATTCTGTTAAAAATTAAATTGACGGGTAATATTAGTGTTGAATGTGTTACATATATATTGTTATGGGGGATTGTGTATGGCTGTTGTTGTTTTTAAATTGTAGTTTTTATAGATTGGGTATGAATGTTGCCAGGTGAAAGAATGTAGGGCTGTGTGTGTATGTTTGGTTTTTATGTCAGTTTTAAATGAGTGTAAGTGAAGTTCGGCATGTGAATGTTGGAGTATCTGTATGGATGGTTTGTTCTTATATTGTAGATTTTACGTCTTGGATTTTTATGCTGGGTTTTGTGAATGACTGACTGGATAGCACTTTTAATCTCGTTGTATTTATACAATGACAATAAATTGCATTCCGATTCCGATTCCGATTCCGATTCCCATCCCCTCAAGGCAGCACAGCCCCAGCAGAAGGGTGGAGAAAGGTGAGAAAAATAAAGAGAAAGGTGACAGAATGGGGAGGGGGTTGCCTGCCTTCCCCAGTCTTTAACCCACTGTTTTCCCCTTGCACCAGTACCACTGCCATAAGATTGCCCTGTTATCACTGTGCTCTGCTGCCACCGCCTCCTGACTCCTAAATAAACTAGATAAACTTTACTCATAAGTATACAGGTAATTGAAAGACCAGTGTGGACCCTCCTCCCAGGAGGATCAGCATCTCCACTGTGAACAGAACAACCCCCTCAAGTGAGAAGTAAAACAGATCACACTGATGATAAGGATTTGTTAAGCGCAAATCAGACCTCTCCAAATTCCCCGATTCAGACAGGCCCACAGTGTCAAATTAAACTCCATGCCTGCAGCTCTGCAGCCAGGTACCTAGCTCACCAACCTATCCAGACCCCTAGATTTCCTTTGTAAGGACCCATGACAATGGCACAGAAAGACCAATATAAATTTGGAGGGTAGATATCCCCAAGCGGATATTTCAGAAAAGATGCAATGGAGGGATATCATCTTTGTTGCCTATATCCTAGTACTCCATAGAGAAAAGAAAGAAATATGTCAAACATCAATCTATTACCATTACAAGAATGACAAATACAATGATTAGAACTCAGAACTTTATCTTGTTTTAAAAATTGTTATGATCATTCCAATGCCTAAGTAGAACCAGAAGTTAACAGCTATCATTGCTATGCCTTTAAAGTTACTTCTTTACTTCTGTTCTTTCAAATGGGGCTAAAATGCTTCCTTTGTAGTTTTATTGAAAAATATCCTAATGGTGTAGCCTGTGGGACTAAAATACTCTTCTCCCGTCTACTTAGTCGTCACCTCAGCAACCACAACAGAACACAAGGATGCACCAGGGACCAGCATTTAAAATAGGCAATATCTCCCTCCTTTATCACCCCTTACAAATAACTTCTAACATATAGCTCTATTGCAGAAGGGGTGAACTTATTCCTTTTTCATTTACTGTCACCAGCGATCAAGAATTAACTTAACTTTCATTATCAGAACAGTATAGCTCAGGGGTTTAGGTATCTGGCTATGGAGCCAGAGGTTGGGAGTTCAGTTCCTTGCTGTGCCTCCTGGAAGAAGAGCCAGCCTGTGTGGCCTTGGGTCAGCTGCGCAGTCCCAGGATGCCCCCAGAAGAAGGGAATGGGGAACCACTTCTGACTATCCACCACCTGGAAAACCATGAAGTCAGAATTAACTTGGCAGCACATGATAACGATTATAGCTCTTTGTCTCAAGTTTTAGTTACCCCAGCCTGCTATCCCATCAGTCCAAAGCTGGGGGGTGGGGGTACTTTGGGTTAGAGCTCTCAACATCTTTTGGGTAGGCCAGTGGCAAGGCTGGCTGGGACATTCCTGGATTCGTAGTTCAAAATGCAACATTTCATTGCTTCTCTAAGCCTTTCGTCAAGCCATGGCCTTTAAAGTTTGCAATCACTCTGCCTACTTTGTATAGATTATTTGCTTCAGTTACAACACTTGTAGCCTAGTTATAAAGACGTTGTTAAATGTCCCCATTTTTACCTCTTCTTGCTGAAACAGTCAGCATTAGGTATTTGTCTGCAAATTTTAAACCAACCAGGCCCATTAATCATCTAACTGATGCTGAGCAGCAGTTTCTCAGTAATAATGTGATAATAAATTAAATGTCAGATTTCTTATGTAGCTAGACATTAATATTCAATATACGAGGGCCTCATGTTTGCTTTCTGTAGTTAAAACATATCAGCTGCTTACTCTTATGCTGAAATGTATGCATTCTTTTTTTCCTTTTTATATCTAATACATTTATTAAAGTCAACGGTAACAACTTTAAAATATTGATGATGACAGAGAAACAAGTCCATGGGAAATTTCTTTCTAAATACCCATCATTCTTAGGGTTATGCTCCAAAAGAGCGCCATTTCCTTTGCAATTTTTCTTGCATCTAACTGTTGATACAATCATTATTCATACAAAATATCTAATCTATTTTTTGTGTCTCACTTGTCATAAGATAAAAATGTGTTTTAAGAAAAAGCATTTGCCTCTATCATTTTCCCGTTCAGAATTCACTGAACTCACACACAGAGATTATTATGAAATAAAATATAACAAATGGATCAATATTATCTACTCTTGCCCATTCTTTATATTGTAGACCTCTATCTTTTCAGGTCTGTTTTACATAAACCAAACAACCCACATTTTAATCAATATTTCATGTATAATTTTTCTCTGCTTCACAACATTTTTAAAAATTTTTATAAAAAAATTACACCTGGGTAGCCTTCCCATAAGGAGAGCAATGTTTTTGCCCTGCTCAGAGAAGTTATGCCTTTTCCTCATAAGCAGGAATCCACAAGCAGCCTCAATCACAGTTGCATCTTGTTTCCCTGAAAGGAGTTTTCTTCTGAAAAGACCTGTGGACTCCATCCAAGATCCCACTTCCCTTGATGTAGTGAGGTGGAGTATGGAGGCTGAAAAATGACTGTCCACGTGGACTTCATCATTGAGCAATTTAAATGGAAGTTTCTAAGGTCCAGTTTCTCAAGGGTCAGCCTCTGATGTGGTGACAATATTGTGACACCTTCAGAGACAACATACTAATATGGTGTAAGCTTTTGTGCCACAATAGATATGTTATTTTTCCTGATTCACATTTGTCCACATTGCTTCTTGGACAAGCACATTCAGTGTATTTCTCTTCCTCATTCGGGAGTAGCATCTGTCTGTTCTGTGTGTGCCTAAAACAACTGGCTTTAATGAAGGGAAATAAGGTGAGATGGCTTCTCTTGGATCCTTCCATACAGAAGGATACACTAATGAACAATCACATCTTTTTGTGAAAGTATCCCATGAAGCTGACTTGTACCCTCACTGTGATATGTTTGCAATGCTATGCAACAGAATCAGCCCCAGTTTTTTGGACAGGAATGTTCTGACGCTGATACCAGGTGGTGCTTGTGCCTAGGAAACATAATCTGCTGTGCTCCTAAGGGTGGAGTTATGGATGGATTTGCTCTGAAGTACATCTACTTGATGAAAGCAGAGATACTAGCAGAGCAGATGCAGAGATCACCCTGACACCCACTTCAAAATGGCCGCCAGTAGGCTTGTTGAGGCATTAAAACAAGGTCTACAAATACAAGACTGATCTTCCCAGCTCATATGAAGGGTTGATTTAGTTCAGCCTTTCAGATTTAATAGCAGCTGCTCATATCTTATGAAAGATGAAAATCAGGAGTCAGGACCTGCAGGAGACTTTATAAAACTGTAACCCTTAATTTAAATGGTATATCAAATTCCTCTTACTTCATATGTTGAGTCAAATACCATCTGAGAAAGCTTGTTCTTGACATGGTAGCCTTGAAATCTTGAGCTGACAGAGTAACTTAATTATGGACATTTAAGTCACTAAATATCATCAGCCTTTTGGGGTACTCTCTTTCTGCCAGGTCAGGCAAAGGGATGACTGTGTTAAGGAGAAGGTGAGCTGGTACAGTGACAGAATCACACTCCAGTCTTAAATTCTCACCAGGTGTAAACATGGAGGAATGCCTGATTACTGACCAGGATACCTTGGAATATTGTGTTGGATTTGAATTCTCTCGGGGATCACTGTGACAAGGAATTGAGTAGACTACCAAAAGGGATACCAGAGCTTCTTCCCTACTCTCAAAAGGATCTGAAATCCATTTTCTAATTTAGAACATCTGCAACAACAACAGGCATGAGAACATAATTTGCTTATAGCAGCGGTTTCCAGCCTTTGTTTAACCCAGGAGTTTTGGACTGCAATTCCCAAAAACTCCAAAGAGCACACCTAGTGATAAAAGCTTCTGGGAGCTGCAGTCCTAGAACACCTGGGTTACCCAAAAGCTGGAAACCAGGAGCTTACAAAAATTTTTTTGTAAAAAGGAAGGTAATTGCCCTAACTTTGATACGTTTCAAAAAGGGTTCAGAAATTAACCCGAATCAAATTACTATCATCTACAACAGGTGTGATGTGCAACACAATTTGCAAACACTACCAGTCAAAAACTCAGATTACTGTTAAGAGTATATGATTTGGAAGGGAAATTCCAAAATGCCAGATCCCCAGTCTTGACAATTATCTTGATCTTGCTTATGAGCTTACCCTGATGAAAATAAATTGACAATGAAGACAAATCTTTGTGTCCTCCGATTTATCTTCCTAAATGAATACACATGCAGTATTTTTCCATGTATAAGACTGTATTTCCCCCCAAAATGTTTAAGACTACAAATGAGGGTCGTCTTATACACAGATGTAAGGTGTGGAAAGAACCCTGTGGCTATGAAACTAATTTTGGGTTGAAAAAGTGAGGGTTGTCTTATAGACGGGAAAATACAGTATATCCTAGGAAAAACGACTTTATATAGATAGACAGTATCATCAAGTTCAGTAGTCCGCCTTCCATTCCATTCCAATTTGCATAAGAAGCAAATGCCCAACTTTAACATTGGCTGGAAGGGATTATTAGCTACCCGGGTTTTGGCGTTGGGCATCTGCAGCCTCTGTACATGGACTCCTGGGTCTCCTGGAATTCCGCGGGGCTGAGTTTTGCAGCCAAATACAGCGAGACATACCGCCGGACACCTGGGAAGAAGACCCGTTTTATGCCCCTCTCAGACACGCACCGAACAACAAAACTTCGGACATCAGGAGGATGCAACTCAATACAGTGGACCCTTGTATAACAGACAGCTTGTATAACATAAAATGTAGTTTCAATTGCACCGAACGTCGGAGGCATGGCTGAAAAACCAAGAGCCGCGGTAGCTGCCGTGGTCCCCCTGCTCCAAACAGGGGCGGGAGAGAGAAGGGGCCCCTCCCCGCCTGGAAATCAAGGCAGCGCCCCAGGAGTCCCCCCCCGCCCCCCGCGTGGCTTCCAGGAGGGGCTGGGGCATTGGGGGTCGGGAGGGGGGGAAAGCGCTCCCCCCACCCCCACCCCCACCCCCACCCCCCGGGGGAGGAGAGCGGCGGGACTCCTCGAGGCGGGACTCCTCCCGCGCCCTCCCCTTTCGAAAGCCCGCCCTCCAGCCCCCCCTCGTCCCCCCTCGCCCGACGCCGCTTCCGGCAGGGAAAAGGCGCCCCTCCCCCCGTTCGCCCACCACCGGCGGGGCGGCCCCGGAAGTGTTTAGCGCGGGCTACGCCTCTTCCCCTCGGAAGTGAAGCCCGCTCCTTTTTCCGGTGAGGGAGGAGACCTGGCCGTTGCCGCCACTTTGTGCCAGAGCCGGGCGGGGGTGTGTGGGGTTGCCTCCAGGGGCCGGGAGGGGGGCCGGTGAGATGGGCAGCGGGCGGGAGAACATGAGCGGCTTCCCTCGGCAAGCGGGGCTTCCGGGGTTAGGTCACCCGGAAGCGGAAGACAAGGGCTGCCTGCTCTCCGCCTGGCTCTCCGGGGGAGCGGCGGCGGCGGTAGCGGCGGGCGGCGGAGGAGGCGGCGGAGGAGGAGGCGGAGGAGGGGTCTCCGGGGCTGCGGCCTCCTCTCATCAGCAGCTGGTGGCGGCCCGTGCGCCGCAGGACTCCACGTCGGCCCGGCCGCTCTTCCCTGCTTCAGCCCGGGCGGGCCGGAGAGCGAGGGGCCGCGGGCGGGGTCAGTGCAAGCGAAAGGGCGCGAGGGGGGGAGGGGGGAGGGGGGGAAGAGGGAGGCACACACCCACACCCGACGGAGGGCCGGGGCCGGGGGTGGGTCGGGGTGGGTTGGCATCCCCAGCATCCCGTCCCGGCCCCCGTTATCTTCTGGTCCCTCTTGGTTCCCCCGCGGTTCCTCTCAGGTGAGGAGGAGGGGGGGGAGGAGGGGCGGACTGGGTGGCTGTTGGATCCAGGAGGACTTTGAAAAAGAACGTCATTCTTCCAATAGGGCGCCTTTCACTGGAGGCATTTGCACCCGCAAACATGTGTTGATAACGCTTTTCAGATGGCTTTAAAAGGGGCAGGTCGAGTTCTTTGAGAAGGCTGTTGTCAATGTCTCTTAACCTTAACTGTTTGGGGCTGCACATTCGGACATAGATTCGTTCAGGGGCAGGTAGGAAGGAGAGGCCGGTGCTCTTATTTCCTGCTTGTGTTTTTTTCTTGAGTCATGGAGCTGGACCTCATGTTTTTGATCCAACAAAGTTTCTGTTAAGTTCTTCAAAGCTAACTTTCTTACAACATATTCCTATGGCCACACACCTCTTGAATTAATTTTACCTTCAGAATATTGCATGTGATTTGGGTTGCAAAAACCATAGTTTAGCAGTCTTGGTCATGGTCCAAACTTTCACATTGGAGAAGACTTCTCAGGGTGAAATTGGGGCATAAGTTCCTAGAAAGAGGAGCATATTACAGAATTTCTACAGCCTTACAACTAGCTCTTTTGTTCAAGTTAACTAAACAGTGCCTTTTATATTACCCTTTGTATTTCCCCAGAGTTCAACTACTTCCTTTGAAACTAGCTTTGGTACCATGTGCTAGTACTGTATCTAGATTCCTGTCACTGGATGTGTGTTGTATTTAACAACAACAACAAAAACTGGATAAGATAGTGCCCTGGATAAGATAGTGCCCTTTGAGCTCTTGTCTCAATCAATCCTAATGAGTTTTGGTCAAGTTTATGTCTTATCTGTAAATAAGAATAATGTTTGTGTGTTGTGTCGTTACAGTCGTGACCAACTCTTCGTGACCCCATGTCCATGGAGTTTTCTTGGCAAGGAATACTGGAGTGGCTTGCCAGTTCCTCCTCCAGGCATCTACAGTACCTGATATTCCCTGGTGGTCTCCCATCCAAGTACTAACCAGGGCCGACCCTGCTTACTTGCTTAGTTTCCAAAATCAGGCGAGATCGGAGGTGCTTAGGGCATCTAGGCAGCTAAATAAGAATACTAGCTCTTGCTTTATCATTATTCTTAGAATCCAGAACTCATTCCTCAGCTAACACCCAGAGATCAGTTCTTTCAAGTAACAATTGGAGGTTTCAGTGAGTAACAGTAATTTGTAGTAAGTCAGAATCTTGAAATTTCAGTGCCTATATTTTTTCAGTTTTTTGTGGGTGTTTAGCAATGGTTCTATGATCTTATTTGTATCGTGTCTAAGAGCGGAAGTGTCCTTATCTGTCAGACTAAAGACCCATATATTGCCTGCTCACTATGAGAAGCCCACAAGCAGGATATGAATAGAATAGCACTTTTCCTTCTCATGCTCCCAATTATCTTGTATATAGAACCATGCTACCTCTTTTTCTTGAGGTAGAGAGTAGATAGCCTTCATAACTAGGGACTGCTGAAGGCCATATTCTTTATTCATTCATCTAAGTCTCCTGTTTGTCGTCATCACTACGTTATGTAATACTATATGATATATTTTAACTTTGTCCAGTGTGAAGGAGTTTCCTTGATAGAATATGAGATGGTGAGTGTCTGACAAAGAAACTGATCTTGGAGTTGTGATAGGTAAATGTTTCCTTTATTACAGCCACCGTTTTTGACCTGAATCTTTTGTTGTTCAGGACCATTGGATGATCCTAGATTCTATAATTATGATTCAGAGAGAAAAATACTTCCTATTTGTATTTTTCTATGCATACACTTATAATCATGTCTTCTGTTACTCTCCTTTTCCCCAAGGTAAAGCTTTTTCCAAGAAGGGTAGATCCTGCCTGTTAATGCATTAGGTTGCTTTTTCCCTATACTTTTTTGTGAGTTTGCAGTATACTTTGCTAGATGTGGTAGCCAGAATTCTGCATAGTATTTAAAGTATGATCACATCATGGATTTGTGAGGTCAATGTGATATTGGCAGTTTTTCCCCACTGGCTTTTTTCTAGGTATGACCATTGCAAAAAGCCTTTTTTATAAAACAGTGACTGTTTTCAAGGCAAGGTTCCCTGTAAACTGCACAGCCATAAATGCCTCTGCCCCCTCTGTGCACGGGTTTCTACCCCTGTGCATCTGTCGCAACTGTTTTTCTTCCACTTGTGACAGAATCCACAGGGTGAAGTTGTGCTCGTGCATGCACATGAAACAAAGCTATACACAGCAGGGAAAAATTAGAGGGGATGTTAGCTCAGGGGGATATTTTCCTATCAAAATCTTCGTGCTGTTTCTAATCTGCTTCAAAGCATGTTTTCTTGGACAAATGTATTACTGAATCTGCATCAGTTTTCTATTTAGTATGCCTTCTCTCATTATGGAAAAGTGCTTTTGAATCTCATGTGCTCTAGGATAACTGGACGTTTGAAGTTTCTAGACATGAGACTAACATGAGTTTCATGTTTGTTTAGCAGGCTCATGTGTTCTCACAAGTAGACTTGTGATTGTAGAAATAGTGTGTTTTGATCTGAATATCAATTTGACATTAGGCCTTGTGTTTTGTTTTCCTCCAGCTAGAATGGAAGAATCTCATTTCAATTCCTCACCATATTTCTGGCCAGGAGTGCCCACAGTTTCAGGACAGGTAAAGAAATCTCTGTATCCTATAATGTTTTATGTGAAGGTTGACACACAGATATTCTAAAAATTCTCTCTGTACCTTCCATCTTCTCACTCTAGATTGACAACAGTATGTTCATTAACAAGATGAAGGAGCAACTGTTGCCCTCGGAGAAGGGCTGTGGTCTTGCTCCCCCCCATTATCCTACCTTACTGACTGTACCCACCTCTGTGGCCCTTCCCACCAACATTTCTATGGATTCTGACACCAAGCCAGAACAGCTAACACCACACAGCCAGGCCTCTGTGACACAGAACATTACTGTAGTCCCCGTGCAGTCTGCTGGGCTCATGACGACAGGTGAGAGGGACATGGAGTAGTTATGTTCTGGTCTTGGTTTTTGTTATGTTTCATTTTATTTATTTTTTATTGTATACCAGGTTTCCTCTAACAACTCAGAGTAATTTGGGTGCAAATGTCTAATGTTGTTAGCAGGCCTTGTTCAGACAAACTAGATATTATTGTCCACCAGCCTTCAGAAACAGCATGTGATCTTTGCCTTTGACTAAAGGTCCAGTGTGCCTTCAGCCATTGCCAACTAGTCCTTCCTTTCTGCCCAGTGATAAGCCATGTGAGGAGTGGTTCCCCAATGCTATTGAATGTGTTCTCTTTCCCACCATTGGCACAGGAAAAGCCAGTGAGCTGGCATTGGAATGTGCCAGCTTCCTTCTCTGTTGCCAAGGCTTGCAAGGAACCTTGAGCATGGAAGCTGCTGAACAGTTCCTTGCCTACCTTCCAGCTGGGGGGAGGGGCGTACCTTAGGCAAACTTCTTGCTTTTGCAGCTCTAGGTTTTTGGAAGGAAACTGGGCTTGTCAAAAGATAGTGATGTACTTGCAAAGGTGAGTGGATCTTTTTAAGTCTGCATTTTTGTCCCACCTCCTGTCCTCCTTCCAATTTTATCCTTTAGCAACTTGAGAAGTCAGAATGAGAGTCAACCCCGAGATTGTCAATTAAGGTTTATTTTTGGCTGTATGAACTTTGGTCTCCAAAATCCTAGCTTAATGTTAATGTTTTTGTTTGGACCTAATGAGAGATAAATCTACTTTTCTGTGGGGCTGGTATCTGACCCCTTCCCTCTTTCTTTCATTCTCTCTTTCTTTTTCTCTCACTGCAGGACCTGGTCTGGTGATCACTTCTCCCTCCGGGTCTCTAGTGACTACAGCCTCTTCTGTGCAGACTTTTCCCATCTCAGCCCCCATGATCGTCTCAGCGCTTCCCCCTGGTTCCCAGGCAGCTCTTCAAGTAGTACCTGACCTTTCCAAGAAGGGTGCAACTCTCCTTTCAGAAGGTGGGGCCGTGAGTGTTGCTGGAGGGATAACCCCCAAAGGTCCTCGGGGTCGCAAAAAGAAGCGTTTACCGGAGTCTGGGCTGCCCGAGATGAGTGACCCTTTTGTCTTACCGAACGAGGATGATGAAGACCAGCACAAGGATGGCAAGATGTACAGGTGAGACGGTGAGATGACTTTGCCTGCGGTCAACTAGCATTGCCTCTATACTGTGTGTGTTGCATTGTGTGGTGTTCTCCTTCAGTGAGCCACTTTGCTTCTGTTCTAGTGAGAATGTAGACAGGTAGAAGAGGCATAGTTGCAATAGAGTGGGAGATAGAGAAGATCTCGTGGCTAGCTCTCTACCATTTAGTCTGATTTTCTGTTGTTAGCTCTGGAACATGGGATGTGAACGTTATCCAGTGAAATACAATTTCCAGCTCAATTCTTAAGACAGCTGCTAATTTTGCCACATAGCTGTGCATCAGCCCAAACGTCTTGAGCAGCTCAATCCTGCTGGGAATTTAGGCCTGCCAATAATTGTATCCAGGTTGTGTGGAGTGCATTTTTTCCCTTCAGACAACACTGGGATTTTCCCAGTAATAGCTACCAGTCCTTGGATGTTGACTTTCTAATACTTGAGTAATCTTTGGCAGGCAGTGGTACCAGGAGAAGCTGCTTGCCCCCTGTTTCTGTGATTTTGTTCTAGGGCATTGGACTCCAATGTGAGCAATCATCCAAAGCTTAATCTTTTGCAAAAATAATATTTAACTCTGCTGGCAGTGAAGTACAAACAGCAGTGGTTAGATGATATTACCTTACTTGTCCTGTGGTAGATTCTGAATATTTGATGCAAGACTTGGCTATAGGTGATACCTTTATATGCCACTAATGAAAAAAAAAACACTTTCAGTGTGTTGGCATAGCAAGACTGAACATATTGGAACACTAGGGAAGTGCTTCTCAGATGAGAATGACTGCCCCTGTAATATGATTTGGCTATGCAATGAGGCACTTGATGTCTAGTGGACCCAGAGTCCTTCTCCACGAAAGACGGCCTCGCAAAGTGGTTCAGCGTCTTCATGCTGTAGGCCAGTTTTGTTTTTTTTGATTGGAGAGCAGTAATTACCTTGGTTCACCTGCCTTTGATCCTTGCGCTGTTTGATTCAAAGCAGAATTTGTGTTCAACTTCAGTAGTTGTTATGTACTTGTGAGAGGTTGTAGAGAGGCTGCGGTTACAGTTTCCATATTTGTATCGTATTGGAGAGTGCTGGGCAGGGTTTCCAAATAAAAACTGCCGTTTGTTCTTTTGGCTCTGGTCTGATAAAGCTACATGTGTACGTGGAGGCTCCTAGACAAGCAGCTCAGCAGAGGAGATATTGAGAGCAGGAGGAAACATCCCTCTAGTGGGAATAGATCCAGTTAGAAAACAGCCAAAACTTGCTCTGTGAGGATGTACAGTACTTGTAAAGAATAACTCAGTGCAGTACTAGAAGTAGACAGCTGAAGCTTATACTGCATCTGAGACTTAAACTAAATGGTAGGTGGTATGGTAAGTTGTAGCACTGTAGCATAATGTGATATTCTATTACCATGTCATATGCTACTGTGTTGCTCTTGAGTTTCCTTTTCTCTGTGTAAACTGCATCCCCTTAGGTAGTAAAGAAGGGTGGTGCAGAATAGTCTCTGGCAGCTCAGTGCTTGTTAACAATAGACAGGGGGAGTGACTTTGTTGCTGTCCTAGCAGTTGCAGTGGGTTTCAACCTGAAATTGTTTGATGAGTCAAGCAGGAGGAACAAATAGTTGCTGCTTGCCTTCTTTGGAGCTTGTCCCAAGAATCATGTCTCCAGGCATCCAATGCATCCTTAGGTGTCACCTGTGGACTCTACTAGAACATAAGAACATAAGAAGAGCCATGATGGATCAGGCCAAAGGCCCATCTAGTCCAGCTTCCTGTATCTCACAGCGGCCCCACCAGATGCGTTTGGGACCGCATGAGATTAGATATCTGTCTCCTGATACCACTCCCCTGCATCTGGCCCTTGAAGTACCCTGGTTTAAAGCCTAGAGATTACACATCTCCATCATGGTTTGTAACCCGTGATGGACTTTTCCTCTAGGAATCTGTCCAATCCCCTTTTGAAGGCATCCAGGTCAGATGCCATCACCACATCCTGTGGCAGGGGGTTCCATAGACTTACAACGCGCTGGGTGAAAAAATATTTTCTTTTGTCTGTTCTTACTCTCCCAGCACTCAATTTGAGTGTATGTCCCCTAGTTCTGGTATTTTGAGAGAGGGAGAAGAGCTTCCCTCTATCCACTTTACTCATACCCTGCATTATTTTGTACGTCTCAATCATATCCCCCCTCAAGCGCCTTTTTTTCCAGACTAAAGAGGCCCAAATGTTTTAGCCTTTCTTCATAAGGGAGGTGCCCGAGCCCAGTAATCATTTTAGTCGCTCTCTTCTGCACCTTTTCCAGTTCCACTATGTCTTTCTTGAGATGCGGTGACCAGAATTGTACACAATACTCCAGGTGGGACCTTACTATTGTTTTGTATAATGGCATTATAATGTTGGCTGTTTTATTTTCAATCCCCTTTTTGATAATCCCTAGCATGGAATTGGCCTTCTTCACCACTGCCACACATTGGGGAGACACCTTCATGGAGCTGTCCACCAACACACCAAGATCTCTTTCCTGATCCGTCACGGATAACTCAGAGCCCATGAGTTGATAGATGAAGTTTGGATTTTTTGCCCCAATATGCATTACTTTACATTTGGTTACATTAAAATGCATTTGCTATTTCTCAGCCCATTCCCCCAGTTTGGAGAGATCCTTCTGGAGTTCTTCACAATCTTCTCTGGTTTTTACCACACGGAAAAGTTTTGTGTCATCTGCAAACTTGGCCACCTCACTGTTTATCCCTGTCTCCAAGTCATTTATGAACAGATTGAAAAGCACCGGTCCCAGGACAGAGCCCTGGGGCACACCGCTTTTCACTTCTCTCCATTGTGAAAATTTCCCATTGACACCTACTCTTTGTTTCCGGGATCTCAACCAGTTCTCAATCCATAAGAGGACCTGCCCTCTTATCCCCTGACTGTGCAATTTTCTCAGCAGCCTTTGGTGAGGGACTGTGTCGAAAGCCTTTTGAAAATCCAGATAGACTATATCAACCGGTTCACCCAAATCCACGTGCCTGTTGACCTTTTCAAAAAATTCTAAAAGGTTTGTAAGAAAAGATTTACCCTTACAGAAGCCATGCTGATTTTCTCTCAGCAAGGTTTGTTCTTTTATGTGTTTTAAGATTTTCTCTTGGATGAGGCTTTCCACCATCTTCCCTGGGACAGATGTAAGGCTAACTGGCCTGTAGTTTCCTGGGTCCCCCCTCCTTCCTTTTTAAAAAATTGGTGTGACATCTGCTATCCTCCAGTCCTCCGGCACTGTGGCCGTTTTAAGAGACAAGTTGCATATAACCGTTAAGAGATCTGCAACTTCATTTCTTAGTTCCCTAATAACCCTAGGGTGGATGCCATCTGGGCCCGGTGACTTGTCAATCCTCAATTTATCAATTAGTCCTAAAACCTCCTCTCTTTTAACCTGTATTTGATTTAATTCTTTAGTCAAGAGGGGCGGCTCAGGCAGCGGAATCCGCTCAAGGTCCTCTGTCGTGAAGACAGACGCAAAGAACTCATTCAATTTCTCTGCAATGTCCAAGTCCTCCTTAACCTCCCCTTTTCCTCCCTTACCATCCAGAGGGCCAACTGGTTCTCTGGCAGGTTTTCTACTTCTGAGTAGACAAGCCCCCCTTGTACCATTGTTAGCTGGTGGAGTTAATATAGTACTGAGTTGCAGATACTAAGCTTTTTTCTTGATGTTCTTACATGGGATGGAAGAGAAGCTGATATTTGACTCTCTCTTTTCCTCATCGTCCAAGATGGTCCCCTCAGATGTTGTTCCTGCACTCTGTTGTATTTTGGGTGCTTGTAGTCTCTTGGTTGGTACTGTGTTTGAATGTTTATGGTATCTGTCAAATTGGAGTGTTCCTTTCAGATGCATCAATAATTTGAATTAATTTGCCTTGATTTTCAAAAGTCATTTTACTTGAATGTGGATGTGAGTTAAGGGAGATAACAGACATTCTCTTGCTCCTTAAAATACCCACAATCTCTAAATTTATGGAAAACTAGAGTTAGTGCCCAAAGATTCCTGAGAAAGATGATTCAGTCCTTGAAGTGGATCATGAAAAGTTTCATTTTGATAAATATGTTGCAGTTCTGTTCATACTTCTTTCTCTGAAAGGTCATCTCAGTGAAGAGCACATTCATTATAAATTGTGGTTACCATTTCAGTTCGGCTCTTCTGAAATCATTTTGAGTCACCGTTATGACTTTTGTTACACAGAAGATTTCTGTGCCTAAAACAGAGTTTGTGAATCTAAAATGTATACCACATCAGTGCATTGGTTTCTGTAAGCAGAAGCTGTCCAATTCAGTATTCATTAAGCATCGTGTGATAACTTATTCTGTGAAATATGGAGATAATATTGGTCTGCCTCATAAGAGTTAACAAGGATTTATGTGACTGCTTGCAGCCGCCACAGAGAAGGCCCGGTTACGGGTGGTAGTTTTCCGGGCCTGTCTAGGGGTGGCGACCCGGAGTGAGTGCGCTCGCGACTGCCGGACTGGTCGGGCCGAGGTTGATCGTTGGGCAATACACTCTGCCAGGTAGTCCGGGCCCAAGCCATGGAGGATTTTATAAACTAAAACCAGTACCTTGAATCTGATCCAGTGCGCAACGGGCAGCCAATGCAAGTGAGCCAGGACTGGGGTGATGTGGTCATAGCGATGCACACCAGCCACCAGCCTGGCTGCTGCATTTTGCACCCGCTGCAAGCGCCGGAGTCGAGTCAAGGGCAGCCCCATGTAGAGAGCGTTACAGTAGTCCAATCTACTGTACTACTGTTCTCAGGGAGTCACCGTCCAGGTATGGGCGGATCTGGGCAATTTGACGCAGATGGAAAAAAGCGGATCTGGTCACGGCAGCCACCTGGGAGTCCAAGGACAGCGCCGGATCCAGAACCACGCCCAGATTCCTTACCCTATCTGCCAGCTGCAGGGAAACACCCTCCAAGCAGGGGAGAGGGCCTCCATATCCAGACGGGGAACTCCCAAACAACATGACCTCAGTCTTCTCGGGGTTGAGTTTAAGCCTGTTTGCCCTGGTCCATGCCATGACCGCCTCAGACACCGGTCGAGGGTCGCGACAGCTTCCACTGCAGAGGCGGAAAAGGAGAGATAGAGCTGCGTGTCATCAGCGTACTGATGACAGCACACTCCAAAACTCCGGATGACCCCCGCCAGTGGTCTTACATAGATGTTGAACAGCATAGGGGAGAGAGACGAGCCCTGTGGCACCCCACAAGGGAGTGTCCACGGGGCCGACAACTCTCCACCATGCTGCACGTACTGGGGTCGAGCCTCCAAGAAGGACCGGAGCCAACTGTGAACAGTGCCTCCGATCCCAATCTCGGAGAGCCGGTCCAGCAAGATACTGTGGTCGATGGTATCGAAGGCCGCTGACAAATCCAGAAGGACCAACAGGGTAGAGCTACCCCTGTCGGCCCCCCGGAATAGGTCATCTTGCAGCGCTAGTTAGAAAGACATTGAAAGGGAAGGTAAAAAGAATCGAATCTCTTCAGAGTGCATGGAGCCTGTTTAAACCAACGGTAATCGAGGCCCAGTGGAAGTGCATACCACAAAGAAAGAAGAGCCCCTTTAAGTCTATGAGGGCACCAGCATCATTGAGTTGAGTTAGAGAGGCTCTAAAGCAAGAGGTCTTTCCATAAATGGAAATCCTCCCCAAATGAGGAAAATAAAAAGGAACACAAACTTTTGCAAAAGAAATGAAGAAGATGATAGGAGAGGCAAAGAAAGACTTTGAGGAACATATGGCCAGCAATATAAAGGGAAATAATAAAAGCTTCTTTAAATATGTTAGAAGTAAAAAACCTGTCAGAGAACCGGTTGTCCCTATGGATGATGAGGGAGGAAAAGGGGAGATAAAGGAGGACTTGGAAATTGCAGAGAAATTAAATGAGTTCTTTGCATCTGTCTTCATGACAGAAGACCTTGGGCAGATTTCGCTGCCCGAACGACTAAAGAATTAAATCAGATACAGTTTAAAAGAGAGGATGTTTTAGGTTTAATTGCTGGAGGACTGGAGGATAGCGGATGTCACACCAATTTTTAAAAAAGGAAGGAGGGGGGACCCAGGAAACTACAGGCCAGTTAGCCTTACGTCTGTCCCATGGAAGGTGGTGGAAAGCCTTATCCAAGAGAAAATCCTAAAACATAGAAGAACCAACCTTGCTGAGAGAAAATCAGCATGGTTTCTGTAAGGGTAAGTCTTGCCTCACAAACCTTTAAAATTCTTTGAAAAGGTCAACAGGCATGTGGATTTGGGTGAACCAGTGGATATCTATCTTGATTTTCAAAAGGCTTTTGAGACAGTCCCTCACCAAAGGCTACTGAGAAAATTGCACAGTCAGGGGATAAGAAGACAGGTCCTCTTATGGACTGAGAACTGGTTGAGATCCAGGAAACAAAGAGTAGGTGTCAATGGGAAATTTTAACAATGGAGAGAGGTGAAAAGTGGTGTGCCCCAGGGCTCTGTCCTGGGACCGGTGCTTTTCAATCTGTTCATAAATGACCTGGAGATAGGGATAAGCAGTGAGGTGGGCAAGTTTGCAGATGACACAAAACTTTTCCGTATGGTAAAAACCAAAGAAGATTGTGAAGAGCTGGGGGAATGGGCTACGAAACTGGGGGAATGGGCTACGAAATGGCAAATGTGTTTTAACAGATTGAAAAGCACCGGTCCCAGGACAGAGCCCTGGGGCACAGCGCTTTTCACCTCTCTCCATTGTGAAAATTTCCCATTGACACCTACTCTTTGTTTCCGGGATCCCAACCAGTTCTCAATCCATAAGAGGACCTGCCCTCTTATCCCCTGACTGTGCAATTTTCTCAGCAGCCTTTGTTGAGGGACTGTGTCGAAAGCCTTTTGAAAATCCAGATAGACTATATCCACCGGTTCACCCAAATCAACATGCCTGTTGACCTTTTCAAAAAATTCTAAAAGATTTGTCAGGCAAGACTTACCCTTGCAGAAGCCATGCTGATTTTCTCTCAGCAAGGTTTGTTCTTCTATGTGTTTTAAGATTTTCTCTTGGATGAGGCTTTCCACCATCTTCCCTGGGACAGATGTAAGGCTAACTGGCCTGTAGTTTCCTGGGTCCCCCCTCCTTCCTTTTTTAAAAATTGGTGTGACATCCGCTATCCTCCAGTCCCCCGGCACTGTGGCCGTGTTAAGAGACAAGTTGCATATTACCTTTAAGAGATCTGCAATTTCATTTCTCAGTTCCCCAATAACCCTTAGGTGGATGCCATCTGGGCCCGGTGACTTGTTAATCTTCAATTTATCAATTAGTCCTAAAACATCCTCTCTTTTAACCTGAATTTGATTTAATTCTGTAGTCAAGAGGGGCCGTTCAGGCAGCGGAATCTGCTCACCTCATGAGCTCTGAGCTATCTGTGACGGATCAGGAAAGAGATCTTGGTGTGTTGGTGGACAGCTCCATGAAGGTGTCTCCCCAATGTGTGGCAGCAGTGAAGAAGGCCATTTCCATGCTAGGGATTATCAAAAGGGGGATTGAAAATATAACAGCCAACATTATAATTCCATTGTACAAAACGATAGTACGGCCACACCTGGAATATTGTGTACAATTCTGGTCACTGCATCTCAAAAAAGACATAGTGGAACTGGAAAAAATACAGAAGAGAGCGACTAAAATGATTACTCGCCTGGGGGACCTTCTTTATGAGGAAAGGCTAAAACATTTGGAGCTCTTTAGTCTCAAAAAAAAAAAAAAGGCACCTGAGGGGGATATGATTGAGCCGTACAAAATAATGCAGGGCATTGTTTCATTCCTCTGCATGAGTAAAGTGGATAGAGGACACTGTTCTCCCTCTCACAAAATACCAGAACTAGGGGACATCCACTCAAACTGAGGTTTGGGAGAGAGAGAACAGACAAAAGATTTTTTTTTTTTTACCCAGTGTGTTGTTAGTGTGTGGAATTCCCTGCCACAAGATGTGGTGATGGCATCTGGCCTGGATTGGACAGATTCCTGGAGGAAAAGCCCATCCCACGTTACAAACCACGATGGAGATGTGTAATCTCCAGGCTTAAAACCAGGGTACTTCAAGGGCCAGATTCAGGGGAGTGGTATCAGGAGACAGATATCTAGTCTCATGCGGTCCCAAACGCATCTGGTGGGGCCGCTGTGAGATACAGGAAGCTGGACTAGGTGGGCCTTTGGCCTGATCCAGCATGGCTCTTCTTATGTTCTTATGCTTGCTAGAAGATTCTGTTCATTTATTCCTTTATTTCTTTTTAGTGGCCATAATCGTACTGGAGAAATTTACAGCAGTGAATAGAATTATGTAAATTGCAGCCACATATTTCTGCCAATCAGAAAGATATTGCTCACATTCCCAGTCTCAAACCAAGTTGTGTAATTCATGTGATCAGCAATATAAGCAGCAACATGATAGATACTGTAGCACCAATTTGCTGCTGCAGTTTGTGTAATTGAATTTATGCTGGTATAAATTCCCCAGTAAGATTTATACTTCTCTTCAGGGAGATGAGAATGGGTTATACATATTCAGTGGTACCTCGACGTACAAACAACTCTACTTACGAAAAATTCGAGTTACGAAATGTAATCATTGGAACTGGAGTTATGAAAACCTCGAGTTATGAAAGAAAATCATTATTACTTTTCAGTTTCAATGGTTACCTTTCAGCCTACACACACACATGCACACACACACGCACACACTGCAGAGTCAGGAGGAGGAAGAGGTGTGTGCGTGTGTGGGCTTCAGAAGGCTCTCTGGGTTACCTCACCTTCTGTTGCGGTGGGCGCATGAAAACGGAAAGGCAGCGGGGCTTTCATGCCCGGTGCAACACAAGGTGGGAGTCTTGTGTTGCTGTGGACACAAAAGCCCCACTGCCTTTCCCCTTTTGTGTGCCCACCACAGACTTACAAAAATGCATTCAGAGTGGATTAATTTCCTAAGTCAAGGTACCATGTACAGAGAAAATCAAGAATGGCATAAAAGCACAAAGTCAATATAAAATAGGGTTTATACTGTCATCCTTCTGATTGTTTCCCAAGACTTTAGTTGGGTAGAGAACCACACATTTCATATACAGTAACCTCCCACAATAATTGAAAATCCATGATATGTGGATGCTGGGTTGGGTCGGGACTGGGGGGCTAGTCTGGGGACCCCTACACTTACCTGAGACCTGGTGCTGCTCCTAGCAGGCCTCCGATGGCCTTCCTGGGCCTGTTGGAGATCCCAGAAGTGGTTTTGGGCGATCTAGAAGTCACTTCCGGTTTGCCAGAAAGCACTTTTGGGGCCTCCGACAGACCCAGCGTTCGGGGCAGCACCAGGCCTGGGCTAAGTACATCCAGCTTACCCCAGGGGGCCTTGTCTTTCATATACTGCAGTCCCGCGATATACTGGGACCACAGTCTATAAACCGCAAAAGGGCGGGGCTACCGTGTATGCTGATATTCAGTGCATGTCCATAGCAGACAAAGCCTATTAACCACAGTTAGGGTTCTTTCCATGCGTAAAGATGTGGATACTTGCAAAACATGGGCAATCCAGAGGAGATGCCCCTTTGTGGTCTTCTGCTAACCTAATAACCTCTGTCCTTGTGGCTCCAGATTGCAGAACCCATGGCTTCTGAACCTCTTGACACCTGTGTTGTCAACAGCATGGTGGGTGACCTAAGTACTGTGTGATACAGTTTCATTTCAGGCACACAGACACAAATAAGCAACAATGTATTTGATTACATAATTACACTTTTCTGTTTTCTCTTGGTACTTGCCTCAAAACTGGCACTGATGTATAGGAAGACATGTTCCAATGACATCCATCTTTATACTTCTGATTGGGATATTGCTAATAGAGATGTGTTGCTGGGATTTCATGCAGCGAGCGAGCCTGCCGGCCTAAGAGTCTTCAGTAGTTGTCACTGCCTGTTTGTAAGGGTGCACAAGCTTTCTGAATACTGGGAATGAACACGGGGAATTTATATAATTGCTGATGAGAGTATATGGAAATCCTAGACTGAAAGCGATCTTTTTCAGCTGTTTTTGGTCTTCCACATTGTCCCATAAGCATTGCTTGTACTGTACAAAATTTCCTGTAGGCCAGCTTTATTTCAAGTATATTGAAATTATGCAAAAACTTTAAAACGGAGACTGAACACATATGAACAGCAACTGGACTGCACGTTTCAGATATCAAAAATGGAGCTGCTATAGACAATTCTTGCTGTAGCTAACTTGTTAGCTCATCTTTTCGTTAAAGCCACATAATGAACTCAAAGCACGAAGATGAGCTACTCCAACCAAGGTATAAACTAAAGTGTGTGCCACTGTGGCCAGATCAAAACTGTCCAGGAACAGGTGCACAATATGGCCCCTGTTTAATTCCAGTGGTGTAAAACTGAAAGGGGGTGGCGATTTCCCAGTGGGGGTGTTTTTCCCAACACTTTACAGATATAAATGAACCCTGGTGAGTGACCAGCTTCCTAACGAAGTATTGTCTATTTGGTAGACATGTTTCTTCCATTAGGAAACACCAGGTAGGACACATAGGCTTTCTTACCTGTTCCTAGGTGGACAGTGATCAAGCCAAGGCCTACTTAGCTTCAGCAAGGTGACTTCCTTATGAGAACCTTAGCCCAAATTGGTCCATCCAGGAGAAAAGAAACAGCGGGACAAAACTTCTCTTGTCTCAAGCCACGTTAATGCCCCAGCTTGAATGTCATGGCTCTGTGGGAATGGCAGCATCTTGGTGGTGAATAGCAAGCGGCTGTACTCTCTGCCCAAACACTCCCAGCATCTCAACTCTGCAGTTTCTCCTCCCACAGTTTCTTTAGCCTGGCATCCATACCAGCCAGGTACTATGATAGCCTCAAAAAAGGAGGAGCCATGATTTGTTCTAAGGTTTTTCTGCCCAGTTGCATGAGGAGAACAAGAGTGCTGGCTCCTGCCAGGTTGGACATAACCTTAAACTAATCACAGGTATAAGGTCTGTGAGCCGGGTGTGCTCGCCTGGCAGTTTGTCGGTAAGGTTTTCATGACGCCTGAGCGTGTCCGTTGCCTTATGTGCAGTTTTGCTTTATTTAAGGTGGTGGTTCTCATCGCAAACATGGAACTGCCCTGAGCATTTGTATCAATAAAATATGAATTATCAAATAAAGTGTTGCCGTTTTCTGTCGCTGTAATTCAGAAGTAATGTAACAGCAGATAGTGGAAACCCGAGATTTCCTGTAGAATTATGGGGAGTTGTCTTAACAAGATATAAAGGACTGTATACCTCTCAGCTGGAAAAAAAATCCCCCTCATAGAGGATCTGAAAGGGTCCCAGGGGCACCTTTTGCCCACCTCTGCTGCTATGCATCACTGAACCCAGTTTATACTGGGGAAAAACAGGGTGGAAAAGTCAACATAGTCTTTCATTCTTCATAAGCAGTGGAAATGTACAGTGTAGTGGTGATTCTTCAGTGTTCTTATGATGTCTGGGCTAGTTAACTTTGACAACATTCAGACATTATTGAGTCAGACATAGACTGGATGCCAGTTCCCAACTACTAATTACATATTCATGGGAAGACTGCTCAAGGCAGCTGTGCCACTTGCTAACACTCATTCCACCCTTGGAGGGTACATGAAGCCAATGTGCTCCTTGCCGTGTGCTGTGCTTCACGAGCATGGCAGTTTAGGGAAGACTCTTCTAAGTTGTGAACTTAGCTACCATGGTGGCTGAGGTAAGTTACCATGGAATTCTAGGAAGCATATCATATGCCTGGAAGCCTCTAAGTGCATTTGTGTAGGGTATTTGACAGTTTCTGATACTCATTGCTGATCTACATACAAGTATAATTGCCAGTGGTGGCAGTAGTACACTTGGAAGTATAGATATTCTTAGCAGCAGTTCCCGTAGTGAAGCTCTCCCTTCCAGAAGGATCCAAAAACACAGGGGTCTGGATCAGTCCCTATCCTTAATTAAGGAGGGAATCTTTTGTAAGGTTGCTGGCTCTCAATTGCCTATTCAAGACCCAAACTGACAATCTCCCCCCCCCCCCCCCGCTGCATGGGAGCCTTGTCCATCTGTGTGTCAGGGGCAGGGTTTAAGCCAAAACCTGGAAGTAAATAGGCATTGATTTCAGCTGCTGCTGTGCACTGCTAATATTCTGTGAGTTAATGCCTTACAGGGAAAGTTGATGAAAACCATGCTCGGATGCTTGGCTTTATAATATGAATAGCTTGCAATGATATATAGCGTGTGGGCAAATCCATTTCTTTCCCACTTACTCTGAGAGTCTTAATGAAGTTCAGCGGAAGCAAGGAAGCCTTTGGAGGCTAGCAGGTGACAGCAGATCGATGCTCACAATGTGCCCAAGCTTCAGCCTTGTGAGCCCTGGCTCTGGTACACAATTGGTAATTATTATAGCTACCTCCAGTCTGCTTGGATAATTCTACCCTCATGAGAACTATTTGAGTGGCCCTGCTGCCAGATGGGCAGTATAAAAAAAATCCAATAAATAAATAAAATAAAATAATTGAGGAAATGTCAAGGAATCCAGCACTGTTGCTGTTGGTTCCCTGGGTTGATCCATCTGGTTGTCATGGTATAATACTGTCTTTCCCTGTTCCTCTCATCCTCGTCTCAGGTGTCGGATGTGTTCCCTGACATTTTATTCTAAGTCGGAGATGCAGATCCACTCCAAATCCCACACTGAGGCCAAGCCACACAAGTGCCCTCACTGCTCCAAGAGCTTCGCCAACAGCTCCTACCTGGCCCAGCACATACGTATCCACTCAGGGGCCAAGCCGTACACCTGTAGCTACTGCCAGAAGGCCTTCCGCCAGCTCTCCCACCTACAGCAGCACACACGGTAAGGGCCAAGGAGGTTGCGGGGCGGGGGGGGAGTCTGTGTTGCATGCAGGCAGCCTCTTAGCATGGGTCAGCTGCCCGTGGGGAGACCGCTCGGGGGCCGCTCTGCCAACTGTTGCCAGTGGTTCTGCGCAGAGACTGCAGAGTAAGCATAGACGCCCCATCATGCTTGCCATGGGGTCCTCTGCCAAAGGACAGCTTAGGAGGGGCTGTTTTGCCATCAAAGACAGGGATTCATTGTCTACGTGGGTGATGGATGTCTGTGGATGCAGGGCCGATATAGCTTCCCCTGCCGCTAATAATACACTTGCGGAGCAGCCCTCTCTGCTGCACTGCTTCCGCCTTGAGCTTCCCCTGCACACTCCTCTCCCACCACTTCCTCCTCTCTCTGGCCTCCTGGCGTAGCAAGGTTTTGGTCTTTCCCTCCCTCTTGCGGAGTTCAGGGCAAGAATCCCACTTGGTTTTCCTCCCTTGTAGCCAGACAGCATGGTGCGGTTCCTCAGGTTGTCCTTGCTAGCCCGCTGGCAGTCATGTCCAACTCCTGCCCCTGCTCCTCCTCCTCCTCCTCCTCTTCGGCAGGATCCACTCCAAGCTCCACACGGCGGTTGTCAAGCCACACAAGTGCCCTCACTGCTCCAAGAGCTTCGCGAACACGTCCTACCTGGCCCAGCACCTCCGCATCCATTCGGGGGTCAAACCCTACACGTGCCGTTACTGCCAGAAGGCGTTCCGCCAGCTCTCCCACCTACAGCAGCACACACGGTAAGGGCCAAGGAGGCTGGGGGCCCAGCCTGGCCCCCCGTACTATCAGCATGCACTTTTTGGAGCACACATGACTGGCATGCATGGGGCGGGTGGGGGAACGTGGCTGGCCCTGTCAATTGGAAAGATGTGGCCCACCAGAGAGGATGGAGTGGGGGCTGCCGAGGAGGCACTGACCTTGCCGGGGGCAGAGGTGGGCATGTTCTGGCCCAGGGGGAACCCCTTTTCCACTCCCCCCTCCCTCCCCCAGGGGGTCACAGAGAGAGAAAGAGAGAGAGAGAGAGAGAGAGAGGCTTGGGCTTGTGGGTTCCCATCCTATGGGGAACTAGAGGGTGACAAGATTTGGCTACAGAGGGTGTGGAAGCTTTCACAGGTTTCTCCGGGCAGGAGGGTGGTCCGTGAGTTTCTCAAGCCGTTTAGGCCAGAAGTTGTACCTATGTGTGTTAGAAATCAGATGAGCGGATCCTTGGGATCATCCTTTGGCATTGTGGAAGGCAGACTAAAAGAACCTACTGACCTGCATGGACTGAGATCTTGTTCTCCTTGCCTTGGCACGGCCACAGGTGGCTGCAGTAACTGTGAGCTTGCCTCTTGCCCATGAGTTGCTTGTCCCTCTCTTTTGGATCTTGCATGCCTCTCTTCTTATCTTACTGAGCTCAGTGGGATTAGGAAGGTGGCCAGTGCGTTCCCCAGAGAAATGAATCCATGTGCCTGGTGGAGGGCGGTGCATCTCTTGCATTTCTCGCTCAGCTGTGGGGCATCTCCAGAGCATCTGGGAGTGGGATTCTGCTGTGGTTTCACCACTCCTAATCTTTCATTGGTGCTTTTCTCTAACTCTTTTAGGATCCATACTGGAGACCGGCCCTACAAATGTGCACATCCTGGGTGTGAGAAGGCTTTCACACAGCTCTCCAACCTGCAGGTAGGAGTGTAAACTCCATCCAACTGGCCTCTGAAAGGGGAGAGCTCTGTGTTCTGCCTCCAGAGGCGGCGGGGGAGGAATTTCTGTCAAAGAGGATTGATGCCGCCGTGTTATGCAACAGCCACAGGTGACAGAAAACGGTGCAGTGAAAACCAGTAAGGTGCTGTAAAAGAGGTGGAGCTTTGTCCCTTCTCTGCTAGCTGGCCGCAGGACTCGTGTTTTATTTTATCCTTTTCTGGGATAACAGAGGGAGGCATCTCTTGCTACTCTAGCATCCAGTCAGGGACAGTCTTTATTGACCCCCTTGTCTCATGATCAGAGAAGTTGTATCATGTAAAGGAAAAGGGCAGGAATTGGAAGGACAGAATTAGTGCAAGGATGAATGGAGTGGAGTGGTTGTTGTTGTAAGCAGTACTTAATACTTGTCTTTTCAGTTTAAGGTCCAAAGAGGGGCAAACACATTAATCAAAAAAACTCCTTGGGAGATCCTTGGGAGTTAGAGCATCTGTGGCTTGATTTTAGTTCCCACTGGTTTCAGTGAAACAGAATTTCAATTACTAGCTTAGTCTGTACCCAACCCAATGTGGTTGTGATTAGTGGTAACTTTACATGAAGGTAGAAACAGTGCCCTTCAGCCTCATTTCAGTCCTTGCCTTTTCTTTCCCATCCACCCACCTCTGCAGTCCCACAGACGGCAGCACAACAAAGACAAACCCTTCAAGTGCCACAATTGCCACCGGGCATACACAGATGCCACCTCGTTGGAGGTTCATCTGGCCACCCACACAGTGAAGCATGCCAAGATCTACAACTGCTCCATGTGTAATCGGGCTTACACCTCGGTAAGAACCACCCTTTGGGTAGGGGGCCACAGGAGAGGAGGCAGCAGGAGAATAAGGCCGGGTAGTTCTGCACCAGAGACTAGTTCCCTCCGAGCTTCTATCTTACAATGGAGGTGGTTGGCGGTTCTCTTGGTTTATCTTTCATCTCTCTTCCTCCCCAGGAGACCTACCTGATGAAGCATATGCGGAAACACAACATCCCTGACCCCCAGCAGCAGGTGGCCGTGGTGCAAGCCCAAGTCCAGGCCCAAGTTCAAGCCCAGGTCCAGGCTCAGACACAGGTGTCGCAGCAGCAGCAGCAGCAGCAGCAGCAGCAGCAGCAGCACTTCCAGGCGCAGGGCACAGGGGCAGCTGGGGGGCCATCTGCAGACAACACCCCCAATGCCCCACCCCAGTGTTCCTTTGATCTTAGCCCTTACAAGACTTCGGAGCATCACAAAGACATCTGTCTCACGGTTAGCACCAGCACCATCCAAGTGGAGCATCTTTCCAGCTCCTAGAGACCTTGGCAGAGGGGAGTAGGAAACTTCTCATGCATAATCTGTGCCCAAGGCACACATTTCTTGTGTGATGGCCTCTCCTCATGCAAACCACCTCTGGCCTCTTCTGTGACGCAGCTTCCCTTGGGGATGGGGGAGGGGAATGGGATTCTTCTACCTGTTGAGTGGCCACTCCTTCTTGGCTTCACCCTTGGTGCCTCCGGGGGTGCCGTGTCTTCCTTTGTGTAGAGAAGAAGGGAGAGAGCCCCCTTTTTTGCAAGAGGGACCTTCCCCTCAGGAGGCATCTTTGGTTTGTCAAGGGAAAGTCCTCATTTCTCCCTCATTTTATCAGATGAAAGAGCACCTTTTGGTACCAGGGAACTTCTGAAAAAACTGGGGAAGCAGAAGCATGAAAGGAGCCAGGGCTGCTTCTTGAGCCACAAGGGCCCCAATCCCATCACGTTTCCCTCTTCTGGGTGTCGAGTGGAGAAGATCTGTTCGTTCTTCCCACACCCTTCGGCCCAGTCGAGTACTGTAGGTGGCTGCCAAGTTATCAAGTGAGAGGGTGGGGGTAAAGTTGTAGCTGCCACCCTTCCAGGGCTGAACCTCAAGGAAAAGGAGGAGCCTGCTGTAGGCAAGAATCTAGATTTTGAACCAAAAACACAGTAAGTGGTAACAGTGCCAAAATGAACATGATGTCCTCCCCCCTCCCAACAACAATATGGGGAGGGGGCAGCAGGAGAGGTGATCCTTATATCTTCCTACCCCACCCCCCACCCCACCCCAAGTATCACAGCCTGATACCCCAGGTTTAAAGGAGGACATTTTGGAGGGGCCAGTGGGAAAAGGGAACTGTTGACCTGCTCCTCTCTATCCATCATCCAGATGCTTCCTTCACTCTCCTTATTGCCAAGGCAGACTGGGATGAGGTGGCTGTGGTGGTGACACTTGGAGAGCAAGATACAGAGGAATCTTCCAGAGGGTGGACAGTGAAGAAGAGGAGATGGTGCAATCCCACCCGCTCACGGAGAGACCAATGAGAAGGGGGAAATCCCACCCCCGCAAAACAGACTCATGCCCCCTCCCCTTATGAATTTATATATATATATATATTATAAATATATATACAGATAGATAGATATATCTATTCACATCCTAATCCCATCTAGCCTGCTCTGTCCTTGCTGTAACTGTTTCTATCTGTGTTTATAAATTGCGTTATCCTTGTACACTTCTATTTTTAATATTTGGTTGGTTGGTTTGTAACCTCCCATACACTCTTTTTCATCTTGAAGTCCCCCCCCCCCCCGTTGTGGTTTCCTGGGCATCATTTCAATGCGGCACACAAAAGCTAGTTGGGATTTTTGGTGGAAAGAATGCTCTTCGCAGACATGCAAATACCATGGAGATGAGGGTGGGAGGGTGGGAATACATTGGTTTATATGTCTTTCTGTTTGGGTGAAGGCACTGGCAGTTCGGGGCAGCATGCCCAAATAAAGAATGTGATGATTGCATGTTCCCTTCTCCATGAGAGCCAGCTTGGTGGTGGGGCTTTTGTCCAACATGCTCAGGTTCCTGAAGTGCATAAATGTTTGGTTGGATGCAGAAAACCTCCTGGTGACCTGATAATGCTGCATCCTCGGAATGGACCTGGACTGACCAGACATTTCCTTCCTCTCCTCTCTTCCCCCACCAGCCCACACACAGACCCATTGAAATCAAAAGGGTGCATAAATATTTTTGAGAGAGTGTTTTGTGTTACTCGGGTGAAGTTGAGAGTGTGTGCATGCACACTGTCTCTGTGTTAGGCATGGGTATGACTTCTGTGTGTGCATGTTGGGCAGAATCCTGCCTTCTCTTCCTCTCTAGGCGTGGATTTCCTGGTCTGGATTATAAATGTCTGATCATTGCTTCAAGAATTGTTGGGGCGGCAGGAAGTTATGTTGCCTGTTTTGTGTGCAAGACATACATCGAATCATGGACTAGAGAGCGTTGACTTCCTCAGACTGGCAAACAACATTTCCTTGCCTAGATATGATTTTGAGAAGTGACTCAAGTCCTCGACTAGTGTCCATTCAGAAGAAGGGGTGTATTTCCAGCTTCTCCTCTTTGTGTACATTTGGCAGTAGATTCTCTTGTTCATGGGAGACCTTTGCTGTGGGTGATATTCTTTTTCCAGAATTGGGAGCCCAGAGCTCTTTCTGTTTCAGGACAGATTGATGCTCTGATGAACCATGAATCTTCTTGACAGATCACTGAGGACTCTAAGGCTTTGTGGAGGGGCCAACGTTGTTAGGTGAGGTTACTGTTTATACCTGTGGTAGATACATCCATGCCTCTTTTATTATACACCTGGCCCCCAGTTACACAATTTTTGAATGTGCAACATTTGTTGGATCAGAACAAGGCAAAAATGATCTGTGTACCATGGGCACTAGTGATGCTTTGATAATACTTTCAGATTTCTGAAAAATGACTTGTAAGCACTCATTGGTGACTTCGTTGAAAAATTAAAGGATAAGAAAAGTCTGCACTATGACTTGGAGGTGGGCACAGATGAGGGAGGGAATGTGAGAATGGGAACTTATGCATTCCCTTATGCAGCTCCTTAGAACAGTGAATGTGCCACTTCCCATCATCACGCCATGCAAGCTTTGATGGAAAGCCTGTTCTCCCTTTGCACTTGGCAAAGTGAGGGCAGGGATGAGGGATTAAGAGGTCTCATAATCCAAGTGGAGCCCAAAATTCTGGAGTGGGCCACTGTGCTGTCTTAGCACTTGTCAGCAGACTTGAGAGGGGCATGTTGCATCAGATATTGATGCCTGAGAAGGAATTACAAGAATTGGTTCTTCCTGACAGTGCTTGGAATTAATGAGTTTGGAAGTGCTGCAGTTCATCAGACTGAGTAAGTATGGGCTGTAGAAATACAGTGGACCCTCGTATAACAAGCGGTTTGTTTAACAGAAATATCTGCTTAAAGGAAAAAAATTCCAGAGATGGGGGGGAAACCGCTTAACAGACTCGCCTATGGGACGAATCTGTACAACAGAAAAATGGTCGTGATTAGAGATTATCAGTGCATTCCTATGGGAAATTTGTGCAAAGGAAAATTTGCTTAACAGAATTTCATTTGGAACTAATTAATTCCTTTATACAAGGTACCACTGTAAGTGGATTTTGCTCGGAAGGGAAGAGCCTTCTTCCTTGCCAGCCCCATCTCGTGCCCTTCCAAGCATTATCTGAAGTTTTCTGATCAGCCTCCCTACTTCTCTGCCACATGAGAGAGGAAGATGAAAGAAAAATCGACTGAGTCGATGGCGCACACATTTCTTCATGGCGAAAACGGAGCAAGCCCTCAACAGAAGCAGTGTTAAAAGCAGCCAGTGAAAAAGCATCAAGTCAAGAACTGCCAAATGATTTTTGAAGCACAAGGCTGTGTTTGTGCTTTCCTGGATATTTTTCTTTCTTCAGTGAAGAGTACCTGAGGAATTTGGGTCAGTGAATATTAAAGATAGACTATTTCCTGTTTGCTCATACCTTTTGAGATTACTACTACATGGCTTCAATGAGGATAACTTTCTGCTTTGCTAAGAAGCTTTCATGTTGCATTTCCCAAAGGAAGAGGGTGTTTTAAATTTCCAACCTTAATATTGCATTAGAACTTTTTGTATTTCATTTCATTACCTTTTTTTAAAAAAAGAATAAATTCCAAAAGCCATCTTAACCTTCATAGAACCGTGTGTGTGTGTTGTTAAATTCTGTTTAATAAGCAGGACTGGTTAGATGTTATAATATAAATATTCTCTAGCTTCAGTATAGACTGAAAGTTACAGCAACAAATACACGTTCCTAACGAGGTCTCACCTGGCTTCATACTACCCTTAAGTTTCTGTATCAGATCATGGCGGCAGGGTGGCACTCCCAGGTGTCTACATTTGCAGTATGTTGCTCGCATGTCATTACAAGAAGTCAACACGGGTTTCTTAAAAACAAGTCATGCCAGACTAATTTGATCTCTTTCTTTGATAGAATTACAGGCCTAGTGGACGAGGGGAATGCTGTGGATATTGTTTATCTGGACTATAGTAAGGCCTTTGATAAGGCTCCCCATGGTATTCTTGCTAAGACGTTAGTAGAAAGTGGGATAGATAGTGCTACTGTTAGGTAGATTTGTAATTGGTTGACTAATCACACCCAAAGGGTGATCATGAATGGCCTCTCTTCAGCTTGGAGAGACGTGACCAGTGGGGTGCCCCAGGGTTCTGTTCTGGGTCCAGTGCTGTTCAATATCTTTATTAATGACTTGGAGGAGGGAATAGAGAGTATGCTAATTAAATTTGCAGATGATACCAAATTGGGAGGGGCTGCAAATTCCATAGAGGATAGGATGAAAATCCAAAAAGACCTTGACAGACTAGAGTGCTGGGCCAAAACTAACGAAATGGATTTCAACAGAGGGAAATGTAGGGTACTACATTTAGGTAAAAAAAATAAATTGCACAAATATAAGATGGGGGATACTTGGCTGGAGGATAGTACCTGTGAAAGGGATCTGGGAGTCTTGGTGGACCACAAATTGAACATGAGTCAGCAGTGTGACGCGGCGGCCAGGAAAGCCAATTCGATTCTTGGTTGTATCAACAGAACCATCGTGTCTAGATCAAGGGAAGTGATAGTACCACTCTATTCTGCTCTTGTCAGACCCCACCTGGAGTACTGTGTCCAGTTCTGTGCGCCTCAATTTAAAAAGGATGTTGACAACCTCGAGCGGGTGCAGAGGAGGGCTACCAGGATGGTTGAGGGTCTGGAGGAAATGTCTTATGAGGAATGGCTTAGGGAACTGGGAATGTTTAGCCTCTCTAAAAGAAGACTGAGAGGGGATATGATAGCTATGTTTAAATATTTGAGAGGATGTCATATTGAAGAGGGAACAGGTTTGTTTTCCATGGCTTCAGAGACTAGGACTCGGGACAGTGGTTTCAAACTACAGGAAAAGAGATTCCATTTGAATATTCGGAAGAACTTCATGAGTTAGAGCTATTCGGCAGTGGAATATGCTGCCGCGGAGGGTGGTTGAGTCTCCTTCTTTGGAGGTTTTTAAGCAGAGGCTGGATGGCCATCTGTCAGAAATATTGTGATGGGGGTTCCTGCATGGCAGGGGGTTGGACTAGATGGCCCTTGAGGTCTCTTCCAACTACAATTCTATGATTCTATGTATGAATGCTCATGTTCCACCTTTCTGCACGTGGCAACTCTCACTGTTCTTCCCTTTATTTCTTATGCAGCTTTGTCCTTTGTCTTAAACCCAGCAGAGAAGCACTGATTTGTTCTACTTTGTGGGCTTTTTCCGTCTTTCTAAGAAATATCAGAGCCAGTGTAGTGTATAAGGACATCAGACAAGGCCTTTCAGGATATCACAAAGGTGTAGGAAGAGGTGGGTAGGAAGCTGAAGGACCTGGGTGGCCAGCTCCCTGTAGAAGGATGTAGCTCATGAAGGGAAAGAACAATAGTGGAGGTGAACAACTGGCTTCGGAGATGGTGCCAACAGGAACTATTTGGATTCTTGGACCATGGTTTGCTGTTTCATTCAGATGGGATATTGGGTGAGTATGGCAAGGATCTTTTTGCCAAGAGGCTTGCAGATTTAATGAGAGCTTTAAACTGAGTTTGCAGGGGAAGGGAGAAAATTTTCTTAAAGGTAGAGCTCCAGAAGGGGTTGTGGAGGTTACCCCAAATGTTGCAATATAAGCAGGAGAAGGAGCAGTACAGACAACCAGTGAGAGGGAAAACAGGTTAAGCAAAGGACAACTAAGAAGCACACACAGCCTCAAATGTCTGTACACCAATGCACAGAGCATGGGGGAACAAACAAGAGGAGCTGTAACTCCTATTAGAGCAAAATAAATATGACATAATTGGCATCACTGAAACTTGGTGGGATGAGACTTATGATTGGAATGTAGTTATTGCAAGGTATAACCTGATTGGTCTGAAAGCAATATGTGACTGTCTTTTCCCATGCTTGTGAACAGTCTGAGGGGAGAAGAGACTTTTTTGAAAAGGATTTTATGGCTGAGCATAAGGACAAGACAAACTTAGAAATGTAGTTTATAAATTAGAGGGAGGCTTTCGCTTCTTGGCCCCATGAAGTTAGAGTAGGAATCATTTTGTTGTTTTATAGAAAGGAGCAATATTATGTGTAATCTCTAATAGACTAAATAAATGCATTTAGTTATTTTAAAAGTGCCTTGGAAGTATTTTGGGAAAAGTCTAGGCTCATAGCAAACTGTGGATAAGAAGTCAAATAGATCCAAACTCAGGGCTTTGATAGTCTCCAGATTTTTGCATAGATTGGCTGCGGTTGATTTATTGTAAGGTTGACACCTGGGGAAAGGCTAGCCCGATGAGAGAATTCCTGAGATGCCTGCTATTTACATCTGAGAAGCATTGCCCAATGGTGGGAGACTGCCCTGTTTCATTTATTATTGAAAGTTCTGAGCTAGAAATTCTAAATTGTCTTAACTTTCTGGCTTCCTGAAAAGAATCATGGGGGTGTAGTTTTGTGGATGAATGAAACTCCACATACGCAGCAGAATATTCCCCTTCTCCCACAGCTGTTATCCCATCATCTGATATAGACTTTGAGGGTGAAATGGGATAGGGAGGTATGGAAGACACATCAAGACACATGTCCCCTCCTGTATTCCACTAACAGAAATAATTTTGTCAGCTGAAAAACTTCATTGGATTCCACCTGTTTTCTTCTCAAGAATTCCTAGCATCTTTGTAGAGCTGAAGTTCTCTTGGAATCCATGTAAAAGGCTATTAACATGAAAAATATTAAAGTGGTTCAAATTTGAAGTGGCAATGTAGGCTCACTGAGCAAGTTCAGTCTTGGAATTGTCTATTGTCCTTACTCGGTGAAATGATCTCCTGGTACTGTGGGTTCTCTCCCTCTTCTCCCACCTACCAACCTCCAAGACAATCTGAAATAATTCTATTTCCCCACCCCACCCCACCTCCTAAGGTTTTTTCTAACTCTCACATGGACAAGGCAGCTGGAGGCATATGTATGAACGACTAACAACAGTGTTTTCCAAATATGGAGACCCAGATGTTTTTGGACTCAAATTCTCAGAAGCTGTGAGAACTCTCTGGTGCCTGCGACCTTTCTACAGATGCTTTAGACACGTATTCCACCTTAACAGGTTTATTAAAAGAACTTTCCAACAGAGAAACTTCCTTAACATTCCGAGTGTCCACTTCAACCAAAGGCTGAGGCTCAAACCACAAATCTAACTGTCCCAAACGACTACTCAGGGTTTTCCACAATCGACACAACAAGCGCTAAACCAACAGTCCCATCCAATGGATTCTCTAATCCTCCAGCCACACCTCTTTGTGAAATATCCATCTGATGCCTGATTCCCAGACCCGATGGCCTGGGTCCCGAGGTGTAGGTGGGGGAAATGGCCTCCTCGTTGGACAGGTCCCATGGGAAGTGTGACATTGTTGATTTTCTCTGTTCTGCGGCAGCCTTTCAAAGAAGGCACACTCTTTGAAAAACACCTGGCTCGGGTGCTAAGGTCATCAGGAGAGGCCTTCCTTTCCATCCCACCACCCTCACAGGTATGTCTCATGGGAACACATGAAAGGGCCTTCTTGGCCACTGTGCCCACAGTCTCAACTCCCTTCCATTGGAGGCCAGGTCTGCCCCATCTCTGCTGCCTTTCCAGAAACAGGCAAAGACCTTTCTCTTCAGGCAAGCTTTTCCTGAATGATGGACTACCTATTGTGTCTTTTATATGAATCTATGTTATCAATTGTTAGTTTTAATGTTCTCTTCTAATGCTGTAAGATAGCTGTCAATTCCCTGTTCTCAAACCAAATATGTCTTAATTGCAATGGACTGTATATTGTCTCTCCTTACTGTAAGCCACCTTGGTCCTTTTCTGAGGAGAAAGTTGAGGTAAAAATACACAAAAATAAATAAATATTCCACATTTCCTTCTCAACTGGCACCTACTTTTGCTTCTGATCACCAACCACAAAAAAGTGCAGATTCCCAATGCAGACAAGCATCAACACTACCTACACCATGGGAAATAAAAATTGAACAACCCTGTGATTTATGTGAGAATATGAAATATGTGGCATTAATGTGCTATTTCCTTTGAATCAGTGTCACATCTAGAATGCCCGTGGGTCTGTATTTGCACCTTAAGAACATAAGAAGAGCCATGCTGGATCAGGCCAAAGGCCCATCTAGTCCAGCTTCCTGTATCTCACAGCAGCTTCACCAGATGCGTTTGGGAACGCATGAGACTAGATATCTGTCTCCTGATACCACTCCCCTGCATCTGGCCCTTGAAGTACCCTGGTTTAAAGGCTGGAGATTACACATCTCCATCATGGTTTGTAACCTGTGATGGACTTTTCCTCCAGGAATCTGTCCAATCCCCTTTTGAAGGCATCCAGGCCAGATGCCATCACCACATCCTGTGGCAGGGAGTTCCATAGACTTACAACGCGCTGGGTGAAAAAATATTTTCTTTTGTCTGTTCTTACTCTCCCAGCCCTCAATTTGAGTGTATGTCCCCTAGGTCTGGTATTTTGGGAGAGAGAGAAGAGCTTCCCTCTATCCACTTTACTCATACTCTGCATTACTTTGTATGTCTCAATCATATCCCCCCTCAAGCGCCTTTTTTCCAGACTAAAGAGGCCCAAATGTTTTAGCCTTTCTTCATAAGGGAGGTGCCCCAGAATGGTAATCATTTTAGTCGCTCTCTTCTGCACCTTTTCCAGTTCCACTATGTCTTTCTTGAGATGCGGTGACCAGAACTGTACACAATACTCCAGGTGAGGCCTTACTATTGTTTTGTATAATGGCATTATAATGTTGGCTGTTTTATTTTCAATCCCCTTTTTGATAATCCCTAGCATGGAATTGGCCTTCTTCACTGCTGCCACACATTGGGGAGACACCTTCATGGAGCTGTCCGCCAACACACCAAGATCTCTTTCCTGATCCGTCACGGATAACTCAGAGCCCATGAGTTGGTAGATAAAGTTTTGATTTTTTGCCCCAATATGCATTACTTTACATTTGGCTACATTAAATCGCATTTGCCATTTTGCGGCCCATTCCCCCAGTTTGGAGAGATCCTTCTGGAGTTCTTCACAATCTTCTCTGGTTTTTACCACACGGAAAAGTTTTGTGTCATCTGCAAACTTGGCCACCTCACTGCTTATCCCTGTCTCCAGGTCATTTATGAACAGATTGAAAAGCACCGGTCCCAGGACAGAGCCCTGGGGCACAACGCTTTTCACCTCTCTCCATTGTGAAAATTTCCCATTGACACCTACTCTTTGTTTCCGGGATCCCAACCAGTTCTCAATCCATAAGACGACCTGCCCTCTTATCCCCTGAGTGTGCAATTTTCTCAGCAGCCTTTGGTGAGGGACTGTGTCAAAAGCCTTTTGAAAATCCAGATAGACTATATCCACCGGTTCACCCAAATCCACGTGCCTGTTACCTTTTCAAAAAATTCTAAAAGGTTTGTCAGACAAGATTTACCCTTACAGAAGCCATGCTGATTTTCTCACCTTAAGCTACAGTAGTCATTTCCCCTCACTCAGGCAACGATAGAAGTTGCAGTCTCTGAAGCATCCTCAGTTCTTTCACCAAATCATCAATCCTGGAATTCTTTGTGTATGGAAGAATACGCAGCTACTTACAATTGTGTAGCATAGCAGATATAGTGTTGGACTATGACTCAGAAGGCAGGTTCACTTTATAGACTTTATGAACTTGGAATTATCCAGTTGACATTTCATCAGCTTTAATGTAACACATGATTATAGTATGGATTCGGAAGTAGGAGGGTGTGGGGAGGATGAGTGATGTGAGATGAAGCTCCGCTCCCTGGAACAGAGGAATACTGTACCGTACTTCAGAAAGAACCTGAATTTTAAAAAAATCTTAAGGCCACATGATCCAATAAGCAAATGTAGGAGGCTCCCTTAAAGCAAATTACAGTGGTACCTTTTATAAAGGAATTAATTCCTTCCAAATGAAATTCTGTTAAGCAAATTTTCCTTTATACAAATTTCCCATAGGAATGCATTGAAAATGGAGTAATCCCTAATCGTGACCATTTTTATGTTGTACGGATTTGCCCCATAGGCGATTCTGTTAAGCAAATTTCCCCTATCTCCAGAATTTTTTATGTTGTACAGATTTTATGTTATACAAACCGTTTGTTATACGAGGGTCTACTGTAATCTATTTGTTCATCTAACTCCATATTGCCTATTATGACTGACAGTGGCTCCCCAGCATCTCCTGCATCTCCGCAGAAAACATCTACATCATGAGTGAGGATGCTTGAAAATATTTTGAATTATTCTAATCAAGCATTCGTTTGCAAGAGCCATTCTATGCATCTGGGTACAAACTGTTATGTCGACACTGCAGCAGAAACCCCAACCCAAAATAACCTCCACACAAACATAGGGCTTAATACACAACTACAGTACTGTCAACAACTGTACGTAGTTTCGCAATGATCCTTGTTGCTTTTGCAAAGATGACATCACCTAAATCGGCTTCTTCCTCTGTAAAAGAAAAACGATGCAAGGACCGAGGACTTCTGAACGCGCACAAAAGTGACACTTCTGCCTTTTCTTGGAAAAAAAAAGGAAAAAGAAGAATCTCGCACCTTCTCAGCAGTATCATTACAAACCCGCGCCCGTTCCCGCTTTTGAACTCGCCTGCCACGACAGCAAGGCACCCCGACCGACCGGTCGCCCGCCCTCCTTCTTCCCGCCCCGCGACTGCCGCCACCGGGAGCCCGCCTTTGCCCGGGAAGCGGCGGCGGCAGCGGCAGGCGGGGCAGCGGCCTCCCGGGAAGCGAGCGGACCGGGCGGAAGGGACGCGGGAGCCCCACGAGGGCGGCGGCGGCGGCGGCGGCAGCGGCGCCCCGCTGGCCGCACACAGGAAGTGGCTCTGGTTAAGGGCGGAAGTGATGCCGGAATGGGGGGGAGAAGAATCCGTGCGGTTGGCTGGAGCCCAAGATGGCGGCGGGGATGTACCTGGAGCACTACCTCGATAGTAAGAGCGGGCGCGGAGGCATCGGGCGGGCGGGACGAGGCTCGTGGAAGCGAGAGCGGCCGGATTTCGGAAGAGAACCTCTAAAAGCCGAGCTGGGCCTCCCTGCCTGGCGTCGCCGTGAGGCGGCTGAATCGAGGGCCGTGCAGATTTGCCTCCTATAGAGGCCGTTTCACACGTTATAGGCATCACCGAAACCGAGCTTGACACGATTGTTCGTATATCAGACTCCGTGTGTCCACCCTGGGCGTTACATTCCCCACCTTTCATTGTTGCTTGGCTCCTTCAGATAGTAAGAGGTGGTGTCTTGAAAAAAATTGCCTGAATGTTAAATGTGATCCATTAACGGCCATCTAGTTTATTCCCCATACGATTCCCCATGGCAGTCAGTATTCTGTGATGAAAATAGAGGTCCTTGATAAAGAATTGCTGGATGTTGTCTTTAATAAAACTTTTTTTAAATGGTAAAACTTGCAGGATACTAAAATACCTTGCAGAACTCTCTGTCTCCTTCATATCAGCAGTGTGTTTTGGTTCTAATAAAAATGTGGAACACTACAGTGTTTTATGGACATGTGGTGGGTTTATTCGGTTCAAATCAAAAGCTTGTACTGTACTTTATTAGCGGAAGAGGGTGTGAGTGGAAGATAGGAGCAATTGAAACATACACATTGGGTGCATGTTGTAGGGGATGCTTCGGATATCACTGTAAAATATGATTTAAGGAAATACAGGTGTGTTTCTGGATTAGCTTTATGGAGAGTATGTTAGGTGGGGAACCTGTTTTTTTTTGTCCTTAAATGTGTGGAGTGGCCTTCCTGTCTTTCATTGCACAGCCATTTGAATTTATATGGTGCAAAATGGTTCCTGTAGTTGTTCAGAATTTACATTGACCATACAGTAGGATTGTATGAATGTTATTTCTGAAAAGAACATAGCAGAGGCAAGACCCCAGCTGACCACTCATTTCTCATTTTTTGATCTCTGCCCCTTTCCCCCTAGGTATTGAGAATTTGCCATTTGAGCTACAGAGAAATTTTCAGCTTATGCGAGACCTAGACCAGCGAACAGAAGGTGAGTTGGAGGAAGTACCAGAAGCAATGCTTTGGCCTACTTTATTGGCTCTTTTTATTCTTTGCACAGCATGCGTTGTCTTCATGTCTCTGTTAGGCTCTGGGGTCATGGCATAGAACAGGGGTGCGGAACCTCCAGCCTTCCAAATGTGAGCTGTAATTCCCAGAACTCTAGGCCTATATTGTGAATGATAAAGGACTTTGGGGGCTGTGGTCCAAAATATCTGGAGAGCTGGATGTTCTCCACCCCTGGCATCATGGTTCGTATTATAACACTCCACTGTATCTTTTGTTTCAGATCTTAAATCAGAAATTGATAAATTGGCCACAGAATATATCAGCAATGCACGAACACTGTCTTCAGAGGAGAAGCTGGGTCTTCTTAAGCAAATCCAAGAGGCCTATGGAAAATGCAAGGAGTTTGGGGATGACAAAGTGCAGCTAGCTATGCAGACATACGAAATGGTACGAGTACAAGGAGGGATCCTGGGATAGGTTGAGGTGGGATTGGTTGGGATGTATTTTCCATTTGCAAAATGATCTTTAAGTACCACGAAAAGTGCATGACTATGGCCTAACTCTGTTCTTCCTACTTTGGTAGGCATTTTTTTTGCTCCCAGCCACTGTGCCTTTCTACAGACCGTGGCTCCCTCCACTCCTTGTTGCCTTCAGCATCATAGGAAGCCTCTTAGCTCAAATAATTCTTTTATTCTCTGTTGTGTTTGTAGGTGGATAAGCATATACGGCGGCTGGATACAGATCTTGCCAGGTTTGAAGCTGACTTAAAAGAGAAACAGATTGAATCAAGTGATTATGACAGCTCGTCTAGCAAAGGCAAAAAGAGTGAGTCCTGATTTCTCTAGAGATGGGAGAGGCTGAAATGGACCAGGGAAAGTGTGAGAGGGTCACCACTCGTCACAACAGGATTTCAGTCCTTCACGTAGATCAACTAGAGTTCTGTGGCAAGTTATCCTGATGAGTGCCTGAGGGAATGTTAGCAGTCAGAGCTCCAGAAAGGAATGTGGTGTGCAAACTCTCTAGAGCCCTGTATAGAGAGTGATTCCCTTGACTCTGGATTCAAATCTCTATATAACCATTGTGGTAAATATGGTAGTGGACCTACTGTGCTGTGCCAAGGTTGGTCCATGGTGAAACCGAAATCTCACACTGTGTGCTGCATAAGTGAGGTACCGAGTGTTGTGCTCTCTAAATGCTGTGGTGGCACTTGATTAACTGTCTAAGTATCCCACCCATCATCCTAACAACCTTTCACTGTTCCTGAAGCCCATCAGAAGGATTCCACAGCAAATATAAAATTTGGTCTTAAAGTGAAGATTGGATTAAAGTTTGACAGTATGTGCCTTGGAATGAATTTCACATTATTAACTGTAAGATAGGCTGAATTTGGCAAGATACAGAAGTGCTGGAGCTATTTAGAGAGACCATACAAATAGAATTGCACCTTTGAAAGTGCATATCTGAAAATCCCAGTTCATGAGAGCAAAAGTGCGTACCTGGCACTGGGAAAACAAAAACATGCTATAAGGACAGGAGGGGAAGGTTGATATAATAATAACAATTGGTGACACATGAATATCCCTTGATATTAATGATATTTAGCTTTTAAGGATTTGAGAGACTAAGTAAATAAGGCAGAGTAATTGTAACTGACTAGAAGATGAAGAGGAACTGAAACTAATGCAAGATACACGAAAGTTGAAAAGGATATGGTTATATCATATATTCATTTAACGTAAAAGGTTTTAGGAACACAAATAAATCAAAGACAAATCCAAAACATAGTTAGAAGATAGTATATAGTGCTGTTACAGTGGGCAGACTACAAGAGATACAGTACACTGAATTATTATCAGGGGAAATTGGGAACTTTTTTCTGCTCGAGACAGTTCTAAATCAGCAGTAATACTAATTTTTTAAGCAAAGCAAAAGCAAAAAAAACCTTTACAGCAAAATCGGGGGGTTGAGCCATGTGGCGCTTTTTTTGGGACCTGCTTTGAAGAAGAGTGTTTTGCACTCAAAAGCTTGCAGTGTTTTTTATTTTTATTACTGGCCTATAAAGGTACCGCCTGTAGCCTAAAAACAACATCGTGACGAAAGAATGCGGTGTTGATCCCAATGGAAAAAATACTCTTTAAAGAACAGATAAGAAGGCTTTTCTGAAAGGAACACTCCCCATACTATGAATAAATCTGAGGGGAGAATTAACATTTAATTATCATTGTTATGAATTGTGTTCCGCCCAGAGACCTTTGGGTAATGGGCAGCATATAAATAAATAAATAAATAAATAAATAAATAAATAAATAAATAAATAAATATCATGTGCAACAATACATAAATCATATAAAATGAGTCAATAAATATAATAATTATAAATAACTTAGTAGATCATATGTAAATAAAAAAGGAGACACATGTTTAACACGGACACACCGTGTATACTTATCCTATAGAACCAGAGATCAAATCGCCAACATGCGCTGGATTATGGAGAAAGCCACCAGAAAAACATCTACTTCTGCTTCATTGACTATGCCAAAGCCTTTGACTGTGTGGACCACAACAAACTATGGCAAGTCCTTAAAGGAATGGGAGTGCCTGACCACCTTATCTGTCTCCTAAGAAATCTATATGTGGGACAAGCAGCAACGGTCAGAACTGGATATGGAACAACTGACTGGTTTAGAATTGGGAAGGGAGTGCGCCAAGGCTGTATACTGTCACCTTGCCTATTTAACTTATATGCAGAGTACATCATGCGAAAGGCAGGTCTGGATGAATCACAAGCCGGAATTAAGATTGCCGGAAGAAATATCAACAGCCTCAGATACACAGATGATACTACTCTAATAGCAGAGAGTGAGGAGGAATTAAAGAATCTCTTAATGAAGGTGAAAGAGGACAGTGGAAAAAAAAGGGCTGAAGCTCAACATCAAAAAAACTAAGATCATGGCCACCGGTCCCATCACCTCCTGGCAAATAGAAGGGGAAGAAATGGAGGCAATGACAGAGTTTATTTTCTTGGGCTCCTTGATCACTGCAGATGGCGACTGCAGCAATGAAATAAAAAGGTGCCTCCTTCTTGGGAGGAAAGCAATGGCAAACCTAGGTAGCATCCTAAAGAGCAGAGACATCACTTTGCCAACTAAGGTCAGAATAGTCAAAGCTATGGTTTTCCAGTAGTGATGTATGGAAGTGAAAGCTGGACTATAAAGAAGGCTGATCGCCGCAGAGCTGTGGTGCTGGAGGAGAGTCTTGAGAGTCCCCTGGACTGCAAGGAGATCAAACCTATCCATCCTGAAAGAAATCAACTCTGAATGTTCACTGGAAGGACAGATTTTGAAGCTGAGGCTCCAGTACTTTGGCCACCTCATGAGAAGAGAGGACTCCTTGGAAAAGTCCCTGATGTTGGGAAAGATCGAAGGCAAAAGGAAAAGAGGGCGGCAGAGAATGAGATAGTTGGACGGTGTCATCGATGCAACCAATATGAATTTGACAAAACTCTGGGAGGCAGTGGAGGATAGGAAGGCCTGGCGAGCTCTGGTCCATGGGGTCACAAAGAGTCGGACACAACTGAATGACTGAACAACAACAAATAGAACCAGCCTCTGTACAATAGTCACATAGATTTGATACTTTCTAGGGCTTGAGTTTTGTGTTGTCTTCAAACCAAAGGGGAATAGGCAATTAAATAAAAGTCTTTAAAGGATTTGTATCACAGCTGGAGAGCTACTGTAACCTAGTTACATAAGAACAGCTTTGCTGGAACAGGCCACAGCCCATCCAGTCCAGCATTCTGCCTCACAAAGCAGCTTACCATTTGCTTCGAGATATTCCCAAGCAGATGTCTTCACATGCTTACGATTCCCTGCAATGGTATTGAGAGATATCCTGCCAATCTCTCCAACCTGGAGGTTGTCCTTAGGCATCCATAATGATAGCCATTCATACCCTTGTTCTCCATGAACTTGTCTAATCCTTTCTTAACGCTGTCAAGGCTGACAGCTGTCACCACTTCTTCTGGTAGGGAGCTCCATAAACCAGTGAAAAAGTACTTTCTCTTATTTATTTGAGATCTAGCAACCAAAAGTTTCATGGATTGCCCCACAGTTCTAGTGCAGGCATTCCAAACCTCATCCCTCCAGATGTTTTGGACCACAACTAGAATTCCAACCCTATATTTTCAGTTGCAAAGGACCATGGGAGTTGTGGTCCAAAACATCTGGAGGGCCGAAGTTTGGACGTGCCTGTTCTAGTGTTATGCGATAGGGAAAACAGCTTCTCCTTATCTACTTTGTCCACACCGTGTATGATTTTATAAACTTCAGTTAGGTCACCTTAGGTGCCGTCATTCAAGAGTGAAGAGGTCCAGCTGTTGCAGCCTCAGATGCTAAGGAAGGTGTTCCAGCTCCTGAATCATTCTGGTTGCCCTTCTCTGCACTTTTTCCAGTTCTATAATATCCTTTTGGATGTATGGTGATCAGAACTGTACACAGTACTCCAGTTGGGGCCTCACCATAGATTTATAAAGAGGCCAAATGACACTTGCTGACTTATTTTCTGTACCCTTCCTAATGATCTCTAGCATTGAGTTTGCATTTTTCACTGCTGCGGCACGTTATCCTGCAAGTTACATTCACTACCTTCCAGTCATCAGGCACAACGCCTGATTTGAGGGAAAGCTTATATATTTTGGCTAGGACCTCAGCAATTTCATCTTTAAGTTCCTTGAGAACTCGTGGATGGATGCTGTCTGGTCCTGGTGATTTGTTAGCATTTAGTTGAACAAGACATGCAAGGACCTCCTCCCTGGTTATTTCTATGTGGCTTAATTCTTGGGTTTCCCTCCCTGCGAAGATAGGCTCTGTTTTGGGCATGTGGTCTCTGTCTTCCTCAGTGAATGCTGAAGCAAAGAATTCATTCAGTCTCTGTGCAATCTCTATTTCCTCTTTAATTATCCATTGCCTTCCATTGTCATCTAGTAGTCCAATGGTCTTCCTAGTTGGGTTCTTCTAATGTACTTAAAGAACTTGTTATTTCTAGCTATACACTCTGCAAGGTCTTGCTCTGCATTTCTGATTGTTGCCTTGCATTTGTTCTGCCAGAATGTATGTTCCTTCATGTTGTCCTTGTTTGGACAAACCTTCCATAATCTAAATGAGCTTTTCTTGCTTTTGATCACTTCCTGAACAGCTCCTATAAGCCACATCAGACTTGGCAGTGCCCTTTTTCCTTTTGAGCATGCATTCTGTTATTGTTTCTGTGAGCAGCCGACATGCTTCTTTTTAACTCGTTTCCTCATCTTTGGGAAATTGTCTTTTTGAAAATTTAAGGTCTCTGTGTTAGATTTCATCAGTGATTTGATTAAGTGAAAAGTAATTCTGTTGTGGTCACTGTTCCCTATTGGATCAGTCAAATTAACATCTTGCACCAGATCCTGTGTATTACTCAGGAACAAGTCAAGGATTCTTGTACCTCTAGTTGGGACTTCAACTATCTGTTCCAGGGAACAATCATTTAGCATATCTAGAAACTTTATCTCTTTATCAGGTCCTGAACAACAGTTCACCCAGTCTATGTGAGGGTAACTAAAGTTCCCCGTTATAACCAGGCTTCCCTTCTTGGATGCCTCCTTTACAACATTCTCCAACTGCCAGTCCTCCTTCAGGGCTTGGATCAGAGGCCGATAGTATATGCCTACTCTTAGACCATCCTTGTGGCCTGCTGCTCTTAGCCACAGAGTTTCTAATGATGACTCCAAATCACCTGGATATTCCAATTCGTATTATTTTATCACTTCTTTGACATACAAGGCTACACCACCTCCTGTTTGCCCCTTCTTTCCTGTACAGTTTATAGCAGGGGTCCTCAACCTAAGGCCCCGGGGCCGGATGCAGCCCCCCAAGGTCCTGAATCCGGCCCCTGGGACCAATTGCAACCCTCCACCTACCCCCTGTTTTGTGAGCAAGCCAACCTCCGCAGCTGCTTTTGGACTGTGATCCGGCCCCCAGTGGTGTCTGGGTGGTGGTGGACCGGCCCGCTGGTTGAAAACTTTGAGGACCCCTGGTTTATAGCTTGGGATAACTGTATCCCATTGGTCATCATCTGTCCACCAGGTTTCAGTGATGCCAGTAATATCAATATTTTTATCTATTGTTAAGTATTCCAGCTCCTCTATTTTGTTCCGGAGGCTTCTGGCATTTGCATACAAGCATTTAGAGATGCTTTTCTGATGTAGTCTTTTGAGTCCAGTTGCATCATTAGACTGCCTCTTGCATCCTTCTGCTGGAGTGCTGGCGACTAACTCCTGGCTCTGCTCAGTAATTATTGCATCCTCCTTACTACTCAATTAGATACTTTCCTGAACGAGATGCTGCCCTGCTCCTGTCGGCTTTCCCCCGGTTATCAGTTTAAGAGCTGCTCTGCAGCCTTTTGGATGCTGAGTGCCAGCAATCTGGTCCCATCATGGTTTGGCTTATCCCAAAATGTTCTCCAGTTCCTGACAAATCTGAAGCCCTCCTTGACACCATCGCTTCATCCACGCATTGAGGCTTCTGAGCTCTGCCTACCTGTTGGGTCCTGCACAAGGAACAGGCAGCACTTCTGAAAATGCTACCTTGGAAGTCCGGGACTACAATCGTCTTCCTAACACCCTGAATTTGGCTTCCAGGACTGACCACTTGGCCTTCCCAACACCATTGGTACCAACGTGTACCATGACCACTGGCTCCTTCCCAGTTCTCTCTAATAAACTATCTAGGTTTCTTGTGATGTCTGCAACCTTTGCACCTGTCAGGCAAGTCACCGTACGGTTATCATGCACATCACAAATCCATCCCTCCGTATTTCTAATAATTCAATCATCTATTCAATTGAATATTGAACAATATTCGGTTATGTGACTGTGGAACTTGTTTGTTTTATAAGGGCAACTAGAGATGGGCATGAAGCAGAAAAATAGCATTTCATTTTGCTTCTTTAGTACAGTGGTCCCCCGCCATTTCACGGTTTATATACTGTGGTCCCGGTATATTGCGGGACCGCAGTATGTGAAAGGCAAGGGCTCCTGGGGTAAGCTGCATGGGCCCGTTTGAGGCCTACTACACTTAACCCAGGCCTGACAGGCTGCCCGAAATGGGCCTCCAGCGGGCTTCCCGGGCCTGTCAAGGGCCCCAGAAGTGATTTCTGACAAACCAGAAGTGACTTCCAAAAAAACGGAAGTGATTTCTGGATTGGAAGAAACCACTTCTAGGGCCTGGGAAGCCTGTTGGAGGCCCGTTCAGGGCAGTGCCATGCCGGTCCTGATCTGACTCAGCATTCCCATATCGTGGATTTTCAATTATTGCGGGTTGGGTCGAGTCCCTAACCCCCGCAATAGGTGGGGGATTACTGTACTTTCGTTTCATTTGTTTGTTTTTAGTGTACACCGCCCTGAGTTCTGTTTCGGAAGATAGGGCGGTATATAAATGTAATAAATAAATAATAATAAATAAATAATAATGAATTTATAAAGTAGTGTTGTTACAAAATGAAATGAAACACTATCCTCCCCTGGGTCCTAGATGCACCAAAAATGACAGGGGAGGTTCCTGAAGCTCTTTCCTGCCACCCCCTGAAATTTGGAAAGGTTTACGGGTCAGAGAGCTGAGTCATTAAGGTACAAAGGGGGTGCTCCTAGGGAAAATTCTAATTGGATTTGGAAGCCAAGCCATGGGTGAGTGATTAGCACTGCTAAAGCTTGGCTTCCATTCCGAATCCGGTTAGAAAGAATTTTCTAAAAATTCTAAAAAAGAAACTAAAAACAAATATGTGTCCAACTTGTAGAGGGGAATGGCCAGTTGATATTTATGGACGTTTAGAAAGCATTTGCCATAGTCGCTCACCAAAGGTACTTGAGAAAACAGCAGTCAAGAGATCGCAAGCTAGTGATTAAATCCTCTTAGCCAGGTAACTGGGCATAGAAGAGGGTAGAAATAAATGGAAATTTTCAAGAACAGACAAAGTGCATTAAGTGTTCCTTCATTGGGACCACTGGTATTTTGTTTGTTCATAAATTATCAGGAATTAATAAGGTAGAACTGTTAAAGTAGGTGAACAAATAATACTGAAATATTCAGGCTGATAGTCTTTTTGAACTCTTTATAATCTGAGTAGCAGTGAGTGGATGGCATGTGAGAATTATTGTAAGTAATGCACATCAAGGACAAAAATACCCTGTGTATTTAGATACACTTTTTAACTATGTTATTTTTATTATTAATTATTGTTACTTTCAAACCATGTGACATCCAGTTCATAAGGGAACGATCTCACAGGACAAATTAAAGGAATGCAGAGTAAGTCTTTCCATATTTTGGCATGTAAGTGGAGCACAAGCATCATCTTATATGAATTTACCAAGTTTGCATGGCTTGCCATTACCACATCCTTATACAGCCTGGATGTGAACAACTAGATTGCCTGTAAGGCTTATATACTAGATCAAGGCTGTTCAACTTTGAACAGGCCAGGGTCTATTTTTTCCAGCCTAAAGTGCCTGAGGGCTACTACACTAAAATCTCTACCTATGCATTTTATAAGCACATGCTCATAAGTAAAAACTTTTGTAAGTAGAGCAGTGCTTTCCCATAGGAATGGATGAAAACCAATTAATCCATTCTGGAGGGAACAGATTTTAATGTGCCATGGCCCTTGAACTGCCCCACTCGGCTGAGACAGTGGGCTGGCAGACCCAGAACTTTGCTGGGGCAGTGGTGGTCCTTGGGATGGGGGAGGGAGGGGTGGAGAACTTATCCCCTCACTTTTTTATTGATGGCCGGTGGGCTACTTTTGAACCCTTCTACCTGTTGGGCAGGCCTATACTAGATTTTGGTTCATCAATGCCTTTCCAATGCAAGAAGTACCTTTGCATTTCCCCCTTGAACCCCCTTGAATTATTTATTTATAATTTCTCCATTTCTGAAAAAAAATCCTTTATTCAAAAAAATTGAACTTTGGACCATAATTACCACATGTAACACCTTCTCCAGTACTTGAGAATATGATATTAGTTTGATTTAATCCCGGAGGTATCAAATACCACCTGGGTATTAATCAGAAATGGGGTTCCCTTACCTTTGTTGATATTTTCTAAGGTATTTCTTTCTTTCACATTGACTCCCAGATGTTGGTATTAATGCTGGTTTACAGATTCCAGAACTTCCTCAAGTCCTTTTTAAACCCCTCTTTGATGACATACAGAATCAAAATATGAACATTCCAGTTGCAAAGCAAAATGCACCTTCTTCTCAAGTGCTGATTTTATCAACGCTTCAAAGGGAAGAATGTGTGTATTCGCCTGTCTCTGGATGGTTGGTAGTTCTTTAAACATTGTCATCTGAGCTGCTTGGAACCAAGAATATTTCACCCCTTCTAGTTGGTTCATTATTTGTTCCATTGTTTTTGGAGTTTGATTAATAAAAGATTATGCAACCAATAAAGACCTTTTCCTTTCCATTCTTTAAACTGAACATATTTGTCCTAGTCAAAGAAGAGAGGGCGGGTGAGAAACAAGGTCAACAGAAAGGGAACAGGAATTCTTTTTTCCATGCATTCTGGCCATTCCATGCATTCTAGCCATTCCATGCATT
>JAHTLZ010000198.1:4581853-4602807 GCA_023846285.1 Phrynocephalus versicolor | reverse complement strand
AAAAAAAGGGTTGTGAATTTTGGAAACTGTTTTTGATAGGTCCAACAGAAAAGGAGAGTTCCCCACCACCAAATTACTTAATAATCAGCATTTAAGTCTGACATCTCACAGGTAGTCAAATATACCATCACCAAAATAATTCTAATCTGTTATTTTAGTTGAAATACATTGTGGTAAGTTTTAACATCAGGAATACCAAGGCTTCTTAACTTCAGTAATCTTAGCTACTTAGCTGCCTTAGAAGTCCTCAAACATTTACCCCACTTGAATAAAATTGTTTAGCACTGTTTCCGATTATTCCAGTATAGTTTGCAGTAACTAATATTTGGTAGTATAGTAAGATTAACTGCTGCTCTCCATCCAAACAATGATACAGTGGACCCTTGTATAACAAACAACTTGTATAACATAAAATTTATACAACATAAAAAATTCCGGAGATAGGGGAAATTTGCTTAACATAATCGCCTATGGGGAGAATCCGTACAACATAAAAATGGGATCACTCCGTTTTCAATGCATTCCTATGGGAATTTGTATAAAGGAAAATCTGCTTAACATAATTTCATTTGGAACGAATTAATTCCTTTATACAAGGTACCATTGTAGTTTTAATTTAGACCAGCTGTTGAGGGGTTCTTTGACCCCAGTTAGGAGAGGATGAAAGTTCAAGGTGATGGTGTTCTACTTGTGTGCACACTGAAGGAGAAAGAAAAAAGTAGGTCTCACAGCTATAGTGTTTTTGCTATACACTATGTAGCTTTTTTAAAAAAAAAAATCATGGTGGCCCCTAGATCTCCTCCTTTCTGATCCCTGTAGTGTGTACATAGGTAACAAACCTCCAAGTTATGTGTTTTTGGAATTGAAATAAAATGACTAATCTTACAATGCCTATATGAATCCATGCTAATATGACCAGTGTTACAATGTCTGAAGGAACTGATGATGCCATGATTGTGTCTATAGATCCTCCTCCCCTTCTCTGAGATGAGATCCTGGAGGTGGAAAGTGTGCAGAAAAGAGAAAAGGGTAATCAGGATAGTTGGGGGTTAAAGTAACCTCTCTGTGGAGTATTTCAGTGAGTCAAAATGCCTCCTGAAGATAGAAACATACTCCAGGTTTATATAATTATGGTGTTTAAAAGGGGGCCTTCCCAGCACCACCCTTGTTGCAAGTTTGGATTTGGCAAAGCCCTGTGAAACTTGAGAAGTAAGTCAGTGCTGTGTGTTCTGCCTGGTACTTTCCTTTTTCTGTTTAGAGAGACAAAGGAAAGCATAGACCAAACACGCAGCATTGACTTTGTGATAGAATTACTCTGGCATATAATACTAACTGCTGGATGGTAACATAGCAAAGCGACTATGTGAATCTGCAGAGGCAAACAACTGAGAGAAGCAGGGATGCTGGCCTTGGTTATAGCCACAAATAAGCCCAGCAGGCTCCTTGGGCCCAGAATGTCTAGAGTTTGGGACATGGATAGCAGCTGTTTTCTGGCCTCTTGGATAGATGTAAGAAGGAGAAGTACTGGATTTATTTTCTGTATAGAGGATTCAAGGGGCTGTATAATGTACAGGCATGCTAGTCATCCACATAAGCTCCACCAGTCCTTTAGAGAGGTAGTTGACTTGCTACCCTCTTTCTTTTTGTGTTATGCACACAGAAGGCCGGGCCCAGAAAGAGAAGAAAGCTGCCCGTGCTCGCTCCAAGGGGAAAAACTCTGATGAAGAGACACCAAAGACAGCCCAGAAAAAACTGAAATTAGTCCGCACGTGAGTAACTGGGAGGAAATGGTCACACCACTAATCTTTTTGATAGGTGTAAGCCGGTTTTGGTCAAGAGCAAGCCTTGTCTGCCCTCACTTAGTTTCACCCAGCTGATGGACATTGCTGGATCAAATTTGAGAGGTTGGGATTGCAGGAGAGAGCCTAGTGGGGAGTGCCCAGCTGGGGAGGTCTTTCTGTCTGGCCAAGATCAAAGTGGTAGAGGCTGGAGGGAAGGGTTTGCAAGTTCACGGATTTTGGTCTAGGATTAGGTCAAGCTTTTTGTCGTTGGTGACCCTACTAACTCTATTTCCCCCCTTTGAAGAAGCACAGAGTATGGGATGCCATCCGTTACCTTTGGCAATGTGCACCCTTCGGATGTGTTGGACATGCCCGTGGATCCTAATGAGCCCACCTACTGCCTCTGCCACCAGGTCTCCTATGGAGAGATGATTGGTTGCGACAACCCTGATGTAAGAGCCTCTCTCCTGGGAATAATGGTTGGGAATTGGGGAGATGTGCAAATCAGACTGGCCAGGTTCTTTTTCTCTCTCTCTTTCTTTAGACAGCGTAAACGAGTTGCAAATATGAGCAGGTAGACTGCCTTGACAAATGCTTGCAGAAATCAGGATGGCAGAACATGACATTTTGATACAATTTGGCACCCCTGCCTTTCTAGGAAGCTGCAGCTGGAGGCTCTATCAAGCTGCATTCATTCATTGCCACTCCTGTGGTCACTCATTGCACGCCCAGAGCTGACCAATGCTTCCTTTTGGTTTTAGAGCTGTAAGGGTCCTCCACTGAAACACTGAGGCATGAGTGTATGCACAGTTTGTGAATGCAAATGGTGTAATGTCTGAAGCTGCTCTAAGTGTATGCTTGACCGTGAGGAAGGAGTTGTTAAATTTTGTTTCTAGCCCATAATCCTCTGGAGCATGATCCCTGCATTGTCTCTTTCTGCAAACTTTCAAATTTTGCATCATCCTTAGAAAAACAGCCTGTAGTCACAGGTCTCCATCCTCTTTTTGGCTCCTGTTCTAAGAATATGTAACAAGTGGCAGGATAAATGGCTAAGAGGAAGCTTCTGGGTTTCTCTTCATTGGAGTTTTCATACTTCTCACAGCCCACTAGTTTCATCCATTCAAATACTTCCCTACAGTATAAACTTTTAGGCTGGTATTCTCCACATTTATATACCAGGACCACAATATAGTGGTCATATCCTTGATTGCATGACCTTCTCACAGGACCAGTATCGCATTCAATTGCTGCTGGTGGTGTTTTTGAAAGGTCAAGAGTATGGAGTCCAGGAAGTGTCATAAGGGAGTGAAAATTACAACTATATTACAAAATAATAATGATAAACCACTAATGAAATACTAATTTGACATTCTGTGCTCTTTGAACCCTTCCCTAGTGTTCCATTGAATGGTTCCATTTTGCTTGTGTGGGTTTAACAACAAAACCAAGAGGGAAATGGTGAGTGACTATTTAAAGTTCTTGTACATTTCTGTGCCCAGCCTACTGCTGCCTGAAGTACATAAGTCACAAACATTTAGATCATAGAATCATAGAGTTGGAAGAGACCTCAAGGGCCATCCATTCCAATCCCCTGCCATGCAGGAACCCCCATCACAGTATTTCCAAAAGATGGCCATCCATCTTGGTAGCGGAAATTACTCCTTTGAAGTAGGCATTGTTGAGCCTACTTCGTTGAGGAAAGAATTGCAAGATGGATAGCTGAAGGATCTCACATTGTAAGATTTTCTGGTGGGTGCACCTAGTGAGGACCAAGGTGCCTAGGCTATGAATTGGAGACTACATTTTGCCATCTCATCAGTAATTGCCACAAGTGTGGTTTTGGACTCCCCCGCACACACACTTCTGCACTGGCCCGAGATGATGGAGCTGCAGTCCAGTCACATCTGGAAGGCCATACCCACCCTGGTCTCAACTGTGGCTGAATTCAGTGTCTTGCAAAGGCTTTGAGCCAGAGCTGTTGTTTTGTTACGTAAAGGTCATAATGTCTAGTTATATTTCTCCCCCACATACTTTCACATGATTTTTTAAAAGTCTTAGATATTTCTAAGAACACATATAATTTAAGGAAATATCTGAACAGGCCATTCTGAGACATTCCACTTACTAAGGAGGAAAATCTGAACACAGTTTCTGTTTCCTCTGGTTAATAATACCTGGGAAGGGGAGAACATGGTTGGTTTGCCTAGAATGCCTGATAGGAGTATCTTCCACCACACTGTCCTTTCATGCACCTCCAAACTGAGTTACTGCCTTGTAGTCTTTCATGGCCATGCTATTTGTGTACCGGTATATAAATATACCTATTTTTCATATCATACACAAGTTGTATGGCTTGATTTTCTACCTGAATGTTTGAATTTTCTTCAGGCGTATTTCAAGCTTCCATATTTATCCTATAAATGCTACTTATTTCCCAATTACTGCTCTACTTTATTATTATTTTTTCTGCAGGTTTTGCCCTCGCTGTTCTCAGGAGAGGAAGAAGAAATAAAATGTATGTCTTCTTAGCTCATGACAGTTGTGCCAGAACAGCCCACCCTGCCCCTGGACTTCAGTGCTCTTCTCCCAGTTCCTGAGGCCTCCTGTTTAGGGGTCTTACCCTGGGTGAACAGAGTTACCTGTGAAGGGTTTGTATTCATATGATGGTTCCTGTGTGTACTGAAATACTCACGTTTTACTATTGAAGGGGAGATGGAGAACGCCCTCTTCTTACCTGCAGCCCTTTACCCAACACAGGTTTCAAGGCCTGTATGAGCTAAAGGAACCAAGACTTCTTGGTGGGAGAAAGAATGCTTCCTGAATAGCTCATAGAAGCAGCAAAGTCTTCCTTCCAACTTTGTTAAGCTGGGTCCCAGAAGAGGGGCAGCCAGGCCAGTAAGTGAATCTAGAAGATGGGCCTCTTATTCTCTCCCTCCCTCCACAACATTCCATTTTCCCCCCAAGGGAGAGGAATCATTTAGAGCCAGCTGGAATGTGTCTCATTTTCTTAGTCGGGAAAGTCTTCAGCAAGGTGGGATTTCCCTGCTGCCTGCTCCATGAAGTGTCTCTGGATTTGTAACAGAGGCCAGCCATTCTCCACTCCTCTCTTGGTGGTGCTTGTTTTGGGGGGCAACCCCCTGGTGTAAAATATAGCATTAAATAAATAAAGACAATTCAACAAACTTGGGAGTGATTCTCAGTTTTAGGTGGATTAGCTGAAATGATTATCAGCAACCAGTTCTTGGACTGACAAAATGTGCCATGAAGAATGTACACCTTTGACCTGTAATAATTTATTCTGAAAACATGTCTGCCCATTTATCTGTGACCAGGATGGGGTGTGATAATTATTTATCAGGAGCCTTGCGTTGTATTGTTGTGGTTGATGAGAGGTTTCCACTTATCTTCCTCTCAGAAATTAATGGCCTCTCTCCTTTTAAGCAACATTTTTATTTTGACTGTTGTGTGTTGATGTTGTGATTCTACCCCCATTGTGCTAGTTCCTGAAAGCTTGACATCTCTACTTGTGCCTTTCATTCAGAGTACAGTAACTGGCCGGAGCTGTGGTTTTTCTAACTCCTGTTTTGGGGTAGGATTAACTTGTGAAAAATACCTGATTCTGTAATGTGTTTCCTTCGTGTTAAATATTGGCCTAAATTCTGTTATGTAGTTAGGGAAAAGGCATAACTTTTAGTGGTGCATTCCCGTAAGTTAAGCAATGTCTAGGCATTGGTTGCATGCTGAGTCACATGACTCTGTTCACAACAGATAATGCCTATGGACATTTCTTAACTTACAGCAGTTCTCTGCTAAAAGTTACAACATTTATGTAACTGTGTCACAAGATTTTGGTCATTGTTTTATCCCAAGGGAAAGGGGGCATTGTTTTAAAAGAAAAGATTACAGTGACAGCTGTTGGCCTCCAAAAGTAAGGAATACAAACCACAGACTAACTTCCATTCTCACTCAAAATATAGGCACATGGATGCATTCTTCCGATATCTTCTCCCACAAATAAATGTTCCAGCATAATCCCACTAGCCATATTTGTTCCTTGTGTACTACATTGTTAAGGAACTGGAGGAACTGAGTTGGAATTGGCTTTGATGGTGTAAGCCTAAGCAGGAGATCTGCATCACAGTCCTATTCACTGTCAAGTCATCTTTTACTATGTGTTTTCTTTGCTGTCAAATCAGAAGTGACTTAAAGTGGACCCGAATAGGGATTTCAAAATAAGAGAGATATTTAAGGAGTGGTTTATCAGTTCCTCCCCCACACCTTGAGTTTCCATGGCAAAGGGGGATTTGAACCTATGTTTCCTGAATCCTAGTCTGTCACTTAACAACTAGTCCACTAGCCCAGTCTGTCTTTGTGGAATAGAGGTCTTGTTTTTTATGGCCTTAGTCCTTAATAAGTGCTGATCTTTTCACTTTGAAAAAACAAATGTCGGAGCTCACCTATTGTTTTTAAAGTGGAAGTTCTGGTCCCCCCCCCACTCCCATAAATAAAAACAATATCTAGTTGTTACATATTTATTTTATACTATCCATTATTGATTCTTTGGCAGTATACAGCATATTAAAACAAACTAAAATTCAACAGTGGCACACAAGGAGAAAACATCATTAAATGGCATGATAATGAAAAAATGCAGACTTTGCAAAACAGTTTCCAGGGAAAATAGTAAAGACTTTGCTTGCTGCCTGGCCATAAAAGATTTGCTAGGAAGCCGTAAAGCCTCATGTAAAGGGAGTTCCATGGACAAGGTGTCAATGCTGGAACAGTCTTGTGTTCTCTCTGTTTGCTCTTCTGCCTTGCCTCTAAAAGTCAGGGGTACTTGGAGAAGGGCACTGAGCAGTGAGAACAGTTTCCATAAGTAGCTGGGTCAAAGTCAAACTGGACTTGCTAAAGAAGCACCATCAGATTGAGTTCGCTTTCAACTTGGGTACAGTATAACATCCTATATAGTTGATAGTACAGTGGTCATTGAAGTGACATTTTGGCTAATGGTAATGTAGAGTCACGGAAAAAAATAACAATTCGGAGGCAACCGAGCCGGTTCCGAGACCCGCCGGCACTGTCAAAATGGCCCTCACACCGTCACAAGCATCACACTTGTTTCCCTGTTCAAAAACTCCCAACCGTTCCCAAGATATCGGGCAAAACATGAGCCACCCCTTTTCCGTGGCCAAGAGAAGCCTTGCGAACCGAAAATTGGCAAACGGAAGCTTAAAATTCTCACCCACTCCAAATGTATCCATTATAATGAGCCTCTGCGGCAGATAATTACCGCTGGGACTCGTTAGCGCAGCGGGAGAGCGAAATAAGCCTCTTGCACGTCCTGGCCAATCAGCGCCCTCGCCGCCTCAGCGCCTCTGCCCCATCAATCACCGTCAAATTAATCTCAGCCAGATGGTGGCGCTGCGGGAAACCCTTAACTTATCAGATAGCTGCTAAACGGCCCTTTCCGCTTTGTATCCATTTTGTATCCCAATGCATTTCAATGGGGATTTCTTCGCTCCCGTATTCTCCTCCGCCGGCAGCTTGCTGCCTCCAGTTTTTTCGACGATTCAACAGGCTGGCCGGCCCAGAACCAGGGATCCTGAACCTATTTCCCCTCCAAAGTGTATTAACTCCTTCATACCCGTTCTCCAACATTTATTAACCCTTTCCTCGCTCTTCCCCCAAAGTGTGTTAACCCTTTTCTTGCCCTTCTCCCGAAAGTAATTAACCGTTTCCTGCTCTTCCTCGTGAGTGTGCTGACCCTTTTTCCTGTCCTTCCTCCTCCACCTGCCCTTGTTTTTCCTTCGCAAAAGACCCAGCCATGCTGCCTGGCCCCTCGCCCCCGGACCTTCACTGTTTAACCCTTTTGTTGCCCCTTGCTTCCTTTCCCCACCTCAGAAACTTGCCATACAACCAAGGCAAGGCAGATCCTCAGTCAAAAGGCTATCTACTCCCCGCTCTAGCCTATGAGAGAAGTGATCATCCACCACCATCCCCATGGGTAGGGAGGCTTCCTTACCATCTAGGGTCCAGCCGCCCCCTTCCCCTGTTGCCTCTATCTAGCGGTAGTTCCCCACCAAATCAAGCACCTTCATTTTCCTCTCTCTCTCTCTCTCTCTCTCTCTCTCTCTCTATCTATCTATCTATCTCCCTCTCTCTTTTCTTTCTCTCTCTCTTTCTCTCTGTCCCCTCTGTCCCTTGTTCTACCCTGCGGTTTCTACACTCTACCCACTGGGGCAAGGGAAATGGTGACATCAAGAAGACTACTCCATCATGGTGGTGCGGTGGAAGCTGGCAGAATCATCAAAAGGACTCCATCCTTCCCAGGATTTTCAACACGTACTCCTGCAGCTGTTTCAACATCCCTGTCACATACACCCGGATTTATTATCATCACCTGGGGAAGCACTCCATTGTATCTGCTACACCTGAAAAGGACTTATGTTTCCATGTCTTTGTATTTCTGTACCTGCTCAGACGCCTTTCTGTAATCCCCTCGGTTTTTCCTGCCCCCCATTGACTGTGATAATGGTTTCCTCTCACCTCCTATTGATCCCCTGATTCCCCCTGTTTACCTACATTCAGAAAACAATACCTTGTTCCCCTTCCCAATTGTGTTACCCCGATGGTTTAATCAAGGAACATCTGGACTTATTAGCATTTGCATCGGCACCTGGTTTTGGCCGGCCAGGGCCACCCTGGACCACCCTCGGCCAACCCCCGGATCACTCTAATTGGGCCATTTGAAATGCCCTCAGCCAATCCCTGGTCTGGCGCCACCCAGGTTGGGGAGGGGGGTACTAATCAATAAAAGTTGGAGCTCCTCGTGCGTTCAGGGTCGGACATCTTAGCCCGGTTGGAAGGCGGGTGTCCACCTACTGCTTTTATTGGTTCCAATAAACTCAGTACTTCCTCGGATTTTCTCTCGCGTTGGATGCTTTGTTGGCTTTGGTAAGATCCAGCGGTCTTCAGAGGGACTAGCCTTCTGAAAATCTTTATTTTTCTACAAAAACAGCAACAGTAACAGTGGTGGAAAAGTTGACATTGTCTTGTTCCATCTTCTTAACTCTGTCAAACTGTATTAACTGTTAAATAGATGTAAATGTTTCAGATTGTGGAAGACAAATAGACATATCGGTGGGGTGAAGGCAAAAGGACAGAGTTGAACATAATCACATACCAAATAACTTGACATATGTAGTTATATCAGCTGTTGGAAGACTGGTTTAATTGCAAAAAGTCTTCTGGATGTCATTTTATTCTAAAATTACATTTCTCAAATTGGTAACTGTCTTATTTTCAGTGTGCATGCATGTAAGCTGATTCCTAACAAAAGGCGCTATTGTCAGATGTCAATGAAAGAGAAATATACTGAGTTGTGGTACAGCTTGACAGGATGGCAGATTGTACAAGGAAGGAATACATGGATGGAACACTCAATAAAACATGGGAACGATGGTTCTTCTTTGAATATAAAGAGCCTTACTGTGTTAAACTTATATTCCCCATACTCTCTGCTTTATATACTTCCACTTTTCCTCTCTGCTGTGCCATTTAAATTCATTCACAGCCTGTCTTTTGCCTCCAGTGTTCTACTATCTGATCAAAGAAAACTTGATACTAGAAGAGCAAAGGCCAAAAAGTGCCATCATTAACAAGGGGAATGGTCCACAAACCTTTGTGTATGCACTGGTCCCTCCCTGAACACCAACCAGAAGTGAACAGAAGCATGCCTACTCCTCTTAAGCAGCTCTCATTCATTTCAGTGGGGTTGGCAGAGGAGATCTGTTAGCTGTTATTAATGGCAATGAATACCTATGGCTTGAGATATATCTACGCTGCCTCTTTATATGTATTAGCCAGTTGCTGTCTTGCAATAGCTCCTCCAACTGTGATGTCACTGCATTCTCATTCCGGCAGCTCCTGGCCTTTGAAATGGGATGGTATGTCCGTGGGACGTGGGGCTGCCTGAAGTGAAACAGGCCAAATGCCAGGGCTCAGACTCCCGGCTCCAACATGGGCTCTGGTGCTGGGTGAGTGATGTTTACCCTGAGAGAAAACCTAGCTAGCCTGTTACATTTCATTAAATTTAGTTAGCCTTACAGCTGCCATTATCCCTGGCTGCCTTGGCTGCTATGTTTAACTCCCTGTGTTTGACACGTCACAGCTCCTGTTAACACGAAGGTGGCAAACACCCCAGATGGAGGCTCTTGATCCTCTTGGGTAGATCCTCATTGTGGACCACCGCCCTTAAAACAGGGCAGACTACATAGGGCTGGGCAACAGTGTACGTCAGAAGCTGCACCTTCATTTTGGGGTTAAACAATATGACCCCCTCCTTGATAATGTCTGCAGGCGGAGTAAAACATCTCAGCATCTATTTTGCAAAAAAAACAAAACAAAAAAACCACCCTGTTGTGTGCTTTAAAAGAAACATATTTTAAGTTAATATAATGAGTTGTTCCTCCCAAGCGGCAAGGTTTCCATCTTACAGAAACTGTCCATCTCTAGCCCTTTCATGACAGGCAGTGATTCCACAGGTGCAATTCCCACCCACACCCACCCCACTTTCCATATTAAGAAAATGCTCCTTTTCTGCCGTTTATGGGGATAGGAAAATATAGAGTAATTAACAAAAAATCATATTTGGACATACAGTATATCACAGAAGTGAGAGCACGGCCTCACATTTGGTAAATCTTTTAATATATCATTTCATGTGACAATACTGAAGAAATGACACTTGGCTACAATTTAAAGTAGTGAGTATACAGCTTATCTAACTGTAAATGTGTTATCCCCTCAAAATAATGCAACACACAGCCATTAATGTCTAAACCACTGGCAACAAAAATGAGTACAGTACACCCCTAAGTGACAATGTGCATATTGGGCCCAAGTAGCCATTTCCCCTCCCTGGTATCATGAGAGCTATTCGTGTCACAAGGTCTCATGTGTGAAGGGGGAGCAGATGTTATCGCATTCCCACATTTGGTGTTATCGCCCTCATTCTCATACTAGTCACTTGAAGTTCCACATGACACCTCATGGTAATTATCAAAACAGGGATTGAAAATAAAACAGCCAACATTATAATGCCATTGTACAAAATGATAGTAAGGCCACACCTGGAGTATTGTGTACAGTTCTGGTCACCGCATCTCAAAAAATACATAGTAGAACTGGAAAAGGTGCAGAAGAGAGCGACTTAAATGATTACTGGGCTGGGGGACCTCCCTTATGAGGAAAGTCTAAAACATTTGGGGCTCTTTAGTCTGGAAAAAAGGTGCCTGAGGGGGGATATGGTTGAGATGTACAAAATAATGCAGGACATGAATAAAGTGGATAGAGGGAATTGAGGGTTGGGAGTGTGAGAACAGACAAAATGATATTTTTTACCCAGCATGTTGTTAGTCTGTGGAACTCCGTGCCACAGGATGTTGTGATAGTATCTGGCCTGGATGCCTTCAAAAGGGGATTGGACAGATTCCTAGAGGAAAAGTCCATCACAGGTTACAAATCATGATGGAGATGTGTAACCTCCAGGCTTAAAACCAGGGTGTTTCAAGGGCCAGATGCAGGGGAGTGGTATCAGGAGGCAGATATCTAGTCTCGAGCACTCAAAGACACATTTGATGGGGCCACTGTGAGATAAGGAAGCTGGACTAGATGGGCCTTTTGCCTGATCCAGCTTGGCTCTTCTTATGTTCTTATGACTATATGAGAATCTGAAAAAACAAATGGTTACTCTCCATAAAGATGGCATAAGCTATAAGCAGATTGCCAAGACCCTGAAACTGAGCTGCAGCACAGTGGCCAAGACCAAACAGTGGTTTAACAGGACAGGTTCCACTCAGAACAGGCCTCACCATAGCTGACCAAAGAAGGTGAGAGCCCATACTCAGCATCATATCCAGAGGTTGGCTTTGGGAAATCGATGCATGGGTGCTGCCAGCATTGCTGCAGAGATTGAAGGGGTGGGGGTCAGCCTGTTAGTGCTCACACTGTACACTGCACACTGCATCAAATTGGTCTGCAGGGCTGTTGTCCCAGAAGGAAGCCCCTTGGGCGTATTTGTGACGTACACCACATCACACACAGGGATTCCCCTCACTGCCACCACCAGATTAACTGGACACTTGTATGAATTTGAGAGTCACACCAGGTTATATAGTTTTAAAATAAAACATTGAAACGTTTTTTAGTTTACAAATAGAAGTTCAATATTATGATAGCTTTAGCTGATGTTATTGTATTGCAATCATGCCTTCTTATAATAACGTATTTCCTTTAGAAACCAGCCCCCTTTTCAGTGGCAGGATCTCACAGCTGACCAACTGACAATCCGAACTGACTCTGAGCTCTTTCAGCTGAACTGAACTGAACTGCTCTCAATTCTAACTCTAACTGAACTCCCCAGCACCTATTAGGTTTCCATATATAACATTCTTAACCACTCCCACCAGCTTGGTGATTGGCTATTTAAACCAGACTCATGAATATTCATACTTGTTTTTCACTTTTCGCCATAGCCTCTTCTAAAGATGGTGCACTAGAAATCCTACATACGGTTTGCCGCAGACAAGCAGACTAGGGACATCGGTTTCTGGAACCATGTCCTGTGGTCTGATGAGACCAAGATAAATGTATTTGGTTCAGATGGTGTCAAGTGGGTGTGGTGGCAACCAGGTGAGGAGGACAAACACAACTGTGTCGAGCCTACAGTCAAGCGTGGTGGTGTGAGTGTTGTGGCCTGGGGCTGCATGAGTGCTGCCGGCACTGCGGAGCTACAGTTCACTGAGGGAACCATGAATGCCAACATGTACTGTGACATGCTGAAGCAGAGCACGATCCCCTCCCTTTGGAGACTGGGCTGCAGGGCAGTATTCCAACATGATAACGGCCCCAAACAAAGCTCTAAAACTACCACTGCCTTGCTAAAGAAGCTGAGGGTAAAGGTGATGGACTGACCAAGCATGTCTCCAGAACTAGACCCTATTGAGCATCTGTGGGACATCCTGAAATGGAAGGTGGAGGTGCGCAGGGTCTCTAACATCCACCAGCTCTGTGATGTTGTCATGGAGGAGTAGAAGGAGATTCCAGTGGCAACCTGTGAAGCTCTGGTGAACTCTATGCCCAGGATGGTTAAGGCAGTGCTGGAAAATAATGGTGGCCACACAAAATATTGACACTTGGTGCCCAATTTGCACATTGTCACTTAGGGGTGTACTCACTTTTGTTGCCAGAGATTTAGACATTAATGGCTGTGTGTTGCATTATTTTGAGGGGATAGCACATTTACAGTTACATTGTAGCCAAGTGTCATTTCTTCAGTGTTGTCACATGAAAAGTTATCCTAAAATATTTACAAAATGTGAGGGAGTGTACTCACTTCTGTGATATACTGTAGTTCTTCCTTCAAACTCAGCTATTATGATAAATCTTCTAGCAGAAAATGTCTCTTTTTAGTCAATAGGTGGCCCTCTTCTACCATACATCTAGGAAAATTATATCCTGGCTGAGTAGAGGAAAGGAACAAATTTGCCTTATGTGGGCAAAGGAATAGCAGATTTTTAAATTTTCTTTATGCTGACAGTGAAGCCCTAATGATGTTTATTCAGAAGAAAGACCCACTGCATTCAGTGGGGTCTATTCTCAGGAAAGTGTGCAAGAGATTACAACCCCAAAGTGAGTACTAGTGGACAGTGGGATCCACTTGTGTCTTCTTCTTCCCATGAACTCTTCTTCTGTGAGAGGAAGTCCATCTTCTAGAGCCCCATCATTTTTGGTGTATGCTTGACCATTAATAGCACTCTTTATCAAAAGAGGCATAGGTGAGGGTGCTCTTGGCAGACCATGAGATGTTTTTATTGAATGGTGTGTTACTGTGTTTTCTCTCAACTTCTCTATTTCCATGCACTCTTGTTTTTTACAGGGTTCTTAGTTTTTCTGTCACAGCTGATTCCAGAAACATTGTCTGGAGCCCCAGGCAGCCCCCTCTCAGAGGGTGAATATGATGTCTTTTTCTCTTCCCTGAAGCCCACATGGAAAGCAAGCCAAGTATGTCAGATCCGGCATAGCAAAGGGTGCTATGATCCTAAAATAATGAAGCTGGATCTGCTTGAGAATCATGGCCACATCCCAGAGGGTAAGTGCAAATCCCTGTCATGTGTGCCACATTCCCTCCAGCCCCTATATCTGTAGATAGTTTTTCAGACTCTTTCTGTGGTTTAACGAAGTCCCTGAATGTCTTGGTGGCCTATAAGGGAGTAGTGGGCCTAGAGCAGTGATGGCAAACCTTTTAGAGACCGAGTGCCCAAACTGCGATTCAAAACCCACTTATTTTTTGCAAAGTGCCAATATGGCAATTTAACCTACATACAATGGTATTCCGGGTTATAAATGTTTCAGGTGTTACCCTTCAGAAAAGTGAGGATCAAAGAGCAGGCTTTTGAATTCCCATGGCCACAGCACCCTCGCTGTGGCTGCCAGAAACTAAAAAAACTGCTCTTTGATCCTCGCTCTCTGAAAGGGTGCTACCGTTCAGGAAAGTGAGGATTGAAGAGCAGAGGTGCTACCCTTCAGGAAAGTGGACCTGCTCTTCGATCCTTGCTTTCCTGAAGAGTAGCACCCCATCTGCCTCTCTGCCCTGGTCAGGGAGGTGGATGGGGTGCTGCATGATTGGGAAAGCCAAGGGGAGTGGCAGCGGCTTGTGGGCTCCTTCATAGGCCCAGTTTACTCTCCAGCCACGAGACTTTTGGGATGCCCAGAAGCCGCTTCCTCCCCTTCGCCCGGTTCTCAGCATGGGGTACAGTGGAGTGTTCCGAGTGGAGGGGGAAGTACCATGGCTATGAGGGGGTGGTGTTGTGTACCCACAGAAAGGACTCTGCATTCCACCTTTGCCACCTGTGCCATAGATGTGCCAACACTGGCCTAGAGACAACCTTTGAATGATCTTTAAATACAAGGCCAATTTTGAACTTTTTTCAAAAAACAATTATATGGGCCTGCTCTCTCTCTTCTCCCTTCCATCGATTCGTTTGTCATCCCCACTTCACCCTGCAAGATATTATCTTATACAGCAGACATTTGACTTTACAGAATTCCTTTCTCTGGAAAATGTAGGAATGGTAGATAGGTTTCCAGCAAAACTTGTCTTCAGGCCTCTTCAAGAGAACATGGCACCAGGAAACCAAACAGTTTACGCTTCCTGAGGAAATCAGTTTATCTAACAGCTACTATGAGGATGGCAGCAAAGCTGACATGGACGTTCGGACAATAATGACAAAGCCCTGCCCATACTAGGGCATTAAGAACATAAGAAGAGCCAAGCTGGATCAGGCCAAAGGCCCATCTAGTCCAGCTTCCTTATCTCACAGTGGCCCCATCAAATGTGTCTGGGAGCGCACAAGAGTAGATATCTGTCTCCTGATACCATTCCCCTGCATCTGGCCCTTGAAGTACCCTGGTTTTAAGCCTGGGGATTACACATCTCCACTATGGCTTGTAACCTATGATGGACTTTTCCTCCAGGAATCTGTCCAATCCCCTTTTGAAGGCATCCAGGCCAGATGTCATCACCATACCCTGTGGCACGGAGTTCCACAGACTAACAACATGCTGGGTAAAAAAATATATTTTCTTTGGTCTGTTCTCACTCTCCCAGCCCTCAATTTGAGTGGATGTCCCCTAGTTCTGGTATTTTGTGAGTGGGAGAAGAGTGTACCTCTATCCACTTTACTCATGACCTGCATTATTTTGTACATCTCAATCATATCCCCCCTCAGGCGCCTTTTTCCAGACTAAAGAGCCCCAAATGTTTTAGCCTTTCCTCATAAGGTAAGTCCCTCAGCCCAGTAATCATTTTAGTCATTATCTTCTGCACCTTCTCCAGTTCCACTATGTCTTTTTTGAGATGCAGTGACCAGAATTGTGCACAATACTCCAGGTGTGGCCTTACTATCGTCTTGTACAATGGCATTATAATGTTGGCTTTTTCAATCCCCTTTTTGATAATCCCTAGCATGGAATTGGCCTTTTTCACCACTGCCACACACCAGGTAGACACTTTCATTGAGCTATCCACCAGCACACCAGCTCAGAGCCCATGAGGTGATAGATAAAGTTTTGATTTTTTGCCGCAATTACTTTACATTTTCCTGTATTGAAACTCATTTGCCATTTCGCTGTTTGGAGAGATCCTTCTGGAGCTCTTCAATGTCTTCTCTGCTTTTATCACACAGAAAAGTTTCGCGTGAAAATTGCTCATTGACACCTACTCTTTGTTTCTGGGATCTCAAACAGTTCTTGTTCCATAAGAGGACCTGCCCTCTTATCCCCTGAGTGTGCAATTTTCTCAGCAGCCTTTGGTGAGGGACTGTGTCAAAGCCTTCTGAAAATCCAGATAAACTATATCCACCAGTTCACCCAAATCCACATGCCTGTTGACCTTTTCAAAAAATTCTAAAAGATTTGTCAGACAAGACTTACCCTTACAGAAGCCATGCTGATTTTCCCTCAGCAAGGTTTGTTCTTCTATGTGTTTTAAGATTTTCTCTTGGATGAGGCTTTCCACCATCTTCCCTGAGACAGATGTAATGCTAACTGGCCTGTAGTTTCCTGGGTCCCCCATCTCCTTCCTTTTTAAAAAATTGGTATGACATTCACTATCCTCCAGTCCTCCAGCACTGTGGCCGTTTTAAGAGCCAAATTGCATATTACCTTTAAGAGATCCGCAATTTCATGTCTCAGTTCCTTAATAATCCTTGGGCGGATGCCATCTGGGCCCAGTGACTTGTGGGTCTTCAATTTATCAATTAAACCTAAAACATCCTCTCTTTTAACCTGTATTTAATTTAATTCTTTAGTCAAGAGAATCTGCCCAAGGTCGTCTGTTGTGAAGACAGATGCAAAGAACTCATTTAATTTCTCTGCAACTTCCAAGTCCTCCTTTACCTCTCCTTTTCCTTCCTTATCATCCAGAGGGCCATTTATGGAAAGACCTCTCCTCGCACTTTAGAGCCTCTCTAATTCCACTTGTTAACCATGCCAGTGCCCTCCTGAACTTAGATGAGCTCTTCTTTCTTTATGGTATGCACTTGTGCTGGGCCTCTACTACCATTGTTTTAAATAGGTTTCATGCTCTCTGGAGAGATTGGATTTCAATTTCTTTCTAACTAGTTTCCTCATCTGAGGAAAGTCTGCCCTTCAGAAATCAAGGGTTTTTGTGTCTGATTTGCTTGATGCTCTTCTCCCGACATGCATGGCAAAGGAGATTGCAGCATGGTCACTGTTCCGAGGCTCAATGACATTCACATCCCTGACCAGGTCCTGAGTATCACACAGTATTAGATCCAGAGTTGTCTGTTATTGGGTGGGCTCCATGACAGGTTGCTCATTCAGCATGTCAAGAAACCTGGTTTCTCTTTCTTGTCCCGAGCTTGCATTGGCTCAGTCAATGTGGGAATAATTAAAGTCCCCCATGATTACTATCCCATCCCTCTTAGAGACCTCCATGATTTGTCTCCTCACATCAAGGTCCCCTTCAAGTTTTTGATCTGGTGGACGATGGCACATCCCACTACCACATTGCTGGACCTGGTAGTTTAACCCACAGTGATTCTATGGTGGAGTCAGACCCACCGTGAATCTCTATTGTGCTGGATGTTACCCCTTCTTTGACATTAGATGGCCACTCCACCTCCAACCCGCCCCTCTCTATCCCTTCTATAGAGTTTATAGCCAGGGATTGCAGTAGCCCAATGGTTCTCTGTATTCCACCAGATTTCTGTAATGGCTATTATATCAGTTATATCTAGCTACCAAATGTTCAAGTTCTCCCATCTTTGCTCGGAGGCTTCGAGCAGTTGCGTAGAAGCACCTGTACAGTGGGTCCCCCAAGAACGGCTGCTTCTTTGTTCTCCCCCCCCCCACACACACACCGCAACTTTTAATTCCAGGAGACAAACTACCACATCCAATTATTCTCCCAGTGCTTATACCTCCTATGTCATCATTTTGTGGTTCTCTACCCTCTCCAACCTTGTTCCACGGGGATGAGGTGTTCCAAACCAGATGCCACTCAGCTCCTGTCAGCTTTCCCCCCGTTATCAGTTTAAAAGCTGTTCTGCAGCCTTTATGTTGTGTGCCAGCAATCTGATGCCATCATGGTTCAAGTGCAACCTGTCCCTCCTGAATAGGTTTGGCTTGTCCCACAATGTTCTCCAGTTCCTGACAAATCTGAAGCCCTCCCCTTGACACCATTGCCTCATCCACGCATTGATGAGGCGAAGACCTGTGAAGACCTGTGATCTTTTTGTTTTCACTACAAACCTCTACTCCTGCACCTTGTAATTTATTAGCTTAAGAATGGGCTCAGTCCTTTTATAAACATACCAAGAAGCTGCAATCTGTGAGGTAGATGGTTATATTATAATGTGAAAACCCTGCCTTTGTATTTAAGGAAATTTCTTTTTGGAAGTTATTATCTGGTGTTGTGCACTCTTAGCCTTCAGGGAAGCTGTTGAATGTAAGACATTGGTTGCTTCTCCACCTTAGTAGTAAGGTCTCTTACTCACTTCGAACCTGAGTGTTTTACACTGATTTGCCCTGGTTTAATGTAAACTGTTTGCTCTTGTAGTGGTCATGCTAATTTATCCTCTGCTTTCAGGTCCCATTTGTGCTGACCTGCCTGAGAGCATATATTTCGATACCTTTTGTCTATTTGCACAATTTCGGTGCTTAACTCGAACTTTCTACACCAAGGTGAGGGGAAAATAAGTTATAGGTTATCATCTAGTGCACAAATGAAACAGAAGCCAGGAACCTATTGCTACTTTCTTAAGAAAGCAGGGAGAATATGACCTAGCTAAATTTAGGGAGAGTGAAGAATTGTTTCCCCTTTCTTAATTCTATCTGCTTATGATATTGTTATAGCCCCCCCCCACCTCCTCATCAATATTTATACTCTGCAGGACGGTCCATTCAAACTAACAGCTACACCAAGAATATTATCTGAGCTAAAAAAGTTGTCTAGAGCTGAAACACTATTGGAACAAGAATGCAAGCAAGGAGCTATGGAAGGGCAGGGAAGCATGGAGGCCCAGAACAAACTAAGGTGCCATACCAACTAGAACAGACTCTGGGTGTAGCCTAGAAAAGAAGGGCTCTTAATGGGCAGTTTGAGAGATGGAGTCCTGTTGAGTCCAAAAGAACAAAGCTATCTCATTCTTCATTCTGCAGCCTTTTGAGTGACTCACCACAAACAGGGAGATTCCAGCTGAAAGAGTTCAGGAACCACCAGAACCAGGGTGGCACCAAAATTATTGGAGGCATATTTCATAGGTGTGGCTTGCTACTGCTGTACTTTTGGACTGACAATTGGCTCATCCCATAAATACCAGCAGTGTGGTAAGAGAATGGCTGAACTGACCAACTTTATTTTAGGAGTTTAGGGGCATGATGGCTCAGCGGGCTAGAATGCTGAAATTGTCAGCTGCAAAGTTGGCATCTCAGCAGTTCAAATCCTGGTTGCCATGCAGCAGAGCGAGCTCCCTCTGTTAACCCCAGCACCTGTCAACCTAGCAGTTTGAAAGCATGTAAATGCAAGTAGATAAATAGGAACCACTGTAAAAAGCGGGGAGCTAAACAGTGATCCACGCACAGAAATGCATTCAGCCATGCCAGCCGCATGGCCACAGACTTGCACAACCCTGGCTCTTTGGCTTGAAAATGGAGATGAGCACCACCCCCTAGAGTCAGACACGACTAGCATGCATGTGCAGGGAGAACCTTTACCTTTAACTAGTTTTGGAGAACCCAATTATTCTATGATTTTCTTTAAAAGCATGAGATGAGGAAGATGGGGAACTGAGTGAGGAAGGCAATGCCAGCTGATGAATTAAGAACAAAAAGTTGAAGATCAACTTTTCTGATAGAATGGAAGGCTGTGGTGGTGGGGGGGGGTTATTTGCACAAAACAATTTACTTAAATTTCCCAATTCTTCCCCCCCCCCCCCCGCCTCTTGGATAGCGAATCATATGCCCTACTTCAGCGCCTGCAGAAGAGATCATGGTCTCCTCTCCTGCTCCAAGTGAGAGGCGTGTTGAGGCCCCAACGGAGATTTCCCTCTCTCCCGAGATCCGTCTCCGCTCCAGTGTTGATGCCATTTTGAAATATGCCTTCGCAGTCTCCGGTGAGGAACCTGTACCTAGGATCCACTTCTCCGCTCCAGAGAGTAGCCACACACCCACAGAGCCAGAACAGGCAAAGCACTTGCATCTTGTGGTCTCTACTGAGACACCCACCTCAGACACCAAAGCGACAGAGAGTCTCACAGACCAACAGCTCCACCAAAGCATCCACCGTCTGATTGACAAGGCGTTCTCACTGGAACAGGCCCTCAATTCAAAGGACACGCATGATGCCAAGGAAATCAAAATAGATCTGAATGACCTGGAAGCAACTTCAGGGAACAGTCCCAATGGCAGGTAATGGCAAAGCCCAGCATGGAGTCCAGCAGGATACCTGACACTGCCTTCCCTGACATAGGTCTCTTTCACCGCTAGTATGCAGTTTTCTGACCTACACTGTCAGTCTCATTCCTAGATCAAGGAGCATTGGCAGCAGAAAGAGGGAGGCCAAATTGCTATCCATCCACTCGACATATTGAAATGATTGGCTGAATAAATACAATAATTGTTGTGCAATTCTGATTGGCCAAATAAAGGGGATGGCAAACTATCTTCATCCCTCCAGAACAGAGAGGAGAAGTGTGATGCTCCAGCCTTTCCACTAATTTTCATACTAGCTGGGTCATGCACTCCTCAGGCATCCTCCACACAACCTTTTACACCTGAAGTCTTAGCTGCCACTCCCTAGTGCCACTAAAGAAAGGTCTTAAACTGCAAGACAGACGGACCACCATCTCAAAACTCCTTCCAAATATTTTTGGGTTGCAGCCAGAGCCCCCAGTGACCCAAGACAGTAGCTTAGGATATGCAGGTGTTCTGTGAAAGAGTTCTTAATGAAATGCTGTGCTCCTCTTGGTTAAGCATAGCTTCACATGAGATGGGTGTATTTTCATTCAGTAGTGGTCTGGGTTCCTTATTCTTGGTTAAACATTAATAATAATAATAATAATAATAATAATAATAATAATAATAATAATA
>JAHTLZ010000198.1:4549368-4574538 GCA_023846285.1 Phrynocephalus versicolor | reverse complement strand
ATAATAATAATAATAATAATAATAATAATAATAATAATAATAATAATGAGGAGGAGGAGGAGGAGGAGGAGGAGGAGAGAAAAGAAATGAATAAAGCCAAATGGGATTTTTGTTCAGAAACCATAAACAATAGACTTGAAGGGCAAGGTAGGTTTGTGGAATGATAAACATTAAAACAACAGTAAGATCTAAGTATAACTTCTATTGTATTTGAAGTTTTTCAAACAAGCATCTTTATGGACTCTCAGCCATTCTGACATAGACTTTCTAACCACTATAGACAGACTTTTCTTCAGAAATTCTACCACTAGCTCTTGGGTTTCTAACTCCCTTCAGTTCTAACATTTGTGACCTCCCTTTCCCATATGTCAACTTATCTCTCACCAGACACCTGGCCCACCCCAAGCAGCAACCTTTCAATTATTCTACCAAATCAACATTCATCTCTATCCAGGGTCATTCACAACGTAAGCAGCTCAAATATCTGATAGAGGTTTGCATATACAGAAAATATATATACAGAGGCTTGGAATGAACATAATTGTCACAAGGAGGACAGATGAAAATTATGAGGAAACTCCCCCAGATGAACTCCAATACCTATCCACCCTCAACGCGAGGGATTATTATGAAGGGTATAGAAAATAAATCAGCAAGTGTCATTTTGCCTTTTTATAAATCTATGGTGAGGCCCCATCTGGAGTATTGTGTACAGTTCTGGTCACCTTACTCCAGAACGATATTATGGAACTGGAAAAAGTGCAAAGGAGAGCAACCAGAATGATTAGGGGAAATGGAACAACTTCCTTACCATCTGAGGCTGCAATGGCTGGCTTGAACTACGGTGCCTAAGAGGTGACCTGATTGAAGTTTATAAAATCATGCAGGATGTGGAAAAAGTAGCTAAGGAGAAGCTGTTTTCCCTATCACACAACACTAGGGGGCACTCCATGAAACCTTTGGGTGCTAGATCTCAAACAAATAAGAGAAAGTACTTTTTCACCCAGAGGATCACTGGTCTCTGGAACTCCCTGCCAGAAGAAGTGGTGACAGCTGTCAGCCTTGACAGCTTTAAGAAAGGATTAGACAAGTTCATGGAGAACAAGGGTATGAATGGCTATCATTATGGATGCCTAAGGACAACCTCCAGGTTGGAGAGATTGGCAGGATATCTCTCAATGCCATTTGCAGGGAATTGTAAGCAGGTGAAGACATCTGCTTGGGAATACCCTGAAGCAAATGGTGAACAAGTGTGTGAGATAAAATGCTAGACTGGATGGGCTGTGGTCGGTTCTGGCAAGGCTGTTCTTATGTCCTAGCCAACCTCATTAGCAGTGAAAGATCAGGAATTTATTTGTTCATTAACATCTGGAGGTCCAAATACTTCCTAGCCCTTCTCTTGATCCTGGAGTAAGATACATCAAGCTACTATTGTTCTCCACTCTCACCTGATCCTCCAGATTGAAATTGCAAAATCAAAATGGACCTCCTTAACAGCCTCCCATAATTTGTTCCTTTCCTTCTTTTCCCTGTTCCCTAGCATCTTTGCTCTAGACAATGATGGAGCTCTGGTGATTCTCTGTTATTCGGTGCTGCAGGATATTTGCATATCCTCAGCTGTTAGCAAAGCCTGGAAGCAAATCGAGGACAAAACTCTTGGATTTGGAGATTTGGTAAGGCTCAACAATGGATGCTAGTTTCACCCTCCCTTCATGATTCCAATCCTTAGCAAATTTGCACATCTCCAGCCCTTGCTCTGATACCTGTGTCAACTGGTAGATTATCCATTAAGGAAAGCAAAGGAACGGGTAAATCAAGTCTACCTTGAGGTCCAATCCTGGGATAAGAAACATCAGTAGCATTGGGAGGGGTTGCTAATTCCCTAGAGGATAGGATGAAAAGCCAAAATGACCTTGACAGACTAGAGTGCTGGGCCAAAGCTAACGGAATGGGTTTCAACAGAGGGAAATGTAGGATACTGCATCTAAGTAAAAAGAATGAATTGCACAGATATAGGATGGGAGATACATGGCTGGAAAATAGTACATGTGAAAGGGATCTGGGAGTCTGGGTGGACCACAAATTGAACATGAGTCAGCAGTGTGATGCGGCGGCCAGGAAAGCCAATGCGATTCTTGGTTGCATCAACAGAACCATTGTGTCTAAGGAAAGCAATAGTACCACTCTATTCTGCTCTGGTCAGACCCCTGGAGTACTGTGTCCAGTTCTGTGTGCCTCAAATTTAAAAAGATGTTGACAACCTCAAGCGGGTACAGAGGAGGGTGACCAGGATGATTTAGGGTCTGGAAGAAATGTCTTAGGAGGAATGACTTAGGGAACTGTGAATGTTTAGGCTTTTGAGAGGGGATATGATAGCTATGTTTAAATATTTGAAAGCATGTCATATTGAAGACGGAACAGGTTTGTTTTCCATGGCTTCAGAGACTAAGGGCGTTTATACACGACCTCTAAACTCCGCCGCAAATGGCTGCAAGCTCCGGAGCTTAAAAATGTTTCCCCACCAGCTCCGGAGTTTGCAGACAATTAAGTGCGACCCTGCCCACCTAAGCGCGACCCAGCACACTTTTCTTGTACCTGCTTGAAGAGGGTGAAAAATTTTGATGCGGAGAGTGCCGGCTCTTCTCGCTTCTTTTTGTTGTTTTTCTTTTGCCTCCCGCCCCTTTAAGAGGAACCAGGAAGTAATCGTGGCTCCCACCGGGCTCGGAGCAGGCACTGGAGGTAAGGCTTTTTCTTTTGTCCGTTTTAAAGGCTTTCCCCCCCTCCCTCCCCTCACGCAGCCAGCAGCCAGGACGTGCGGAGTGGTGGGGAGGAAGGAAGAGCGACAGACCCCCAAGATCTCTGGTCCGAATTTAAGGGACCAGCGGATCTTAGGGGTCGTGTAAAAAGGCCCTAAGACTCAGGGCAATGGTTTCAAACTACAGGAAAAGAGGTTCCATTTGAACATTAGGAAGAACTTCATGACAGTTAGAGCTGCTCGGCAGTGGAATATTCTGCCACAAAGGGTGGTGGAGCCTCCTTCTTTGGAGGTTTTTAAGCAGAGGCTGGATGGCCACCTGTCGGAAATACTGTGATGGGATTGCTGCATGGCAGGGGGTTGGACTGGATGGCCCTTGAGGTCTCTTCCAACTCTATGATTCTATGACAAAGACCATATTGGGGAGGACCAGGGCCCATTTCCAGCCCAACATTGTCTTGCTGCAGATCTTAGGAGAGTCAGGATGACATTTCATGGCTTCATTGCTTTCTAGGTATGTGATAACTTTGGACGCCACCATGAAGACCTGTGTTCTGAGTGTGCTTTCTGCTCTTTGAAGACAGAGCAGTGTGAAGGGGCCACCAATCTGAAACGAGTCCACTGTCACAACGGCAACTTCACAGACTACATCAATCCTGGGATCTTGGCCCAGCACAAAGCCATGGTCACCAGGGTAGGGTAAAGATTAGGTTACCGAATTACTGCAGAAATATTCATTTGTAGGCATACACCGTTTTGTCACAGCCTCCTCATCTTTCTCACTAGGTCTCCCCAGCCTTAACAGAGTTTTATGGACTTGAGATGTATGAAGGCTTGCAGGCCAAGTACTGGTGTGATCGCCTGGCTACTCATGGTTGTGATGACTATCGTGTAGCTCTCTGGCTGCAGTCAGAATATTCTTTGTTTCATAAAGGAGACTTTCCAGAGAAGGTGAGAACTGAGAAAGGACCTGATCTTTGTTCCATGTTTCATTGTTCTTTTCATTTCCCTCCCCCACTTCTGCATGTTATTTCATTTCTCCCAGATTTGTGACTCAGAACAAGTTCAGCACCCTACTTATTGTGCATTCAAGAGCAACCAGTGTCGGGAGTACAGCCTCAGTAAAAAGAAGGTGAGGATTAATAATAATAATAATAATAATAATAATAATAATAATAATAATAATAATAATAATAATAATAATAATAATAATAATAATAATAATTCATTTTGTTACAGAATGAAATGAATAACGAACAGACACATAAAAGAAAAATGAAACAAAACAAAACGGAAATTTCTGTTTTGTTCACTTCATTTTTCATTTTCCCATAAGAATGCATTGAAGCAAATCATTCCTATGGGGAAAATCTGGCAGTCCCCCCCCCCCAACGTGGGGGAAACTGCAGTCTTCTTTTCCCGCCGAAGCCACTGCCAATCAGCTGTAATGCGGGGCTTTGCCAGGGGGGAAAGTTTTTAAAAGCCTACTCTTTCCCCCACCTGATCGGGCATGATCAGGTGGGGGATTTAAAAAAAACACGCACCAACCCAGCCTACGGGCCAGCTGATTATTACGATAAGTTTTTTTAAAAAAACACGCCACCTGGGCTCACGGGCCAGCTGGTCAGCTCTGTAAGAAAAAATAAATTAAAAATAAATTTTAAAATGCGCTGACCTGACCTGCGAGCCAGCTGGTCAGCATGGTAGGAAATTAAAAAAAAAATACTGACCCAGCCCACGGGCCAGCTGGTCAGTGCTGTAAGAAAAAGTAAATTAAAAATACTGTAAATTAAAAAATGCACTGACTTGGCCCACGGGCCAGCTGGTCGGTGTGATAAGAAAAAAAAAAAGAAAAATGATGCAAATGAAAAATGAAATGAGTTTTTTTTTAAAAAAAAGTTTCATTTTAAATGAAATAAAACAAAGAAAAACAAAATGAAAAATGAAACAAAATGCCATCTTAGTGTTTTGTGCCCATCTCCAATAGCCATTCCCACTCAGAGGTCCCCACTGGATGGCTTTTAACTTAGAGATAAACCCCATCTGGCAAGGAATAAATCCTGCTTCCCCCTACAACCTTCCCCATAAGGCAGAGGTAGGAACTGAGTCACCGTTAAGTAGTCTGTCTCTGTGTTGAGACCCATTGTGTCTTATCAAAAGAGAGAGTCAGATAGCAATGAAATATCAGACACTGTATCAAAAAGTCATCAGCAAAAAACCTAATCTAAGAGTTAGCAAGAGGAATAAAACTAGTCATTAAAATCCTCACAGAAAAAGGCACATGTATGAATGCAGGAGGGGTGTGGTGGCTCAGCAGACTAAGGCTCCGAAAACTGTTGGCTGCAAAGTCAGCGGCTCAGTGGTTCGAATCCCAGCACCTGCCAACCTAGCAGTACGAAAGCATGTAAATGCCAGTAGATAAATAGGCACAGCTGTAAAAAGCGGGAAGGTAAAACTGTGTTTCCTTGCAGCCATGCCGGCCACGTGGCCATGGACTTACACAACACTGGCTCTTCAGCTTGAATACAGAGATGATCACTGCCCCTAGAGTTGGACACAACCTTTACTTATTTTTCCAGTGCTAATGTTAACCTCTGGCAGTGTTTCCTTCAGTGGAGCAACTGCAGATTTCCTATCTCCACTTTGGTCATCCACTGTCTTGGTTTTCTTTATCGTATTCTGTTCTCTCCCTTTCCCTCTCGACTTATCGGCTTTCATGCTGCCAGTGTCTTCCTGGGAGGATTCCACAAAATCATGCTGATCTTCTTGAGAGGAGACATTGAAAGTTTTGGGTTGAGGCATCTTTTCTGTCTTCCCCATATCTATGTTTACCTATAAATATTTCTGTTATTTCTACTCTAATACACACCCAGCTATTTCGAAACAAGCAGGATGGGAATGGAGAAAATCTGTGTTGCTGCCATCTTTACTGCAGCAGGCCGCACAGTGTAGTTTCTTGTCCAGAAAATACCTCCCTCTCTAAAACCTAATCTATACATGCTCAAGGGAAGCTGCAAAGGCAAATGGATGCTACTATGTGTGCTCAGAGATGGCAGGTGTAAGAAGCAGTGACACCAAAGGGGAGGAGGAGCAGAGCCAGGGTCTCCAAGCTTTGGCATTCACCTTTGGCAGAGGTGAAGGCCTCGGTGGACACTCAGTAATGCCTGTCTCCAACAGTGGACGGATGCCGGCTTCACTGAGACTGCGGTGGGGCAAGCTGATTCATTGGCAGTGAAGAAGGCAACTACCACTGTTTGCTATTCTAATTATTTTACACTTTGTCCTCAGGTGATGCGAACTGGCTGCCTGAAAAATGACACTTACCATGTGCTAAGCAAGGAGGAAGGGAAAGAGGAAGAGCTGCTCTGGAAAGAGAAATTCTTGAGCTTTTCTGATGAGTGAAGGCACAGAGTAGCTGTGACATATGATTGGGCGAGAGAATGGCAGAAAACTGTCTCTTCTGAAGGATACCCCATACTGCATGGTCTGTGCTGTTTAAGTATGACAAGCTGTTTTGCTTCACAGTAAGCGTGAGTCCATGATGGATATTTCTGCTGTTAAATTTGCCTCCCAAGGACTGCACTCTACAGTATACCATCTGAGTAGCCACTGAGTTTACCGAATCTGTTGGGCTCCTAGGAACCAAATCCAGGAGATGATCACAGTGGGTGAGGAATCCTAATTCCTTCTCAAGCAATGCTTAATATCTCTCATCCCCACCTGCATACTCATCCAGGAGCTGTTGCCCTAGGATGTGCTTTGAATTCCTGTTGATAATAAGCCTTTTTTGTGCACAACTAGGACTTGGTTCTGTTGAGAGGTACATTGTTCAGTCAGTCAAAATGCCGAGGAACTGCACTCACCATGTAGCATGGCCCAATGTCAATCTCAAGGTAAACCAGTTCTTCCAGTTTGCTCGTGAAACTGGCTCTGCACAGCCCTGACTGGCTGATGGCTGCAACATCAGAAGCCCTCTTGATCATTCATTGAGTAGTTTTGGTGCTTTTAAATAAGTGGTTTCCTTTTCATAAACAACCAAAACAAATAAAGCAATGGACTCATCTTAGAATGCTGAACAGGTACCTTGGTCTTGTTTTTGAGCTTACGGGAGGGATCATAGTAGATAACTGATTTGTACTCAGATCCATGACAAATACATAAGTTGAATGTTTTGCAAGGGTAGGAGAAAACAGAGCAGGAAACCTGGTGAGCATGCCTATTAAAATCTACACCTGTATCCATCTTGGCAGTACAATTGCCCAGATTCCCCTTTCTAGTGCTGCCATGCATGCATATGCACTCACCCACACCAGTTTAGTAAAGTTAATTTATTCCTAATGTAGCTGATTACATGCCCATTGTGGTAAAATAACATGCTCATCAAAACAGCCATTTTATATCATTTTGGCTCAGAGCCACCCCCTCTGGCAGAGCAATGGTGGTGCAGGTATTCTGTATGAAATGTGTGGTTCACAGTTACTCAGCCTCACTTCTGGAAGTGGGCAAAGGATTTCCCCCACCCACCCCTTCTGGTGACTCACTCAGCTCTTCTGTGTGGGCTGTCTAGTTGTCCACAACTTCTGCTTCCTTGGCAAGTTGTTCATGCCTCTGCCTTGCCCTCCTACAAGCAGTGGTGGACTTCCACTGGGTGCTGGCATTACCTGCACTTGACTAAGCAGCACCAGTAGAATGTACAGCTACACCTCTCCAACACTTCTGCCTGAGTGGTGCAGAAGCCATGGCCACACCACAACAGCTCACAGCCATCCATGGCAAGGGAAGGCACAGGCAGCCTGAGGTGCCGAATATCCCTCCACATGGGTCCAAGTTGCAGAAGTCTGGGCTGGGCGTCAAGTACACTGTCGTGAGTGCACCCCCTCTCCCTCCCTCCTTCAACTCCCCAGCAAGCACCTTCAAAGAAGCTCCTGGCTCAGCAACGTGCTTCAAGGTTTTATTTTTCAACAAAACAGGATTAACATTTTCAACTTCTGTAGCTTCCTATTTCTGGATCAAAGGCTCCGTCTCCGAATAATGCCCTTCAACCAGTCTGCCCAAATCTTCGGATTCAACTATCCATTTGGTGGTTGTAAAAACCCCTTTCACATTATATGCCAGGCTCAGGGTAGACCCAGTCATATCTCCCGAAGGTCGGGTGTTCACACTCACAAGTCCTAAGAACATGGTCCCAGGTCCTTTGCCAATCCCCCCCATGGGTACCTAAACATTTCTCCCACTTTCTTCTTAACTTCTTTTGCCTTTCATGCCTCCTCCTCACCTTGCACTCAAAGAACTCCCATGCTTTACGCCTCTCCTCGAGTTCCACCATCTGTCCTCAATATGGTGGTTTTACCACCTTCCTCTCCTTTCATTCCCGCTCTGCTGCTTCTCACGGGAGCTGGAAAGTCACCCACTCTCCCATCCACGGATCTCCCTTCACTTATTGCTGCTGCTGTTGTTTAGTCATTTAGTCGTGTCCGACTCTTCGTGACCCCATCATGGACCAGAGCTCGCCAGGACTTCCTATCCTCCACTGCTTCCCAGAGTTTGGTCAAATCCACGTTGGTTGCATCGATGACACTGTCCAACCATCTCATTCTCTGTCATCCTCTTTTCCTTTTGCCTTCGATCTTTCCCAACATCAGGGACTTTTCCAAGGAGTCCTCTCTCCTCATGAGGTGGCCAAAGTACTGGAGCCTCAGCTTCAAAATCTGTCCTTCCAGTGAACATCTGGGGTTGATTTCTTTCAGGATGGATAGGTTTGATCTCTTTGCAGCCCAGGGGACTCTCAAGACCCTCCTCCAGCACCACAGCTCAAAAGCGTAGATTCTGCGGTGATCAGCCTTCTTTATAGTCCAGCTCTCACTTCCATACATCACTACTGGAAAAAACATAGCTTTGACTATCCTGACCTTAGTTGGCAAAGTGATGTCTCTGCTCTTTAGGATGCTATCTAGGTTTGCCATTGCTTTCCTCCCAAGAAGCAGGCATCTTTTTATTTTGTTGCTGAAGTCGCCATCTGCAGTGATCAAGGAGCCCAAGAAAATAAACTCTGTCATTGCCTTCATATTCCTCCCAGCTTGACTTCCCTTCCCAACCGGCCAACACTTTCCCCTTCCTCCTCATGCCTGCCTATCTCCCATTTTTCCTCCCTTACAGGGTCATTGTTTTTTGTTTCAGTAGGGCTCTCAAGCAAAGATGGCACACCTCCTTCCTCACACACACCCCTTCAACTTGCACTCTCCTCTGTTCATCCTCATGCCCAGGGTCCTTGGTGAAAGAAATAGTCAGCATTAGAATGACTGGCCCCTTTTCTATGTTGCACTGTGAAGGAAAATGGTTGTAGGGCCAAATACCATCATGTTAACCTAGCGTTAGTGTTCTTCACCTGATGTAGCCATCTCAAAGGAGCGTGGGCAGTCACCAAGGTAAAAGTAGCCCCTAACAGACAGTACCTTAATGTATGAGTAGCCCACTTTACAGCCAGGGCCTCTTTCTCTATGGTAGTATACTTTTGCTCTAGGATTTAATTTTTGACTAAGAAAGCGAATGGGATGTTCCTCTCCCTACAATTGTTGGGTTAACGCAGCTTCCAGACTTCTCTCTGAAGCATCAGTTTGGACAACGAATGGCTGTTCAAAATCTGATGTAAGACTGGGTAAGAACAAAGTTTATCCTTCAACATCTCGAAGGACTTCTTTTGTTCTGGTCCCCACCTGACTATCTTAGGATTCCCTTTTCTAATAAAATCAGTCTGAGGGAGGATATGATAGCTATGTTTAAATATTTGAAAGGATGTCATATTGAAGAGGGAACAGGTTTGTTTTCCATGGCTTCAGAGACTAAGACTCAGGGCAATGGTTTCAAACTACAGGAAAAGAGATTCCATTTGAACATTAGGAAGAACTTCATGACAGAGCTGTTCGGCAGTGGAATATTCTGCCACAAAGGGTGGTGGAGTCTCCTTCTTTGGAGGTTTTTAAGCAGAGGCTGTGTATGGCCATCTGTCGGAAATATTGTGATGGGGTTCCTGCATGGCAGGGGGTTGGACTAGATGGCCTTTGAGGTATCTTCCAACTCTATGATTCTATGATTCTATGGGGCAGCTATCTCGATAAAGTGTGGTATGAACTGGCAATAATAGCTAGTCAACCCAATAAATTGCTGCACCTCCCTATTCTTCCTGGGGCATACCCAGGATGATACTTCGTCACCTTCTCAGGCAAGGGTTCTATCTGCCCTTCTCCCACCTTAAAACCCAGATAACTGGCCTTGTTCATGGCTACCTTACAGTTCCTGGGTTCACCATTAGCCTTCCTGACCTCATATAGGACTCACTTTATGTGGTCTACATGGGTTTCCCAATACTTAGTAAAAATAATAATGTCAGCTATGTAAGCCACCACAAATGCTTTCAGTGGTTCTAGTATCACATTCATAAGTCTCCTTGCTCCATGTAACTCAAATGGCATGTATTTAAATTGAAATAGGCCTTTCGTAGTAGAGAAGGCTGCTTTTCCTTCCTCAGTGGTATTTGCCAGTAGCAAATGTAAGGTCTAAGAAGGTTAGTAACTTTGCCTCTTCGAACCTCTCTACTAGCTCATTGCTCCTGGGCATTGAATTAGCATTGAATTGAGAAACTTGGATCAACTTACGGAAGTTGATGCAGAAGCACGTACTACCATCTGGCTTAGGCACAATAACTGGGTAGCTGCTTCAGGGACTATGGGAGGGCTCAATCACTCCTAGGGAAACCATTTTATTCACCTCATCCTCTATGGTGTGTCCCAAATGACAGGGCCAGTGTTGTCCCATGGCCTTGATGACTACTTCCAGAGGGGTAATAACCTTATGCTCCACCAGTTTAGTATGCCTGGGTCTATCCAAAAATGTCTAGGAACTCTCCTTGGAGGGCCTGGGTCATTCTAACTTGATCAGGGGAAAGGCACTCTGCTAACCCCAACTCTAGTTGGAAACCCCCAAATAATCCTTGACATCTGGTCCTAGCTCTCCTTCTTCTACAATTCCAAACAAAGCCTGCTGCTCATGCCACTTCTTCAATAGGTTTACATGAAAAATTTCCAATGGGTTTCTCCTGTTGGGCATCTTTATCTCATAATCTCATTCACTCTCCTTTCGACAGTGAAAGGGCCTTGCCACTGCAGAAACAACTTGGACAAGTTGCTGGGTAAGAGCAGCAATATTTTGTCTCACAGTGAGAAACTCCTTCCTTGCACTCTTTTATAGTATTGCTGTTTTTGTTTCAGTTGGGCCGTCCCTAAGGCCACCCAAGCAAGTTCATTGGTGGTTCTCAACTGTTCCCTCTTTTCCAGGACATGTTTAATTATTGACTAAGGGGAATTGGTCTCCCTTTCCCATTGTTCTTCATTCAGCACCCCCCCACACACACAGATTTTGCCCATATAACAACTCAAAAGGAGAGAACCCTATCGAGGCCTGAGGGACCTCTCTCACAGCAGACATAAAGGAGGCCAACAAGAGATGCCACTGTCCTGGTTTATTCTGGACCAACTTACAGAGCATCCCCTTAATGTCTTATTAAACCATTCTACTAGCCCGTTCGGAGATGGTAAATAGAAGTTCTCAACGGGTGAACCCATAACATAGACCACATTTGCTTAAATGTATTACTCATAAAATTCATGCCCTGGTCAGTAATTACCTCCTTAGGGAATCTGACTGTGGAAAAAACTCCCAACAGCTCTTAGGCCAGCATATTCACTGTGGTGGACCGCAATGGGATTGCCTCCAGGTATCTAGATGTGTAGTCCACCAACACTAATATGTGTGTATGTCTGGCAGAGGATTTGGGTAAGGGGCCAACCATATCAAGCCCAATTCAGTCAAAGGGGAGTGATCTATCAAGGGCATTGGTATCATGGAAGCTCTGGGACTAGGTCACCTCTGTCCTTTCTGGTAGGCCGAGCATGTCTGGCAAAATGTCTCCACATCCCTGCATACCCCAGGCCAGTAAAATCTCCTAATTCTGGCTAGCATCTTTTCGGTTGCCAAATGACCAGCCAAGGGCTAGCCTCAGCACCTCCTGCCTCAGGTGTTGGGGTACTACTAAAGTAACATTTTCCCCTGCTGGTTTCGGGTGACTCTCATCAGGAGTCTGCTGTGCAATTCAAATCCCTCTTCACCTGGCCCAAGGGAACTCTCCAGGCTAGCCTTTCTCAGTGCAGCTTGCGGAGTAAGGTCATCCTATTGCCAAACCCTGACCTGCTCCCTAGACACATTATGAAGATCTTCTACATAATCACTGGTAAATGCCACAGGTCCCTCATCTTCAACTGTTCCTTGGGTTTAACCTCTCTATTCCCTCCCAGTCTCTCCCCAAGAGCATCTCGCATACCAGGCCCAGGACTACCCCCACCTGCAATAACCAGCATTGACCATTTATCTCTACCTGGGCCTCTACCATTTTACAAGGCTTTAGGTCCCCATGAATACATCAGATAGTTATTTCCCCTTGTTTCGGCCCCTCCAATGGCCCTTGCACCAAGGAGCAACTACAGCCTGTATCCACAAATGCACTGAGGGGCTTCCCGTTCACCCAAGCTGTAACTTCCCATCCCGGATGGTTTTCCCCACCCACCTTATAACAGACCATATGAGCAATCATCACCCATGACAGCTGGGAATAACAGGCAATTTAAAGGGGCACAGAATGCATATAGTGGCAGACACAATCATGTCCTCCAACACTTCCCTGTTACTTGCTCTCTGACTACTCAAACCAAGCAATGCAGTTTATTGTGGGGGGCACGGCACCACTAGGGATCACATCAGCAGAGCAATCAAGCTGTGATTGGTTCATTGGAGCAACTGAGGAGCTACCCAACCCCAGACAGCACACAGCTGCCCACTTCCGTAAATACAAGATCCCACCGGAATTTCCACCTGCTCTATTTCCAGCCTCAACATTTATTTATTTGTCTATTTTAACTTCTATACTACCCCATTCAATATATGAGGGAGAGAAAAATAAGACAGGAAAGAGAGGGAAGCAACAGCTGGTAAAAGCAGCTTAAATTCTTAATTTCACCCAGCTAGGCTTGCTGTACCTTCATCAGCCACAATGGGCCCTAGATGCCACAAAGAACATGGAGGCTGAAAATTCTGCCTGGAGCACACCACCTGGTTGCCACCTGGCCAGCCTACATGGTTGAGTTCTTTAACTAATAGCATTGTTCATGACAAGTGAGTTTTAAGTCCCTTGATACAGTTGTACCTCTGATAACAAATTTAATTCATTCTCTGAGGCAATTCATTCTCTGAAAAATTTGTTATCCGAAATGTGGTTTCCCATTGAAATGAATGAGAAACTGATTATTCTGGAGGTCCAAAAAAGAGGGGGGGAAAGCTGGGTCTTTTTAAAAGACCTCTTTATAAAGTGCCCTTTAAAGGTATGCAGTGCTGGAACACACACACAGCAGACCATCCCACCCTGCAGTACAATGCAAACATGGAGAAATTAAAGCAGCAAGACTACCCAGCCTGTTCCTGCCAAAAATGCAATGGGGAAAAATTGAAACATACACAAACACAAGCAGCATGAGAACTCCACCCTGTTCTTGCCTGCAGAGCAATGGAAAAGACTGCAAACATGGACAGAAGAAAGCAGCAAGACTACCCCAGCCTGTTCCCGTCAAAATGCAAAGAAAAGCAGTGCAAAGATTAATAAAAGCTAGCTCCCTACCTAAGTTTGGAAGGCCCAAATCCCTCAGCAAAAAATGTCCAGAATGGCTCCAAAACACCATGAAAAAGTGTTCTAACTCCTCTCACCTGTGTGTGTGTGTGCATTATATCCTGGGTACACTTTTTTTGGCAAGGCATGATGAAAAAGTTGTTATTGGAGGCAGCCGGTAAGGAATATTCATTTTCCAAGGCAGCCCTATACCCCAAAATTTCCATTCACTATCTGAATTATTCATTATCAGAGGCATTCGTTATCCAAGGTATTACTGTATGTCCAATGAGCTATATATAGAAATAGTGGCTGAAATCCTGTTGAGCAGATCTGTGTGCACAGTGGAGATGATGTCACTGTAATTGACAAATAGCTGACAAATAAAGACAGATTGCAGCTGATTAAAAAGGCAGTTTTGGAGGTTATGTGACTGGTACACAAAACAGCAAACTTCTATGCCTCCCATAATCCTCAAAGGAAACCTTTAATCTGTAGTGGTTTGCTGCTGCTGCTGCTGCTGCCACCATCAGAGTTGTACACATAGACCTGTGTAACAGGATTTCAACCAATATGCAACATTATCCTGTAAGACCATATTCACTAACTCCAAACTTCCAAACCTGTTTTAATTTTTCCTTCAATGTAATATGAATTATCCCAATTTGAATTACCACACCCTGGTCATATCCAGGAGCCCTGTGGCGCAGTGGTTAAATGCCTGTACTGCAGCTAAAACTGTGCTCATGACCTGGGGTTCAATCCCAGGTAGCAGGCTCAAGGTTGACTCAGCCTTCCATCCTTCCGAGGTCGGTAAAATGAGTACCCAGCTTGCTGGGGGTGGGGGCAATGTGTAGTCTGCATACTATAATCAAAACGGCAAACCACCCAGAGACTACTTGAAGTGGTATGGGGCGGTACATAAGCAGAACACTTTTTCCTCCTTCCACATCTCTTCTTCCCCATGTCTTCCCCATTCTATACCCTGTCTCCACCCCGTCTTTTCCCCACCAAAGTAGAGATTGGAAACACCCACAGGTTACATCACAGTTGATGTCTCAGGAGTTCAAATTGTACACACCCCGCAGTAACTGGATTTGTTCTGGACAAAGAAACAGAATAGGTTGCCCCATATCACAAATGAATCAGGCTGGCCCACCAAACAAGTAAACAAACAGTTCTCCTGTGAAAGAAAATAATCTTGAAGTAGGAAGGAAGTGAAAGGATAGATCTGAGTCTCTTGTAATGTTATGCAGATCTATTAAACTGATCTGAATAGGTGGGGACCACTTTTAAAGAGAAGTAAAATAATGTGCAAACGAGTTGACACCATTCTTCAGTTTTCAACCCAAGATGTCATCAACTGCAGAACTGATAAAAGTCAAATAATTAAATAATTAAATAAATAAATAAATAAATAAACTGGAAGGAACCCTAGGGATCATCTCATTCAGCCCCTGTCAAGGAGCCACAAGAGAGAATCAAACTCCAGCCTCTGGATCCACAGCCAGATACCTCAACGCCTGAGCTAGCCTCTTTCCATGGTTTCCACAATTTCCAGAAGCAAAACATCAGCATCAGCCTAAATCCAATGCTAAATAATGACCTAAATCCAATTACTAGTCTCAGGTGGATCAGACCCATTGAATCAACAACTGAATTAAAAATCACGATCATATATAATTCACTGAATCAGCTGAAATGATGCCTAGCAGTTGGTCTCAGGCTAGTGGGCTCAACATTAGATAAATGCTTAAATAAAAGTAATAGTTTGTACTAATAGTGAGGAAAAGAGAGAAAAGGCAGTTCTCTCTATTTTCATCAGTAAAACGTTGAGAAGTTTGTTTCAATACTATTATTACCTGATATTATAAAGGCCTAGTTGCAGAAACAAGTTGGAATCTGCAGCTCCCTCCACACCCTACCACACCTCAGTAGTCTTGTTCTACCAGCTACCAGCACAGACAAGAGGGCTGAGGAAGCCTGGGCACTCCTACAATTTTCCCTAAGGTGTTAAGACCAAACAGTGCAGCTCCTTGTCATATTGTGAGATTTTGCTATGAAGCCAGCAGCTGCATATGTCGGGGCTGAGAGAACGTAAGAGGTGGGTAGATCTAAAATTTGTACTCACAACACAAATCAACAGATCAGAGACAACCAGAGGATTTGAGGGGGGAGATATATTATTGGTGGGGAGGGCAGCTTATTTAGCTCACAGCTTTGAAGGACTTTGAGCAAACAATGTTAAATAGCTGCATTTGGAGGCAGGTAACTCCTGGAAATTGTTGGTTGTAGATAATTGGTTGAGTGCCACTTGATTCTCTGAAGGAATAACCTAACTTCTTTCTCCCCCACCCCCCAAAAAGGCTTGCAATGGAAGTTTTATTAAAGCACTGTCTTCAGCAAGTGGTATAATTTGGTGGCTGAGAGAGAGAGAGATCTAGGAGATAGATGGACATCTCAGGTGCATCAATTGCCTTAGTCTGAAATGCAAATGGTGGCCTTAGGCAAGTACTGTAGTCACTGTTCTTTCCACCTTGCTCCTTCACCCAGTAGTAATAATACTGACCAATCCTGCAGTAATAATGAAAGAGAGAGATGCAAGAGTTTAAAAGATTATGAAGGATGTGGAGATTTTCCCCTCTCCTCCCTCTCAAAAGATGAGCGAACTGTATCATGAGAAACACACCACTACTACCTGTGATACTGGCCAGTAGCTTTGATGGTTTTCAAAAAAGATTTGACACATTAATGTAGGATCTCCTGAAAGGGACAATTAGTAATAATAGCATGGAAATTCTGTGGTAGAGCTGTGAACAGATGATACTGAGGGAAAGATACATAGGAAAGAGTGCATCCCACTTATGGGATGTCCAAAGGTATTTGTCTGAGCTATGAAAGAAACAGAATCCTTTTATATATAGACTGTTTGCCTAATCCAGTCAGGGGATTCTTACATTCTCAAGAAATATTGATATTTGTGCTTTGGGACTTCTAATAAAAACAAGCTACTTCTTACTGCTGAGAATTTTGGTCTGCATTGGTTTATTTGTGAGCTTTTGTGGGAGCATTTTAGGCTGTGTCTGTACACAGGCTCTGGAAGTTTCTCCCTTTCAAGGGTCTTTGAAAATACTCTGCAAACCAGAAGAACAGACATGCCAGCAACCAGGCAACAAGCAAAAAGGCTTGGGTTATCTTTGTATCCTCTCACGATTTATAGGTAATGGGGAGATATGTACACATACACCCATATTGTATATATATATATACTGTATCCCTTGAAACGGTCACCCTTTGAATAAGGTGGCAACATCTCTGCAATAAAGAAACACACAGGCAGAGAAAAAAACTTACAGGAGAGAAGGTCAGACAGACAAAAGCTTGCAAAGAGAAAGATTCCCTGGGATGGGCTGTGTCTCTCTCCCCCCCACCCCCACCCCCGCAGTCAGGGCCGGCACTAGGGTTTTTTGCGCCCTAGGCAAGGGGGGGCAGGCGGGCGGGCGGCGGCGGCTGGGGGGGGCGGCGGCCAGCAACAGGCGGTGGGGGGGGACAGACGGCGGGCGGTGGGGGGGCAGCAGGCCGGGCAGCGCCCCCTGTCCATTTTGGAGCCCTAGGCAACTGCCTAGTTCGCCTTAATGGACACACCCGCCCTGCCCGCAGTATTAATTCATCCAGCGATGGAAAGTTATAGAACACCCTTCATGAGGAATATTCCTTGCTGTGATGTAAAAATCCCTTTCAGAGAGTAAGGTACAGCAGAATGAACAACAGAAAAGACTGTATGAGGGTGTGGTTACACCGGATAGCTTTGCTTCAGGTACAGCACACTTGAAAATGATTTTAAAATATCTGTTTACATGATACAGCTGAGTGTGCTTTTTTGTGTGGAGTAGGGCAGGAAGCATGTTTTTTTTTTGTTCTATTCAGAAAGTGAAGTATTTTAAATAGCTGCAAGAGGGCTGTCTATTTTAATTTAATTGTGGAAATGATTTATTTTAAATTGTTTTGCCATGTGTGCTTGCCTGTGTTAGAGTAAATTTTATCTATGGGATCTGTCAAATAATGGATTTCAGGATCACAGGTTTCAGAATACAGGGAACTCTGATTGCAGTCTGATCTCCTATATACATTTTTCTACCTGTAATACTGATCTAGTGCTATCTTGGTTCGAAATAAAGAAACAAATAAAAAAATTATTTAAAAAAACACTGATGGTGTCAGTGGCAAGTAGCTGTGAGAGACAGCCAGTGCAAGGGTGGGTAGGCTCAGGACAAAGTCTCAAACACAAGTTGGTAATGCCTGCTTGCCCTCATGCAAGCCACTTGTTGCTGCTGCTGCAAATGTTATTTTAAATAACATTTTAAATTTATTTAAATATATTTGCAATATATTATTAATATGTTTTTTGTTTCTTTGAGACTGAGATGGGGTAGATCACTATTACTTTAATAAGGCAGCAGCAGCAGTAAATTACAGGTCTAAGATTCTTTGCCTTAGATTTAGGACTCTTAATAAACTTAAGCTCTTTAATAAAAAATCTATAACCAACAATCAAGGGAATAGAGTAGTAACTGAAGGTTTCCTACTTGCATTCACAATGATAAAAAGGTTTCCTTAAACTCTTATTGAGGTTCCTCTATAGATTCAGTAGTTTGTCATCAGGCATTATACAGTATTTTTAACCGTTTTTCTTGGAAAGACTGGGAGACTATGAAAAGGGGCTTAGGAAGTTTCATGTTGCGTTTGGCCTATGCTCACTAACAAGCAGCTGTGCTGGCCAGGATTTCTGGGATTTGTAGTTTAGGTACATCTGGCAACCCAAGTTTGGGAATCACTGATTTAGCCAGGCAGTGATGGCTTAATTTCTGTTTTATATTGAATGGGGTTTTTTTTGAATGACCACTCTGTTTGTCCCTTGAAATTTACTTCCCTTACATACTGGATGGATGGATGGATGAATGGATGGATGGATGGATGTTGACAACCTCGAGCGGGTACAGAGGAGGGTGACCAGGATGACTGAGAGTCTGGAAGAAATGTCATACGAGGAACGGCTTAGGGAACTGGGAATATTTAGCCTTTCAAAAAGAAGACTGAGAGGGGATATGATAACTATGTTTAACAGTTAGAGCCGTTCGGCAGTGGAATATGCTGCCACAAAGGGTGGTGGAGTCTCCTTCTTTGGAGGTTTTTAAGCAGAGGCTGGATGGCCATCTGTCGGAAATATTGTGATGGGGTTCCTGCATGGCAGGGGGTTGGACTGGATACGCTTGAGGTCTCTACCAACTCTATGATTCGATGTGTATATAACCCACCATAACTCAACTTCTGGCCCAGTTTTGCTGCCTGGAAGCTGTGCCTCTGCTACATATATTGCTGCCACCTTGGAAGGAGCCTCTGGCCTGCTTTTAAGTAGACCCAGAATTTCCACCCTTGGCTCCTTCCCCAGCCTCCATGCTTTTGGTGTCTGTCTTAAGCAGGCTTTATAGTCTTTTCTTCAGCAGCTTCCAGGTCTGAGCCCAAACTCCACTGACAACATGTCAAAGAAGCCACAGTTAGCTCCTATCCACAAAGAGAAAAACAAATGGTTAACTGCATTTTAGGCCCTTCAACATCAGCCTAATGTTCAATGAATGTTCTTCCCAAAATATGGATAAATTTGACTGGACTATTTGGGTGACTGAATTGTATATAATATGTGCTGCAAATCTGCCATTTGTAGATATTGGCAGAGCCAATATTTACAAACTGTCGATGGTGTCGAGAGGATGGCTTCAGATTTGTCAGTAACTGTCACATTTTGTGACAAGCCAAACCTATTCAGGAGGAATGGGTTGCACTTGAACCATGATGGGACCAGATTGCTGGTAATCAGCATCCAAAAGGCTGCAGAGCAGCTCTTAAACTGATAACGGGGGGAAATTAAAAAATTCCTTGTGGGTCAGAGTATCCACAAAGACATTCCAGCTCAGAGTGAAGAGAAGGGGAGCCTACTCCTTCTACAAGAGAAACCCTTTGTTTCAACGGCCAGGAAAATGCCCTTCCTTGTGAGACACAGTTGGCAGCCAAGTGGAAAGAGTGGGGGAGGAAACAGAGCTAAGCCTGTGTCAATTAAACTCACACAGTCAGTGTGTGTCAGGAGAGTATCCAAACATGGAGGCTTCCTTGTCCCTCCCTTCACAGAGAGACACAGTGCATTGCAGCCCAGCCCAGTGGCATGCCCTTCGTGGTGAATCACAACTTCCACAATTCCAACAGCCAAGCCTGGAACTTTCTGAAAAGCTGTTCTATTTGTAAATGGTGACAGAGGGCCACCATCACAACAGTAAGTTGTCCTTCTTAGTGAGCCAGAGTGTATGGCACCCCAGTGAAGACTAAGTAGCGGTCCGGAGGCTGACAACACTCCCACACAGCGGCACTACTTCCTGCAGAGGCCTGTCACTGTCCCAGGCAGAGTCCAAGGGTGCTTTCGCATGAGGTGGCTGCGCAAGCCACTTGAGGAGAGCAATCACGGGCCCACGGCTGTATTCTAGCACACAAGCCAGCACAATGCCCTTCTCTGTGAGCCACAGTGTGTGCAGCCCAGAGTGAAGGGTAGTGGAGGCCAGAAGGCCAGACTAGAGGGGGTAGAAGGAGAAGCACCGAATCTCCCCTCCTTCTGTCAAGGGATTTCCCAACCTGGAATGTGTAAAGAAACACACACACCCCCGTGTGGGATGACAGAGTCCCCCAGTTCTAAACAAATTGGACTGCACTGCACTGTTACAGTTGGTCTTCTTCTCCTCAAGTGATTTTCCGCCTAGAGGCGGAAGCAGCCGTGGTTGCTGCATGGGCAAGTTGAGGGGAGTGGCGACAGGGCTGAACTTGAAGCACTAACTGGACCGTGCTGTTAGGGTGAAGGAGAAGCGGCTGGAAGGCCTCCGCTAAGCCGGAAGTGGGGGGGGCCTGACAGGCAGGCAGGGAGAAGACACAGAGCTAGAGCCACATAGGCTTCCAAAAGGACAGCAAGCCAAGCTTTCTGACTTTCTTTCCCAGCTGTGTGCTGGTAGACTGCTCCTAACTGCCGTGCCGGCATTCCATCTCCATGCCCTTCGTTGTGAAACACAGCAGTTCCACAACTCCAAGAGCCAAGCCTGGAACTTCCTCCTGAAAGGCTCTTCTATTTCTAAGAAACATACGATTATTGTTCCGAACTGTGGCACGTGCAAGTACATTCCACTCCAGCCCTTCATTGTGAGACACAGCGTTCTGCAGCCCAGGGGGCAGAGTAGCGGAGGCCTAAACATACCACCTAACCCTAACCCTAAGCCCACCACCAGCTGTTCCTGATGAGTGTTCCCATAACTCAATCATCATCATCAATCACAACCTAGATTTGCAACCCGTAGTTTTTCTTTTCCGGCAGCCTTTGGGTCAAAGAAAACGTGACGACAAATAGGGTATGACAGGGTCACTCAGCATCAGCAGCACAGCACCAAGATCCACACATGGTACTTTCTGATTGGAGTACGCACACAACAAGTACGTTTCCCTTCTTTGTGAGGCACAGTGTCTTGCATCCCAGAGGAAAGAGTGGTGGAGGCCACGCTGGAGACTAATTATGAATGCTGGGCCGGTAAACCACGACCATCGCCTTCATTGCGAATCTGAGCTCCCGCAACTCCAAATGCCCAGCCTTGAACTTTCTGAAAACTGTTCTATTTGTAAATGGCGGTGCCACCACTACGCAACTGGTACATTTTTACCCTTCTTTATGAGCCACAGCTGGCAGCCCAGTAGAAAGAGTGGCGGAGGAAACAGAACTAGGTCTCTGTGAATTACAGAATCACACATTCCTTGTGGGTCAGAGTATCCACCAAGAACCAGCCCTGGAGGCTTCCTGGTCCCTCCATTCACAGTGCAATGCAGCTGTGAGTGAAGAGGAGCAGCAGAGGAGGAGGACAAAAACACACACACACCGCCGGCAGCACTTCCTGCAGAGAGGCATGTATCATCCCAAAAACTCCCAATCCCAATAGAAGCGGAGCAGCTGTCTTTCCCTTTCCACAGCCCTTCTTTGTGGATCACGTGACTCACAGACCAGCCCAGATGACAAAGTATGGGACTGGGAAGCCAGAAGTGCAGATTGGAGGAGGTTGAATGATAAGCAACTGGAAGGCATGCTCAAAGCCGGGACTGGTGGAGTCTGACAGGCAGGCATGTTGGCAGAGGACACGGCAGGCAGGGAAGCATCTTGTCTGGCTTACAGGTATGGGATGGGTAGCCTAGACGCAGGCTTAGAGGATACCAGCCACCCAGGCTAGGGATTGGGAAGGCACAAAGGCAAAGTGCCCGTAGGGAGGATTGATTCTGCTTTGGGAGGCAGAGTTTCTATTGCCACCCCAGGAGAACGGGAGTTGCCAAACAAGGAGACTGAGTTGAAGCAGGAGAACTGGGTGGGTCTGTTTCTTTAAGGCTGTAAGGAGGAGAGCTAGTAGCCCCCTGTTAATCAGTCTTTGAGGTAGGTTGTTGTAAAGTGCTTCCTCACCACTTTGTTAGCAGTTTGGCGCCTAAACCCCAGGGAACGGTGTGAAGAAGCACCAAGGAAGGCAGGTATTAGGGTCTCACTCAGACCAGCCATGGCCAACGGGGAAACATTGGGCCAATACGGACCCTTTCCAAGGACACTTTGAGTGGCCCTGCCTGGATTAGGAGACAGGCCAGGGCTAGAAACATTGGGCCAATATGGACCCTTTCCAAGGACACTTTGAGTGGCCCTGCCTGGATTAGGAGACAGGCCAGGGCTAGAAACATTGGGCCACTAATAGTACCCTTCAGTTGTGTGTGTGAGAGAATACAGGTAGGCAGGCAGGCAGGCAGTCCAGCAGGCAGTTTTGCAGGCATTAGGCTCTGGAATCGGCAGGTAGTCACAGGGCCAGGCGGGCAGGCAGGCTCGTAGGGCCAAGGGGAGGCAGGCAGGCTTGCAGGCGGGCAGGGAGGATTGCAGGCAGGAGGTTAGGTTACAGGCAGCAACTTAGTTCTTGGAGTGGTGGGGTAATCCCAAGGTGGAAAGGTTGAAGCGGATGAAAGTCAACCTTTCCACCGTCTCCGGGTCCAGGCGACAGCGGCGCGGCCTCAGGACATCACCCATGTGGGAGAAGACACGCTCACTCTGGACACTGGTGGGTGGGATGGACAAGAGGTCCAACTCCAGAGTTGAAAGAGCGGGCCAGAGGTCTGCCTTTCTGGCCCAGTAGTGCAGTGGGTCTGAGGTGAGGGGTTGGAGGGGCTCAGCCATGTACTCCTTCACCATGGTCTGAGCGGGGTCCGCTACTTCTTCCTCCCTTGGCTCCACTGAGGAGGAAACTGCCATGGCTAGGGCAGAGGCCAGGTAGTTGGCTGCTGGAACGGAACCTGGTCTCTGGGTGTATGCTCCTGGAGTTGTGGATCCTTGCGAGGACTCCTCCTCAGCATCGCTCTGGCTTCCGTGCGCCCTCTGAAACGCCTGGCTCTGATCGAAGAGAGCCCTGACTTGACGGCATAGCTCCATCTTCCAGGATTTCAGTTCGGCAGTGTTGGCCGCCAGGGAACCCTTGACGCGAGGGTCGCACAGGCAGGCCATCTGGTACACGTTTTCCCTCCTTAGTGGGCCAAGGCGGGTATCCACGCTGGTCAACAGCCTCTCTGCCAATGCCCTGCTCCTAGGGAGAAGATTGCCTTCTTCCCGGATACTGGTCTCTAGGCGTTGGCGAAGGGCATTGACTTGGGAGAGAACGTGGCTCAGGCTGGCGTTGTAGCTGCTGAGGACGTGGGTGGTCTCCCCAAAAGGCTGCAGGATACCCGCCATCTGGGAGAGGGCGAGCCACTCGGTAGCACCAAGGTCCAATTCCCTCCCCTCATGCAGGACTGGGGTGGTTGACATGATGTATTCCACCACTTCCTTCTGCTCCACCAGACGCCTGACCATTTCGTGGGTGGAGTTCCACCGGGTGGTCACGTCCTGGATTAGGACGTGCTCCAGTAGGCTCGTCTCCGCCTGCCTCTCACGCATCATCCTGGCTGCCTTGACGCTGCGAGTGAAGTGCCCCACGATCTTCCGACACTTGTCCAGCAAGGCCCTGGTCTCCCTGGTCCCCTCACCCCAGGAGTCCTTTGGTGCACCCAGGCCAATGGCATCGCCCACCACTAGATGCAGTTTGTGTGCTGCACACACGATCCCCTGGAACCCTGCCCCAAGAACCGTGTTGGTCATGTTACGGCCCACGTCTGTAACCATGACTCCACGATTGACCTGTCCCTCTGTCCCAATCCCCACTCTCGCATTGCTGTCTTGAGAACGTCAGCAATGTTGATCCCTGTGGCGTTGTCCTCCATGCTTTGGGCCTGGAGAAGCACCACCCTATACCCTCTTGGGGTGCTGCCTTGTGCCTCCCCCTGCAGCTGCTCATGGGCTGACCGGGGCTCCAGGACCTCCTTGGGTTGCCACCAATGAGCCCTCAGAGAGAGGTATCCGTGGTGCCCACCGGTCCAGAGGTCGGAAGTGAAGTGGATCTTCCTCCCTCTGGCCGCCTGCAGCAGGGCCCGGATCCTGTCCCTGACAGACTCATAAAGGGAGGGAATCACCCGCCTGCTGAAGGTACGCCGGGATGGAGGCTCGTACCATGGTGCCACGTGCTTCATCAGGTGCCTGAAGCCTGATGAATCCACAAAGGAGAGGGGCAACCCGTTCAAAGCCACCATTTCACCCACCACTCGAGTGGTGGTCTCCTGTGCTTTGGCCCTATTTCGCGGGCTGACAAAAGTCCCACCCAACAGACCCACTTCCTGCAGAGTGGCCTGCCTCTTCCCACTCTCACTAGCGGAGCTGTGTTTTTCTTTCTCTAACCCTTCTTCCCCTCTCTTCCTCCCTGAAGAGCAAGGGCCTGACAGGGTCTCAGGCAGAGTCCCAGGGTGCTTCCTCATCAGGTGGCTGCGCAACCCACTTGAGGAGAGGTGTTTGGGGTCATTCCCCCTGCGCAAGACCACCCCGCATATCTTGCACACCGCCATCTTTGGGTCTTGGGGGCTGTTCTCAAAATGCTCCCAGAGACACCCTCGTGGCTTACAGAAAGTAACACCCCCTCTGTTATTGCCTGCCGGCGCTGCTGTGGTGCTGGTGTGGCCTGTGCCCTGCTGGGAAAGTAGAGTAGTACTACTGCTCTCACTGGTGGTACTCTGGGTGGAAAGAGGGCTGCTCCTTCCCTCACTGCCTGGAGCCTGACTTAAGTCTGTCCCTGCCAACAGGTCCTCAGAATCTTGCAGGGTTAGATAAATGGAGCCCGATTCTGATTCTGATGCCATTTCAGAATCAGAGCCCTCGTCTTCTTCCCGCTTAAGGGTGATGCTGTCAGGTAACGGAGATGGGAGTTGGTATGCCTCATCCATGCTTCCCTCGGTGACAGACGATGATGGCACGGTGCTGCTTATGCCACTGGCACTGCTACTTGGGGAGGGAGCCGCACCAGTATCACTTTCTGCACTACTTCCTGTCCCTTCCCTCAGAAACGTGGCCCGGTTTATCTTAGTAGGGGTTCCCCTCCCCTGCCCTCTTGCTTTGCGACCCCTCCTCATTTTTCTCACTTCTTGTGGCTCAGGCCAGGGAATGTATAATGTGATAGTAAAGAAAAGCACCAAGGAACTGTGCAAGTAAATGAGTGAGATGGACTCACAACAGCAACACAACAAACAA
>JAHTLZ010000198.1:4519047-4549358 GCA_023846285.1 Phrynocephalus versicolor | reverse complement strand
ATTGGATTGTGTATGTAGACTCTGGTGGCAAGTAAATGAGTGAGATGAACTCACAACAACAACACAACAAACAAGGAAATAGGAGCAAGGGGTTTGCCAATCCTGGCAAACAAGTTTCTCAATGCACAGCACAGGGCAAGTGTAACAAAGAGAAATGTAACTTCTTCAAAAATGTAATTGTTTATGTAGACTGGTGGCAAAAGTAAATGAGTGAGGTTGACTCACAAAAACAGCACAAAAACCAAGCTAGTAGAAGCAAGGGGTTTGCCAATCCTGGCAAACAAGTTTCACACAATGCACAAGGCAAGTGTAATTAGGTAGGAGAACTGTAACTGAACTTCTTCACAGATGTAAGTTAAAACAAGTTACTGCACAAAAACCGAGCTAATAGAAGCAAGGGGTTTGCAAAATCTGGCAGCACCCAACTTTCACACAAATAATGCACAGGTAACTTCTTCAAAGATGTAATTGAAGAAAAAGTTCTATAGAGGTGGCTGGGTGCCTGCCCTTCAACAAATGTTTGTTTGAGTGCCTTAATTCCAAAAAATGAATGAGGTGTTGGACAAGTGAAAGAATATCTAATTATCTATAAATAAGTAAAATGAAATTGTAAAATGTTCTATAGAGGAAGGTGCCCTAGCCTTGTTGCCAAATGCCAATGCCAATGCCAACACAAATGTGTTTGAGATCTTTGAGTGCACTGGTTGGCAAGGGAGACTCTGCCTACTCAGTCTGTACTCTGTATAATATTTCTAAAATAATTTAATCCACAGCCTCCAACCTCCCCTTCTAAGCACTAGTACTGCCACTTGCTAATAAACTGTAGGTAGAATAGAAAATAAATGGTATAAATAAAACTATAAGCTGCTACTAGGGTAGGATAGGGTTGCTGGATTCCCTTCCAAAACCCCAATCGCAAAAGCAGCAAAAAAGCTGTAGGCGCAGGGTAAAAGGACCTTGGCCAAGTAAATGAACTCGGTGGGAAATTGGGATAGAAAAGAAATGGTATGGTAGTGTAAAATAATATATATATTTCCAAAATAAATCCGCAGCACCTCCCCTCCCCTCCCGCTCCCACTCAAACCTTCCCTCCCCCTTGAAGCAAATATAAGCAAATAAAAAACGGAACTCTTCCGAAAACAAAAAAGAATAAACGCTGTGTTGCTATTCCCCACAGGGAATAAAAGAAATTATTCTGTTTTGCGAATTAAATTAAATTCAATTCCCTCCCTCCCTGCCTAGCGAGACCGAGACCGCGACCGCGAAATCGAAACTAGACTGAGAGCGCAGCAATCCAGCCCTGACCACCCTCCACAAGATCCAAGCCCAGACTGCGATGGACTGGAACTGCCTCGCCTTTTTATGCCCTCTGGCACATCCAGAAGTGTCAGTCAAAACCTGGACATGCGATTGGTGGAATGGCTCCGAAAATTTGCATGGTCCCGTCCCATGGCCAGCCCATCGTTGCGCACGTGTAAAAAAATAAAATAAGAAAAAAATGAAATAAAATCCACGGAGACGTATTTTGACAAGACAAACCCACTGCTGCTACAGTAAAAATTCAAGTGTTTAAAATAGCTATTTTTCTCATGTTTCTGTGGTGCTTTGTTGGGTATTTGGGCCACGATTTCAAAAAAAAAATTGCGGTCGCCATTTTGGATCCCCCCGCCCGCACACCGAATGGCAAAGGCAGACGAGACGATGCCCCCCCCGCCTGGTACCAGCGCAGCGCAGCAGTAGCACTAGCTAGCCGAAGGAAAGGGGGGCGGGGAACCCCCCCCAAAAAAACCCCTGTCTGGCCTGGTAGGTGCCCTCAGACAGTTTTCGCCTGCTTTTAGGGCCGGGAATCGGTTTTTTTTTTAACTTTTAAAACTTTTTTTCTGTGCCGCTTGGCATCGCGCGATCGCTGCGATGCAAGTAACGACCACGAAAAATCAGACCAAATTGTTCGTTCGTCGGTTCGAGCTCGAAGTCTGGTGGAGTAATTCCCGTTACCGTTACCGTTCCGTAACGGAAACGAGTAATGGAAACAGAAACGGGAATACCGCTAAGTCGTGCCCATCTCTATACTTGTGTCAAGGATGATGGCTAAACTGAATGAATGGCATATGCTTTTGGCTGGAGCAACATTGCATCAGCTACTGGTTTCTGATTAGTAGGTGAGAGTAGACATAAAAGAAAGGGCCAAGGGGATACAGTCGCTATGGCTGATATGGATTCTGACACTTTCAGGTTAAGTGACAGAGTGCCGAACTATATCCTATAAATTACCTATTATTAGAAGAGGAAATTCCTTTTGCTTCAAAACAAAATTGATACAAAGGGAGGATGGTGAGAAGAAAAAGAAACAAAGAAACAAAGAAAAAGAAACCATTTAGTAAATGTATTTGGGACATTAATGTATATTTTCCAGAAGAGAGTCTTACAATTATGGGTAAAAGAAAGAAAGAAAGAAAGAATTGCCTTTTGTAATGGAAGAGAGGTTCTAATCCTTTTAAATTTGTGGATATATAAAAAGGCATTGAGTACAAAGTACCCAAGCTTGGCCATTTATCGTTTAACTTACATACAATGACCATCAAGAATATAAATTAAATAACTTGAAACATATTAAGCTGCCTCCACTGGGGTACCAACCTGTCTTCATTGTTTCTGCCCCCTTTTACATAATATACCTCCCCCCATGCCCTTATTGGTCTCCATGTGCTATGATCAAGTGAGGGTCTCTTGACAAGGCCAGCCTACGGACATGTTTTGTCATTTACACCATCCTCTAAAAAGAATTCAAGGCAGTCTACACAGCCCTTGTTGCCTCTTTGTTGTTCTCATAATAACCCTGTGCAAGACATTATTAGCTGTAATACAGTAAATAAATAAATATTTTTGTATGTATTTGATTTATTATTTTTGCTTTATTATCAGATTTAATTATGTTCGATTGGTTAGTTTTATTTTTGCCTATACATTGTACAGTATATTTTTAATTGTATTATTCATTGCATTTTCCATGTCTTAGCTTTTGTTAAGTGACCATTGGTCAGATGGTGCGGTATAAAAATCAAATAAATAAATAAATAAATAAATAAATAAATAAATAAATAAATGATGAAATGCAGAGGGTGCAACATTTTTGCTTCAGGCAGATGGGAACCTGGCCACTGACATTTGCTTATGGCAGAGTATGCCAGCTTTGAGTCACTGCCTCCACCCTCTTCTATGTGGGTAAAAGGAAATACAAAAGAAGCAGATTCAGCACAGAACAGATACGTCACTGAGAGAACAACTAGACGGACGTTTGCCCTGCGTTGTGCCATGATTATCACAGTTTCTTCTGATATTTAGTCCATTCCATTGACTAAACAACATTAGTATTAATTGCAAGTTTTTGTATGAGTACATGATTTATTTTGTTGGCCATGTTGTTGTTTGCTTGTTTGGGTTGTTTGTAGAGTTTCCACTTGCATCACCTTGTCTTGCTTTTTGCTTGTGTAATTGCCTGTACAGTACTGGTTCTTTAGGGCCTTTGTTGGGTGTGTCCAGATGACATCACTGCTGCACAGTGTGAGGTGTGGGCATAGGAGTAAACCCTAATCCTTCTGTGCATACTAGTGAAGACAACAACTACAATGCAACTAGTAAATTGTATTTTAAAAATATTTTTCTCCTAATATAGCAGTAATTCAAATTACTTACCATGCTATGTCAGCTCAGCACTATTTCGTTTGCTAAACATTAAGCAAAAGTGGGGAGTTGAATGGCAATAACAGCAGAGCAGAATCAGGGGGGCTGGTAGGCGGCGGCAGACAGGCGGCAGGGTTGCGGTGGGTGGCGGGCGAGGGGCGGTGGGGGGATGGACAGCGGTGGCCGGCAGCAGGGGTGGGGGGCAGCAGGCTAGCCAGCGCCCCCTGTCCATTTTGGCGCCCTAGGCAACTGCCTAGTTCACCTTAATGGACGCGCCCGCCCTGAGCAGAATGAAGGGAAGGTTGGCTGTGTGACATGTAAATATACTTTAAATGTACCCTCTTATTTCTGTGCAAACAGCAACACTGATTTCAGTGTCTGGGCATGGCATAAGGTTTGCACCAACCTGAGTCAAAAGTCTCTTTGTGTGGCATTCCTTTGTCGTCTTGTTGCATAGGCAAGTCTCATGTGCCCAAGTCTAACCACTAGGGCGGTGGAGCCCCGGTTGCCAAAACTGCTGGCAGTGGCAACGGACTGATCCCCAAACACCCAAGATTTGGCATTGAGTAGAATTTTGAATCAAGGCCTGCCTGTTCTAACTAATGCCACTTTTACTGACTGTTATGACTACACTTTGGCTTTTCTGCCAACATATCTTGGGCCATGGGTCTCTGAGCTGGTAATGACAGAACAATAAAAAAGATGGTGATATTTAAATATTTCAGGCCCTTTGCATTGGTCAGAAACAACATTCCATATCTGGAGCAGCTTGCAGAGCTCTAGTCTGTGTGATCCACACACGGAGCAATCAGCAAGATTTCTTTCACATCAGTGACAAGAGCTCTATGTCCCATTTCCAGCATGGTTGACCCTGGCTAATGATTAATTTCTCTGTCTTGCTCCTCACTTTCCTTTCTGTTTAAAGAAGGGTGAACACGTCTATGAAGGGGGAAGGGAAGCAATGCATGAACTCAGTGCCACAACCCCACTTCCTTATTTATAAACCGCCCAGAGACTACTTGAAGTGGTATGGGGCGGTATATAAGCAGAACACTTGGCTTGGCTTGGCTTTATTTGTCTCACAACCTGCAGTACAAAACCATTGCAGCAAGTAAGGGATGTTGCGTCTTCATGATTTTTCCTTTTATGAGTGGTTCAGCACCGCTTATCTACCTGTGAAGCCAAAGTTCATGTCTTGTTGTCAACACCAGGATGTCTAAGAGGAAAAGGATGGGGCACAAAGGGGTGGAAGAGAGTGCCTGCACAAGAATCTTCAAGAAGATCAATGGGAACCATCTGGCTTTATGACCGAAAGTAGAAGTCCTGGATGGTCCTGAGGAAAGTCTGTGGGACTTGGGGAGTTTCTGCTTTGCCTGCGCTGCTTGACAGAATCTGATCTGCTCCAAGTTTCTCTGGTGAGCCCAAGGTGCTTCATTTCAGTGAACATTCATTAGAAGGCATTCAATCAAGAACCTTTAGCTCCCTCCTCCTACAGCCTACACAGGAAGCAAGGTAAAGTATGTAGAAGGAATGCTCCTGGGGCAGGGGTGGATTTAGATGCTGGTGTCCAGTAGCTATAACATTATTTGACATGCATAGATTGCCCTCCGATTATCTGAGAAAGAAAGGCTGCCCTTCTCTTTTAAAAATGACAGGAAAACAGGTGGCCTGTTTAGAGGGAACCAATATCCTTGTTTGCTGCTCAGTTTACGTTTGTGCCCTCTTTTAGGGCCAAGTTGTCACTTTTTAGGACCAAGTTGTTACAAGGCAAATCCAAAACAAAAGTCAAGAGAAAGAACTTGTCCTCTAGCCCCATTAATGAAAATGCTCAAGTAAAAATGCATGAGAACAAAACCTAGAGAACAAGCAAGAAAAATCAGGAAGCTTGACAAAATAAAGTGGCTTTTAGCTGCTGCAATTGTTGTTTGATCAAGTTTGTTTCACTGCCAGGCAGATGGTCATATTAATCAATAGCCCGATCTATATTGCAGAACAATTACATAAAAGACAGATTAAAAACAAATAGGGAACACTAACCGGTGCCTGTGGATGCTGGTCTTAGTTTGGGGTGGACGCCCCCTGCATAATGTAGGAGTTGGCCTGGACCTGGTGCTCTTCTTGGTATAGGTGGCCATGGCAACCACAACCGCAGGATGCTTGTTATTCGCTTGGACGGATTCAACCCTTGTGCCGTATCTCGAGCCGGCAGATCTTGCCATTCCTCAACATGCTCTTATATGACATCAAGGTGAGATGTCTATGCAAAGGATTCAGTCTGAGCAGGGGTGTATCTCGGGGGGGGGGGGGCAGAAGGGTACATCTGCCCTGGGCGCAGCAATCTGGAGGGGGAGCAGGAGGAGGAAGCCATGCCCACCCGCTGCCCAGCAGTCCTCCTTTCCCCTAAGTCTTGACGACGGCACCCCCGCTGCCTCCGCTGCAGGGTTTGGCCCCCCATTGCTGGGGGGGGGGCGATGGGGGCGGCAGGAAGGGTGCAAAAATGAACTTTGTCCCCAGGTGCTACAAATCCTGGCTACGCCTCTGAGTATGGGTCTGCCTTTGACGATCGCTCAGCCAGGAGGACACTGGCTGATTGCATGTGGGAACCAGTAGGTGATCAGTACATCTAACACTGTTCGTATATCCTCCACTACATTGATTGCCAGTACACAAGAAGGCTCAGTTTGAAATTCTGGGTTTTGCCTTGAATACCATAAATGGTTTATGATCTGAAGGATCTTCTGCACCTACATGAATCTGCTTAGCCTTGAATATTATTAGCTCCAGCAGCATTCATTTACTCACTATCTGGTTTGTCTGTGGTTTGTCTCTGGCCAGAGGAGAGTGGCAAAATATTATCATGGGCTTGTCACTAGTACTGTCATCTTTCAAGAAATGTCTCTGGTTCCCTCACATTATTTTTAAACAGGGTCTTATGATCAGGAATGGGATTTTAACTGAAGCAATTTATAACAGACTGGTTTGAGGTGGAAGAATGATGCTTGAGTTGGTTTGTGATACTTCTTTTTGTTGAATGTTTTGTTTTTATTAAGAAGAATTGTTATGGTATCAGGCTGGGTCTTCTCCTACACAGAAGAGTGAAGATTTAGGACCTGGTCACACAGTCAGAAAAACATGGGATTGGACCTGTATTTTAAATACTCTGCCTGACTTTCGTGTTCACACAATGTATTCCAATATGTGTAAAATATGTGTTTCCTTTGACTTGTATTATTTTTTTAGAGAGCATTTATATTAGCACACTGTTTTCTTAACTTAAGCCTGTTGTGAACCCATGTTAATCAAGAACACAGGAAATGGTTGAAAAATCATGTGACTTGAGTTGGCTAAAAATAAAACACTACAGACTGGGGTGGGCTTTTTGTTTGGTTTTGGAAAATGTAGACAGGCTGTCAGACTGCAACTATACTGGCAATGTGTAGTTGCAACCTGAACTGTTCAGCCGGCTCCTTGTGGTGCAGTAGCTAAACTGCTGCACTGCAGCCAAAACTGCACTCACGACCCTGGGGTTCACTGCCAGGTAGCCAGCTCAAGGTTCACTCAGCCTTCTATCCTTCTGAGGCTATTAAATGAGTATCCAGCTCTCAGGTGGGGTAAACTGTAAGTATAAGTAAGTGTAAGTATAAGTATAAATAAAAATATAAGGAGAACATTTTGCTTTTGCTTTGCTTTTTATTTCAGACACTTTTAATTTTTTAATTTTAATTTTCACAATTCCCCCTTTGAATTCTTTTAAACTACTCTGAACTGACATTTTGCTCAGAAAGACAATTACACAACCAGATATATAAATTATTATTGTATTAATAACATACACACATAGGACTGGGTTGTAACAAAGTCACCTATATATACAAAATAACATATGTAAACATAATAGGTCGCAACACACACACACACACAAACCAGGATTTTGAGGCGGATCCAGATTTAGTTGCATGACATTACATGCCCCTTCCAACTTCACCATTCTATGATTCTGTGATAACATTGACACCAAGGACATACTGCCGAAGAGTAGAGGCCTGGTACTTATTCTTCCTTAAAAGTTGGGGATGGGGCAAAACCAGTGTGCCACTTCTAGAGGAAAAGGGAACAGAGATTTTTTTTTTCATTTCTGTTTTCAAAATCCTGCAAAACTGAAATGACAAGAGGCAGAAAGAACTACATGCTTCTGTCAAACTGGGGTTAAAAGCAACATTCACCACTTCAAATGATGCACGTCTTACTGTGTTTTAATATTGTGTGTAATGGACGCTAGAGATGGGCACGACTTGGAAATTTTTTTTTCGAGTTGTCGTTTTTCGGGACGGGTCCGTTTCGGCTTGTTTCCGTTTTTCGCGAAATTTTCCAAAAATTTGTCGTTTCGTTTTTCGTTTTTTCGTTTGTCGTTACCGCCGCGATTTAGCGCGACTTGACTTCCCAGAGCATGGGGTAGGGGGTAAGGGCTAGGCTTAGGGTAACGGTTAAGGTTAGGGTGGGTTAGTGGGCTGTACCTCTGGGTGCCTCTGGCCCACTAAGAACACAGTGTACTGGCATATGGGTTCAGGTTCGGGTTAGGGTTAGGGTTTAGGGTTCGGGTTTGTGGGCTTTTAATGCCCACTCTGGCACACCCAGAAGTCTCAGCAAAACCTGGCCATGCGATTGGTGGAATGGCTCCAAAAATTTTCAGGGTCCCATCCCATGGCCAGCCCATCATTGCGCGTGCGCAGGTGTAAAAAAATAAAAATAAAATAAAATAAAATCAATGGAGACGTTTTATTGCAAGAAAAACCCACTGCTGCTACTGTAAAAATTCAAGCATTTAAAATAGCTAATTTTCACATGTTTCTGTGGTGCTTTGGTGGGTTTTTGGACCACGATTTCAAAAAATATATTGCGGTCGCCATTTTGGATCCCCCCGCCCGCACACCGCATGGCAAAGGCAGACAAGACGATCCCCCCCCCCGGCCTGGTACCAGCAGCGCAGCAGTAGCACCAGCCAAGGAGAGGGGGGCGGGGAAACCCCCCCAAATAAAACACCCTTCTGGCCTGGTAGGTGCCCTCAGACAGCTTTCGCCTGCTTTTAGGGCCGGGAATCGGTTTTTTTAAAAAACTTTTAAAAACTTTTTTTCTGTGCCGCTTGGCATCGCGGGATCGCCGCGATGCCAGGAACGACAACGACAAATCAGACCCAATTATTCTTTAGTCAGTTCGAGTTCGAGTTCTGGCGGAGTAATTCCCGTTACCGTTTCCGTTACGGAACAGAAACGAGTAACGGAAACGGAAACAGGAATTCCGCTAAGTCGTGCCCATCTCTAATGGACGCCATTTTAAAGCGCAGTAAGACCTTGGCCAGGGAAGAGGGTCCTCTTTCTTCCATGGGGCTTCTTTGTCTGGCCTGGTGGTTGGATGGCAGTGGCTGTGGAGAAGGCATCTCCCAGGATCGCAGAGACGACTCTTGCCACAACTGCAGAGCCAACATGCACTTCTCAGTGGCCGCTGTTCATCTGCTCACCAGACAAGCCAGCCCTGCAGAGGAGGAAGGATAACCGGCTCCATGGGCAGTGAAAACAGAGCCACTGATGTTGATTTCCTGGGCCAAAAACCAGACACCAGCTGGCCAGTGCTGGCCGGCTACTGTTTTTGCCTCGGGCAGGGGAGGGGGGGAGCCAGTGGCTCCATTTCCCCAGATTGAAACATGGGTGAAATAGCGGCATTTTCACTCTAGATTGCAGATAGTCCTCTGGAAGATGTTTACTGTAGGTTATCTGCAATGACTGGTTCTAGCCAAGAAGGCTTTGTTTTTGACCATCATCTCTGCAGCCTTTCCTGTTAAAGACTCCAATTCATGTGTGTGGTATGGAAGTTGTACCCACCGGGATAAGACAGTGTTGCACAGAATCATAAGAATTGTAGAGAGTATTGTGGGCTGTTCAGTCCCCACCTTATAACAAATTTATACTAGGTGCCACTGTAAAGCATTACATAGATATATTAAGAGATCCATCACATCCTGGTCATCGCCTCTTTGAGTTGCTGCCATCGGGACGGAGATATAGAGTACTGAGGGCAAGAACAAACCGTCTCAAAAATAGCTTCTTTTTTAGAGCAATATTGGCCTTAAACGGAAATCCTGGACTTTGAAGTCAGCTTATTTTATATGTCATATTTTAGTCATTTTATATGTCATATTATGTGTTGTACCTGTTTTTAAATCTATGTGAAATGTTTTAAATGAGTTGAATATAGCAACCACAAAATTTGGTTGTTCCTCCAAAGGGGCAATGACAATAAAGATTCCTATTCCTATTCCTATTCCTATCATAGACCATCTGAAGGAGCTCCTTGGTTCAATGCTATTACCAACAGAAAAGGAAGGAAGGACAGACAGACTAGGGATACTCTACAGTTTATCATGAGACTTTCTGAGAATATCTTGGTAGAAAGCAGTACCAGGTTTTTGTTCCTACTCTGCAACGGGCATCTTCTGCTTTCTCCTTCATGACAGAAGCAAAGCTATTCACATAGTTCCTGTGCATCATATAATCTACCTCTAACTGAAAGGGGCTACAGCAGTGCAGGCTCCTGGGCACCCCTGGAGCAAACCCTATTTATTTCATGAGGTGGTGGCTGTGCTGAGTCTGGAGGACTTTGCTGCTTCCTTCTTGAATTCTTTAATTGAACTCGAATTTCCAGTATTCCCTAAGAAGAAGGCATTACTATTAAATCAGTTTACATCTAGGTAGAAATATCAAGGGAATGATTAGGCAAGTTGCAATGATTAGGAAAAATTTCTACTAATTATTCTACACATTCATTCATAATTGAAGTAGTGATTAAAGATTACTGCCATTGCTAACTATGGGAAAATGCAGAATTTTATGTAACCATTACAATATATTATGTGCCCCTAATTCAGATGTTGTGCTTCTTGCATAAGTGGCACAGTGGAGTACTTTAGATAATTTCAGACTCTGAACTGGGTAGTCGTATGTGCCCTTCCTCCCACTTTTTGAGACAATGGCTCTTTCCATTAGAAAAGGAAAAACCACACACCAAGACCTGTCTCTTTAAGTGGCCACCAAATTATAGCTAAATATAGAAAGAAAGAAAAAACAGCGCAAGTTCTCACCTAACTTTATTATGAGACTGAAGGCTAAAGCACAGGAGGAACAATGACTATGAAAAAAAAATGCAAACCTAGTAGTTTCGGCTAGTTTTATTTGAAACCCAATTGACCGGAAGTCTCTCTTAAGAGATACAGCAGCTATATTTCACAAAACTGTAAGCATGGCTTGTGTCACATTCACGAGCTAGCACCTGCATAACCATGACAGCAGAATCCTATACAGTACTGTATATCTCTATTTAGATGCAAGTCCTGTGTGATTCAGTGGAGCTCCTTCTTAGATAAGTAGCTATAATACCGCATCTAAGGGAAATAAGGGTTCCTCCTTTAAAAACCAACCAAAAAAAAAGCATTTCCAATATTAGGTAGAGGGAAGCAATGCTTGATATTACTTGTGCCTGTTTGTCTGGCAGGATCAAAGACTATGGTATAACTTTAATGTAGATATAACCATACTCCACTTTACCCTGTGGTTTGTGCTGGAGATGGCACAGTTAGATTTTACATCAGTTGTGTGGTGTACAGCTAATTGAAAATAATTCTGATTTTTGCTTCGTTGTTGAAAGGAACAGACCCAGTACTTTTTACAGTGGTTCCACTTGTATTGCCTTTTTCAGTTGTTGATAATTTTTCAGTTTCTAATTCTATTATGAATCCAAAGGGGCACTGGCAGATTTGTCCTAGTGGTGTCGATAGTAGAGTATCCTTTTTGTTTTGCTTTTGGGCAAGGTAAATAAAATGGTGTTGATTTAAATTGATGTAACAATGTGTACCTGCAGTGTTTATTTGATATAGCACTGAAGTGCAAAAGCAGAATTTCAAAACTAAAGGAGAGAAAATAGGTCATCACTTAAAGAAGACGCTCCTATTGTGGTAGCATTACTCTTCAGCGTGGGTCTGAATGCCAGTATAGTGGGAACTTTACCTTCTAGTGAGTGCTTCTTATTTGTCTTTATATAAAACAAAAGCTTCTTTAGCAGGAAGGAAGTAACAGTAGAGAAGCAAAGGGTTGTACCTCCACCTCAGCCTTGCTAAAAACCATAGAGGTGCATTTAAATAATAAATAAAGCATCATCAGTGAAGGCAATGGAGACCCCTCTTCCTTACATACTTGCTGCCTTTCACTAAATCATTAAGGAAGTGAACCATCCTTTTTTTTCCCTTATAGCGTCCTTTTAAAATACTGTAAAAACTTTCTTCACAGGTGATCAGCCTTCTCACAAAAGGTTAAAAGATCAAATGATAGCATTCAGAAAATGGTACACAGAAGAAGACAGAAGAATTATTCTTCTAGAGTGCATTTGCCACCCAGGAGCCTAGAAGATGCATCAAATATTTTACTGTGTTCTGCTACACATCTGGAAAACCAAAAACTACTGTACTTCAGAAGTAGGTTGTAGACTTTTGAATTTTTAACATATTTATAGCTGCCAAATAAATTTATCCTATCAAATTAAATATTGGTGGCAAATAAGAAAACAATAACAATGGGAATGTACAGTAAATAATCTAGCAGAGTGCATTAATGGGAAACAGTGATCCTATACAGTAAAGCAAATCCAGAGTAATTCCTGAGATTAGAACCATTATATCCAACAAATGGTATAAAACCTCTTTTAAAAATTACTATTTTGTCAATTGGGAATTCCAATGGTACTGCATTACAATGGAAATATATATTGCCTGGCATGTTAATGGTTTACTTGGTATATATTGTATTTCTGCAAAGCCTTAATTCAGACTTCATATCCAACCATAGCTGAAGAAGCTTACCTATGACGTGCTGATTTGATGCAGTGTCAAGCCATAGTTGGGACCCTACAATCAGAAAACATATTTTGAAATATAGTTGTAGACCATATATTTTCACAATCTTATGGGATGTCACGATGTCAGGAAATGTTCTGGAAAATGTCCAAAGGATTACCTGACTATTCAGTCTTAACTGCACAACTGCCTTGCGATGATTGCTGAAATCCTGTTCAGCCTCATTTGAAGCTGATAATGTCATCAGCTACAACTGTTTATTTATTTATTTTGAAAGAAAGTACAGTATTTCTGGTTCCTGCCCAGAAAGCCCCAAGACTCCTATGGAATTTTGCTTATTTTTGGAAAGGCCTTGGAGGAATGTCCTTGATTATCAAAATAATCCTCACTGAAAATGATTTGGAAAGGATTTATTTCCTAAACTTTTATGTTGCAGCCAAAACTATCATCAATCCCGTGAGTTTCCACTTCCAAGACGGGATTTAAGCTGGTACATGACTTTTTAGGTGGCTAACAACACCTTTAAAAATCTTCCAGAATCTGGAAAGGAAAAAGTAGAGTTAACCTGCCCTGATGAGGTTTAGCCTGCACATTTGCTATTAGACATGGGCACGACTCGGCAAAATCCTCGTTTCCGTTCTCGTTCTTCGTTCTCGTTATGTAACGAGGAACGAGAACGACAATTACTCCGCTCCAACTCGAACCCGACCCGATAACGATAAATTGGGTCTGATTTGTCGTTGTCGTTCATAGCATCACGGTGCCGGCGATTGCACAATGCCAAGCGGCGCAACACAGAAAAAAAGTTTTAAAAATTAAAAAAAACCCGATTCCCAGCCATAAAAGCAGGCAAAAATATGCCTGCCTCAGTGAGGGCACCTACCGAGGGGTGGTTTCTGGAGGGGTCCCCGGCCATCCCCCCCTCCTGTCCTGGGCTGCTGCTACCAGGCTGGGGGAGGGCATCGTCGTCTCCATTTGCCATGTGGTGGTGGGGATCCAAAATGGCGACTGCAATATTTATTTTTAAATTGTGGTCCAAAAACGCACCAAAGCACCACAGAAACATTTCAAAATTAGGTATTTTAAATGCCTGATTTTTTATAGTAGCAGCAGTGGATTTTTCTTGCAACAAAACGTCTCCATTGATTTTATTTTATTTTTATTTTTATTTTTTTACACCTGCACACGTGCAGTGATGGGATGGGACCATGCAAATTTTTGGAGCCATTCCACCAATCACATGGCCAGGTTTTGCTGAGAGTTCTGGATGTGCCAGAGAGGGCATAAAAAGCCCACCAACCCTAACCCTAAGCCTAAGCCTAACCCTAACCCATATGACAGTACACTGTGTTCTTAATAAGTCAGAGGCACCCAGAGGTGCAGCCCACTAACCCACCCCACCCTAACCTTAACCGTTACCCTAATCCTAGCCCTTACCCTAACCCCAACCCTAATCCAGATCCGTACGCAAGTACACTTCCCTTCTTAGTGGGTCAGAGTGGTCCATCGAAAGGTGCCTCCAACTCCGGACCCACTCCTTCCCTTGTAACCTGTACGCCAGTACGCCAGTATGCTTTCCTTCTTAGTGAGTCAGAGTCAGCGCTGAGAGAGGTGCCTCTGACACACTAACCCTCAACCCTGGCTAATATGGCTAATGGCTATCATGTTCTTAGTGAGACAGCGAAGTGCCGACGAGGTTTCCTGTCACACTAACAACCCAACATAATTGGCAGCGGCTACGCGTTACGCTTCCCTTCCCTTCTGGGTCAACTCAGAGGGAGGCACCCAGAGAGGTGCCTCCCAGAGCCCACCCCTCCCCCTAAACCACTGTACAAACGACAGATGACAAACGGAAACGACAAATTTTTGAAAAATTTCACGACAAATGGAAACGACAACTCGAAACATAATTTTTTCTGGTCGGGCCCATCTCTATTTGCTATCTGTATTTTGAACCCTGCTGGGTCATCTGAGGAGCCACCTTAGGCCCCCTAATGGGGAGAAAGGTAGCATATTAATAAAATAAATGTAAAAAAATTAAACACTAGGAGGCACTTTGAATCAAAGAAATGGGATACAGTTAATGACTCCCCCTTGCTACTCTCTTCACACTTATTTCTCCTCAAAACTCTTTTCCTTTCTGTGACTGTAATTATTGTCTAAATTAGCAGAGAAGCAAAGGAAAATATGCAGAACCTTTGGTGATTATTTTTTGTGTCTTTTAACATCTGTTTCCTATTTGTTGCTTCTTCCTTCCTTCTCAACTGCTCTACCTATTATTTCATTTCTCCATTTTCTTGGTCAGGGTGCTGCAATTAAAAATGGCTTTTTCCAATTTTCTTCCAGGCTTGTCATTCTGTGAGTGGCTCTAATACTCACATCCATTAGATCTGGAGGCTCAAATGGGAAGGCAAGGAAAACTATCTAGCTGCAGTTGAATTCAGAAGGGATTTAATGACCCAAGACTTGAGTTCTGCACACTTAATCTGACCTGGGTTTCTCTGAAGGAGATGTTCTCTTGGTTTTGTCTGTTTCTCCTGGCACCTTAAACTGTAGTGCTGAAGCCCTCGAGTGCGTCATAGGCATGTCAACTACCAATGTTACTCAGAATTTCTGCAAAGATCACAGTGCCAGCCACCGATTGCACCTGGTTGGGTACAGCTTGATCTTCACTGCAGGCTTGCTACTCAATGTTGCAGCACTCTGGATTTTCCTGTATTACCTGAAACTCAAGTCCGTGGTGAGCACCTACATGATGAACTTGGCTGCGAGTGACCTCCTTTTCACCATATCTTTGCCTTTCCGCATTTATTACTATTCCATTGGGGAGTGGCCCTTTGGAATCATTCTATGCCAGATCTCTGGCTCCGTCTTCCAAATAAACATGTATGGTAGCTGCCTCTTCCTAATGTGTATCAACCTGGACCGCTTTTTCGCTATTGTCTATCCTCTACGCTGGCGACACTTCCGCCGCCCCAAAGTGGCTCGCCTGCTCTGTTGTGTGGTCTGGGTGCTTATCCTGATGGGCTCCGTTCCTGTCGCTGGTGTTCACAAAACAACTTCTTGTGTCAAAGACAACCAGAACATCACACTGTGTTTCGAAAGCTTCAGCGATGGCCTGTGGCAGAAAAAACTCTTCCCCCTGGTTATTCTTGCAGAGATCCTTGGTTTTCTTCTGCCTCTCACCTCTGTGTCCTACTGTTCTGTCCGGATCTTTAAGGAACTATGCAAGGCTGGTGCAACGCAGAGCCTTCGCCAGCAGAAGACAATCCGTATGCTTGTGGTCAACCTAGTCATCTTTATTATCTGCTTTGTGCCCTATAACATCATTCTGGCCACCTATGGGATGATCAAGGCCAATGTGATCCTGACTGGACCAACAACACGTGATTCTGTACGCAAAGCCCTTGTGGTCACCGTCCTCTTGGCCAGCATGAACTGCACTCTGGACCCTCTAATCTATTACTTCAACACGGAAGGTTTTCGAAATACCTTAAAGAAGCTGAAAAAGGGGCAAGCTTGGGACTCTGAAACTGGAACGCTTCAGACTCGGATCACGAAAGGGAAGAACTACCGGGCAGCCCATACTAAGGCTGGAGCTCAGCAGTTTCCAATTCAGAACTGGATCCTCCCCTGTGAGGGCTTGCCTTTTGCTTCCCCTAAGATGTTTCTGAACAGCCCTATTGAAGACTCTGAAATATAAACATGGATGGGCTCTCAGCTTGCTGATCTTGGGGGTGAGGGTGGGAGGGGGAAATAGGCCTTTTTGTCACTAGACTTTTACAAATGGTCAACAGGGTGAAAAGCTGGTGAGACAAAAAAACTCAACAAAGTAAAGGGATCCAAACAGTTGAATATTGTTTCAGACATTAGTTTCAAACTTTTCCTGGTTTTAGGGAGAACTTTGCAGACTGTATCATACAGCCTCATAGTAATGTGCAGTATCAGTTATGTTCATGTTTATGGCCAGGGCAAGATCCCATTTGATGTCCTATCCTACCCCAGAAATATTGTATCACAGTGAGGTAAGACTGATTGTAGGTCTTTCAGGAAAGTACTGTTATTAAATTCAAAGCATTCATTGTTCAGACACACTGCTTTTTCCTTTTAACAACAACAAAAGAATTGCTGGGTGCTCTTGTCTAATGCAGATGTGAGCAGATGTGAGGTTTGCGGGATCTACTGTTTCTTTTTATTAGATTTACAAGATACACCAACCAACTCCCGGTACAAAAGGCATGTGCTTAAAAATTAACAAATTGGATCAAGCAATTGGTCCTGAATAGCACATCCAATCTAGATGCCCTAAACTCATCCAATATTGCCTGATCTCGGAAGCTAAGCAGGGTCATGCCTGGCTAGTACTTGGATGGGCAACCACCAGGAAATACCAGGCACTCTAGGTGCCTGGAGTAGGAACTGGTAAGCCACACCACTATTCGTGACATGGGGTCACAAAGAGTCGGTCACAATTGTAATGACACAACCACCACCACCACCACCACCACCACCACCAAATGGCACTCATACTCCTTCCCCACTGAAATTCAGTCTGTTTCAGCAGTGTAATTATGGGCTGGCTAGGTATCATGTGTTGTTTTCCTTGTTATATAGGTGGGAGACAATGATCTTGACTGATCTGTTAGAAATCACAGAGATCGAGCAAGCGATGCAGATCTCTCTTCTCCCTATCCTTGCTGTCATGGTAAAGCTCTCAGATTTTCTGCTATATTTATAGTGGCTTAGCCTGCTTTGTTAAAAGATATGCCGGTGATGAATTCTAGAAAATTCATTTTTAGATCTGTCCTGTTATCTGTATACGCTGTTAATTCCTGGCCATGTCATGTCACACGCTATCATTTCTTTGAAGTCTGATGTGAAAGGGATACTGGCTTCCTTTGTAAATTCACAGGTGAATGCTAAGTCAACTGGAAGCACAAATGTGATATTTTCTCATCATCCAAAATGCTTGATGTGATTGGCAAAGTGTTTGATGTGATTGTAAAATAGCAAATGGAAGATACCATGTATTACCCCTTCTGAATATCAAAGGTTTATCTTCATCAAAGATGTTATGAAGAAATAGCAAACGGATAAACAGGGTTTTACAATGCATTTCCCTTTAGATCAAAAGGTTCCCTGGGCTTGAAAGAGTTACACTCAGATGACAATTGATGGCTTGTCTGTTAAAGGGACCATTTGTCAAAATACACATGCTATTCAGATGATGGAACACTTGAGATCAATAGGCGTGTGTCGCCCTTTTGTTTACTGTCAAAGAAGAAAGTATCTCTTTGTAATTATGCTAATGGGTGAAAGGGAGCTATACCTGCCTGAGTTCATTTGCATTCCTGAAGAACAAAGGGAACTCCTAAAGGCTGTTAAGTCTATAAGAATTGGCTGTTTTATCCAGATAGAGAGCTTCCTGGGGAAACAGCTGCCGCAGTGTAACTTCTGGGTCAGGCCTGGCTGTCCCAGCCAGAGGAACGCCAGGAGATCGTTTCCATCACAGGTCTGAGTATATTAGCCAGAATTAGCTAGTGTTCTTATTTTATTTCTGGGATGCAAAATTTCACGTTATCTTCTTGAGACTGGTTTATCTGTTTTAAAAGCTACTTTGTAAGTTTGTTTGGGAAATCTGCTTTTGTTTTGATGAGAATTAATCAATAAGAATTAATAAGAATTAATAGAATTAACTCAATACGAGAATAAAGCCGAAAACTATTATAAAGTGTTAAACCTGACTGTGGGTATTAGGTCATGCTGGCATAAACACAAAATAGATAAAAATGCAGATGCCAGCCTGTAGAGGTAACAAATATTTGTGGTTAACCAAGATAGGGCCAACGGAGAAGCGAAGACGACACAGATAACGTGGGCACCATCTCATGGCGCCAAAAGCGCCATTTTCTGGGAAAACAATCTCGAACTAAAAATAGACAAAAGCCATTTCTGAGAATTATGATAACTTACCAGGTATGATTACGTAAGACATGCGCACGAAATACGTAAGCTGCGGTTACAGAAAGAGTATAAAAAGACCATGGAAACCATCACTCCGGGGTCCAGAGCAACAAGGCCATTTGGCCATGTTGCACTCGGATCCTAAGCTAACCCATTCTCTGTATTGTCCGATCCAGGAGGCAGCAGGGCCTCTGGCCATGCTGCGCCCTGGATCCTTAAGCTAACCCATTCTCTGTCCTGTGCTGTACCTCTATCTGTCTTTAATAAACCTTTTTGCTATATAACTAATTCAGCGTGGCAGCTTTGATGAACCACCAATGATGTATTGACAACTTATATAGGTGCATTGGCAACTCACAAAGAAAACCACCAACACCAATATTTTTAGCTTAAATTTATTCTTATCAGTTTGTTAAGCTCCAGAATCTGTAACTTTTGCCAAATGATGCTGGCAAGAAGAGATTTTTCTTTTGTTTTACTATGGCTTTTCTCTTTTTAAAAATAAAGTTCTTTTCTTTCCTTTTTTAACTGGAATCTGTGTGTGCCTGAGAGAGGGGGGGGGGAATCATTGCTAAATTAACCAGAGCCTTTAGCCGAGGCTGCACGCTACTGGTTTTTCTGTGAGCAAGGAAACTTCTTTTGATTGGGCTCTATGGGACTTGGAATTCCGAGGCTCCCAGGTGGAGGGCGTTCAGGGGAGACAATTCCTTTTTTACGAGGGCACAACGGGACAGTTGCTCACCTTTCCCAGTATGAGTTGTGTCACTAGGTAAATCGAGGAACCCTTCCTGAATCGTCCTGGGGTGTGCCTACATCCCCAAATTATTATATTTTTGGTGGCAGCAAAGGAATGGCATGTGAGAACGCCCGAATTCATCACAATGCCCACTTCTTAGGATCTTGGAAAATCAGTTTGTACATGTAAAAAATCATCAGTTGGCCATATAAATAAGCTACCTGCTGCATCAGCAGGCTTCAAGTGACTCAGTGGGATTCAGAATGTTAAGCTTTGTAGCCCCATGTGCTCTCAAAGCACATGGATGAACAACCCCATGCTCTGAGACACGTCGGTAAGAAGTTTCAAACTTGACAGTAGTGCATTTTAACATAGACTGAGCTGAGACCCTGGTCACACAAGATAAATATTCTCTAGTTCTGATACTTTCATACCTCTGCTGTACTGATTTGTGGTCACTTAGTATATATCCTGTGAACATCCCAGGAACTTTTAGCATTACTGTTTCATTTATTCCTATTTGAATTGTACCAGTTTATTTTTTTCCTGTTCCTTCAAGGGGCAATATAATGTATATTTATCAATACACTGAGACATCAGGAAGTGTTTTCTGTTTGGGAAAGTGTCTTATGATGTGACAGCTGCTCCTGTAGAATCTGCATGGCAATACCGGCAATCATACACACACACACACACACACACACACACACACACACACACACTTGGCATCATTGGCATTGATTTTTTTGGAAAAATTATTACCTGCCAGTACTGACAGCTCCCCCCTCCCCAACAAAGAATGTGTTTGTCTTTGCCTCAGGGGTTGAACAGCCCATTAAGAAGTGTCTTTCCCCACTCCAATTTCTGCAAAAAGACAGCTTAGATTTTCTGCAAAAACAAAGCAGAGAAGCCTTTTGGAAAGGCAGAGGGCAAAAGGAAAAGGTAAACAGTAGTGTGTGTGGTGGGGGGTACCCAAACTGGTGGGAAATAGGTGCTGAAAAGGAAAGGAAACAGCAAGGTCATTTTGGCTTCTCCCCCACCCACACAAACCCCTCAGGAAAGGCTTACTTCCATGCATACAACCCCCCACATTTTTAGTGTCATGATTTTAGGGGGAAATAGCATCATATACATGGGGAAATGCAGCAAATTATTTGCTAATGGCTGTGCATCATATGCCTCCACATTTATCATACCAATAACTCATTGGGGGATATGACGGCAACATTTAGTTTGTCTGAGCACAGCCTAACTGATGGATATACAGTAGGACCACCGTATCCACTGATTCATTATCCACGGATTCAGTTATCCATTGCTGGCAGAGGAAAAAATAAATAAATAATTCAGCCGCCGCAAAGCAAGCTACTGTCACAAAGAGCAACTGTAAAACAAGCTACTGTCATAAAACAGCAGCCATAAAGCAAGGTATCGTCACAAACAGCAGCTGTAAATCAAGCTACTGTTGCAAAACAGCAGCTGTAAATCAAGCTACTGTTGCAAAACAGCAGCTGTAAATCAAATTACTATCACAAAACAGCAGTTTTGGGGACATTTTGGCATTCTCTCTTATCCACGGTTTTCATTATCCATGGGAAGGCTTGGAACCAATCCCCAGCGGATACTGGGGTCCTACTCTAACTAAGGAATATTTCCCTGGTGTGACCAGGCCTGACTGGAATACTATGTTGCTTGTTTGAGTGGGTTGCTTCTAAGAGATGGAAAGAAATGCTCAATGTTATACATGCAACATGCAGCAAATGTTTAAGAATTAAGCAGTATCATAACTTGAGTTTTACAGCTAACATGGAAGGAAGTACCTATTCTGAATATGCAGTGGTAGGAAAGATCCAAACCAGAAGTAATCAGCTCTGACTGAACGCACCAAAGTTCTCATTTAGGAAGATGTAGAGGATTTTGAAGCCAGGCGATAGATGCCACAATGTTCATAAAGAGCCTCCACAAACTTTCCAGTAACCATCAAGACGATGCATGATATTCTGCTGCTTTGCTCCATGGTGAAATTCTTTGAAATATAGACTTCTCCCTGGAATTGTACTGGTTCAAGCAATGTGGTTTTGGTAATATACAGATTTTTTTAAATACATTAATAGTTCAATAAATAAATATTTAATAAATACTGTGCCCCTAGCGACCCAGGATCCAATGAATTCATGTCAAATTGGTCTGCTTTCCCTCAAACACATCTCTAATTCAGCCTCTAGATCAGGGGCTTATAAGGACTTTTAAGGTTCATTATTTATTTTATTACTTATTTATATAGCTTGTATGCCGCCCACTACCCAAAAGTCTCTGGGTGGCTCACAATCAAAATAAACAATTAAAACATCAAAATTACAATAAAATTAAAACAATAAAACACATAAATACAATAAATACAATACATTAAAACACAACACTAAAATTGCCATCAGGACCCACAATCATCAGTTTAAAAACTTCTGGAACAGGAAGGTTTTTACCTGGCACCGAAATGTTATCAATGTCGGCGCCAGGCAGGTCTCACTTGGGAGGGCGTTCCATAGCCTGGGGGCAGCTGCCGAAAAGGCCCTATACCTTCAAGCCATCCCTTTCACCTCCTTGAGAGATGGCTCTTTCAGAAGGGCCCCTGGCTAGATCTTAACTGCCGAGAAGGTTCATATGGAAGGAGGTGGTCCTGCAGGTATCTAGGTCCTAAGCCATTTAGGGCTTTATCTATCACTTTGAATTGGGCTTGGGCAGCAACTGGTAACCAATGAAGGTTATACAGAATTGGCGTGATGTGTTCCTTGGCAGCCATGCCACTCACCAGCTGCGCAGCACAATTCTGAATCAGTTGCAATCGCCAGACCGTCTGCAGTAATCAAAACACATGGTACTGTATGGAAAGGATTGCCAATACTATGGAAAAGAATTATGCTCTCTGTGTGAATGACTTTATGCATTATAGTTACATTTCTGGGGACATAAAAATTATACACAGGTTTAAAACCACATGAGGTCTTGTGCCCCTAACCCCAGCATTGTTGAAGGGAGAATAAATACAGCCAGGCAGACACAGGCACATTCATTTTCTCTCTCTGAAGTACAGTCCTCTAGTGAAGTTGTATGTAGGTGATGATTGTGTTATTATACCACTATTGCACACAAAGGGAGAAGGAGCCTTGGTGCTCTATGAAATTTAAAATCTAAACTTTCTTAAGGCAGAGGCAAAAGATTGTCTGGCAGTACTGTAGCTACATGGGTACATTTTCAAGAACACTCTGTTCAGTAGACATTGTCACTGGATATTCCCTTTCCGACTATGAAACTAGGCTTCTCCAACAATGTGCCATAGAGCTTGAAAAACAGTATTTCAAGAACCACATGAAACTTTACACATAACACATCATTATATCCAAAATCACATTAGTATAGTAGAAATGTCATCCACGTAGACTGACAGGTCCAAGAAATCATACTTAAAAGGAATATGATTATGTCCAGAAAGCCAACCACAGAACAAAGCAACCTAAATTGGAATTTATGAGAATTTAGAATCTAAGGAATACAAATTTCTAATTACTGTAATGGTGTCTTATATGTAACCTGTAAATGCTTCCATACAGTAACTGGGCAATACTCTAGTCTAAATGGCCTGATCTCTTAAAGCAAAGCAACAATCCTAGACTATTCCTCTACTGCCACCTGGTGTCCCAGAATTTGCTGAAAACAACAGTCATAATCCTGGAACAGAGCATTTGCTTGAAGGAGAATTTGGGATGGTGGTGGTGGTGGTGTGTGTGTTAATGATTCATCTTGTTAAAATGGAAGTACAACCTCTACTCCCAAAATAGGGGCATGGCTCCCTGCTTTCCCCCATGTAGCTCTATGAAGATATCATTTGATATATTTTTTAATGAGATGGTTCACACATCTGTTTTCTACTGTTGGCATCTTTTTGACCAAATACTGTATATTCAGTAACATTCACAACAGGAAAGAGACTGGATGTTCATATACTGTTTCATGCATGGCATGTCACCACCGGCTTAGTGTTAGGCATAAACATAGGTAGAAAGGACATATAGGATCCCAAACGTTCAAACCCTATTTTTCTAAGAGCACCTTATCTTATCTAGGTGACAAAATGCTGACCCGGTCAGAAGAGAGGTGCATGCCACCCGCATGTTAACAATACCCCCCACTCCCAGCCCTGGAGAGATAGTGGCTATTATTTTCCATTCCTCCCTACCATTTTCAACCTAGGGAGGTTGAGTTACACAAATCCTTGGGGCTGCCAAGGTCAAAGTACAGGCCCTCTGCTATGGGAGGAAGGACTGGTCATTCATGTGACACCTTTCCTTAAGAGCCCTTCTAGACCCTTCTAGACCCCTTAAGAGCCCGTCCAGACCCTTCTAGATTTAGGGAGGCTCCCTAGGATATGAGAATGTCTGCAGATTTCCAATAAGCTTCCTCAGGTATCATCAGGATTCAAAGATTGTAAGTTCATTGTGGTCCAAAAACACCAGCTATTACACTTCAGTTATAATAATTCCAATAATAGGCTGTCAGGTCCACCTCTGCTTGTGCTGATGATGTGTTTTCTAAGTATAAAGTACTCAGATATAGTTTCCTATTCCCTTCTCCTGGTGGTGCTCTAGGACTGTGCATCTTGCCCAAAGGCATGCAGGCTAGCGTTTCTCCCAGGAGGCACAGTGAGGATTCCAACTCCCAACTCCTTCCTCCATAGACCAAGCACAACAGACTACTAGAGGCTGGAGAAAATATGCTGCTACTAGGTTTGCTGTCAGACCACATGGGTGCGTTCACTCATGTTTGGAGACACACCAATAAGGGATCTTTAAACTGTAGCAACAGTACGGCAACAGTACATCTTGACACAGATCGGGCTGAGCACATAGCACTCACTCTGAGCTATTCACAAGAGAATAATTATTGAACATAAAAGAATTAATGGCACAGATCCACAATACAGTATATAACTAATAGGAGGAAATACACTCAAAAGACAAACTCGCACGAAGAGGAGCCAAGCTCCAGCCAGGTATAGTGCTGCCAAGGGAAGAGGAGAGAAGCCCTGTGCCACCTGCCAGGAGAAATGGCTGGGATGACAGCAGCTGGCAGTTGGAGCAGCAAGTGCTGCAGTATGAGCAAATCCTGATGTGCACTATAAGTATACTGCATACAACCATACACACTCACTAAGGCACCTCTGTATATGAGGCTGAAACAACAGTGGTGAAGAGAAGGTCCCCCTTGATCCCACCTGAGTTGACATGCCTGATGTAGATGGACTCCATGGACAGAGGTGGTGGTGGTGGTGGTGGTGGTGGTGGCAGTGGCTGACAAAGCTGATCGGCCTGAGAGCAAGTACTCGTACGTGCCTGAGCTCATGGCTGAGAAGGACAGCCAGGACCATTTCTTTAACCACACTGTGCAGTTCCTCCAGGCTAGTTGAGGAAGGATGGGGGTGGTGGAAAGCCCCCCAGAAGCACCAGGAGCAGCAGCCTGAACTGCAAGCCACAACTGACTAGGTCAGACACCACCTGGGCCTTCTTGCCACTGACAATAATCTTTGAGAATTCCTGGAAAACAGGGGAAGTCTTCATAGGTTGGAGGAGGACAAATGTCCCCATCTTCAAAAGGGGGGGGGGGAAGAGGACCCAAATAATTACCACCCAGTCAGCTTGACATCTGTTCCTAGAAAGATTCTAGAGCAGATGATTAAGCAGACAGTCTGTAATTAGTTAACAAACAATGCTGTCATTACAAGAAGTCAACATGAGTTCCTTAAGAACAAATCATGCCACACTAATTTGATCTTTTTCTTTGATAGAGTTCCAGGCCTGGTGGATGAGGGGAACGCTGTGGATGTTGCTTATCTCGATTTTAGTAAGGCCTTCAATAAGGTTCCCCATGATATGCTTGCAAAGAAGCTAGTAGAATGTGGGATCGGTAGTGCTACTGTTAGGTGGATTTGTAATTGGTTGACTGATCATACCCAAAGGGTGATCATAAATGGCTTCTCCTCAGCATGGAGAGGGGTGACTAGTGGGGTGCCCCAGGATTCTGTTCTGGGTCCAGTGCTATTCAATATCTTTATTAATGACTTAAATGAAGGAATAGAGAGTAGACTGATTAAATTTGTAGATGATACCAAATTGGGAGGGGTTGCTAATTCCCTAGAGGATAGGATGAAAATCCAAAAAGACCTTGACAGATTAGAGCACTGGGGCGAAGCTAATGGAATGAATTTCAACAGAGAGAAATGTAAGGTGCTGCATCAAGGTAAAAAGAATGAATTGTGATATAGGATGGGAAACACCTGGCTGAAAAATAATACAAGTGAAATGGATCTGGGAGTCTGGGAGGACCACACATTGAACATGAGTCAGCAGTGTGATGCAGAGCCCAAGAAAGCCAATGCAATTCTTGGTTGCATCAACAGAAGCATCGTGTCTAGATCAAGGGAAGTGATAGTACCACTCTATTCTGCCCTGGTCAGAGCGTTTGTTTTCCATGGTTTCAAACTACAGGAAAAGAGATTCCATTTAAACATTAGGAAAAACTTCCTGATGGTTAGAACTGTCCAGCAATGGAATATGCTGCTACGGAGGGTTGAATTGATTATAAAAAAAACATAACGGAAACCCATGTAGCATGACATCTGTATGTATTTTGTTTTGTTTTATTGTCTCTAGAAGATAAATAAAAATTATACTAAAAGAAGACTGAGACTCAAAGGGGTAGCAATGAAGAAATTAGAAAAGGTCACCAAGTTGGCCACTAATGCAAATTCAGTCAGCATATAAAGATGATCTCAAATCACATTGATTTTATAAATAAGTCACAATTTGCTAAAATAATAGTATTCTCGGAGGATAAATTAATTTTAAAAAGTATAGCTTCTTGTTGGAATGGGATATGGAAGATTAGCTAATGAAAGAAACAATGATATGCTGTATCACTTTGTATATATAACTTTGTATAACTTTGGTTATACAATTGAGCTAGAGAAATGGCAAAAGGTATTGAGTGTTAACAGCAAATTAACTCTGGCAACTTCTTATAAAGACAACTCGTTAAACTGTTTTATCATTGGCACCTACCACCAACTAGATTAACAAAAAATGTTCACAAATCTGTGTAATAAATGTTGGAAATGTAACAATCAAGATGGGACTTATTATCATGTATTGTGGTCTTATACGAGGGCAAAGAAATACTGGGTAAAAATACATAGATGGCTAAAAGAAATAACCAAACTGAATATATAGTAGAATTTAAACCAGAAATGTTTTTATTAGGTATTATGCCAGAAAATGTCAATATACAAGATAGATATATTATATTACATATTTTGACTGCAGACAGAATAGTATGAAAATGAAAATGAAAATGAAAATACACCTAAGGAGGAAGCGCTTATACAAAAAAAGTTAGGTTGTGCTGAGATGAATAAAATGACAATGAGAATGAAAGAAAAAAGAGGACTCTGCATATTATTTGACATGTAATAGATTTTATGACTGGTTTGAGAGGGAAAAAATGGTGCACTAGGTGGAACTGAAACATGATGTAACTAATACATTATACACAGACAATATGATGAATAATAACTGGAATATTTTAGTTTTGTTTGATATCTATACAGTGGACCCTCGTATAACGGAGGGTCCGTATAACGAAAAATCCGTACAACGGAAAAAAATTTGCCCCCCCCTCCCCCAGATTTTGGAGGGGGGGCAGATTTTTTTTTCCATTGTACGGATTGTGTGTGAGGGAAATGCCTTGCAACTGTGCGGGGAGAAGGGGACGGGGCTGGCCAGGGGGGGGCTGACTTGTTTCCACCCCTCTGCAGAAGTGACGGGGCGGGGGGCGGGGCTTGGGAAGGAGACCTCTCCGGGGCGGGGGCTTTTTCCGGCCCAGCGCCGCTCACCTTCGGAGAGCTCCAGCTCCAACTCGGCCAGCTGCTCGCGGACCTCCCGGGGCAACCCGGCCGGAGGAGAGTTAAAGATCGTGGAAGATGCTTTCTTCTTCTTCCTGATCTCCAAAAGATCGCACTCTTCTTCCCTTTGCTGGAACATTTAGGGAAGGGCATGCTCCTGACCCCATCCTCTTTCTCCCCTCCCCTCCTCTCCCCTCACCCTCGCTCGTCGCCCCGTTAAAGAGCGCGCAACTCGTAATGGCCCATCATCCTCATAGCCATCCCTCTGGGAGTGGAGGCGGCGGCGGCGGCGAGGAGCGCGGTCTCTTTAAGGCCGGAGCGCGTTGCGAGGGAACGAGTCCTCCCACCCCTCCCCGCCGCTGTCAATCAGCCGGCGGCGGCTTTGATGTCGAAAAGCCTTTGGCGGCGGCGGCGGCAGCTCCTTCCCTGGCTCGCGCGCTTGCCGGCGCTGCTCGCTCGGGCGCTCCGTCCGTGCCTTTCCCAGCCAGCACCGCCTTCCGGCGCTGCTGCTGCTGCTGCTGGAGGCGGCGGCGGTTTTGTATCGCCCCCCGTCCCTCATCCCGGCTGGGCCGGCTCCGGTGAACTGCTGCTAACTTCGTGCCCAACTTTCCGGGAGTTGGAAGGGAGGACCAAGGCAAGGCGGGCGGGGGCGGTGCGTTGCGTCCCTCCTCCGCTGGTCGGCTCGGGGTTGCAAACGCTGCTTTTCCCGCGAGGATACGAGAGCATCGGGGACGGAGGAGGGGCAGAGAGACGGATCCCAAAAGCTTTGCCAAACATTGCCCTCCTCTCCCCCGTCTGTCTGTCTGTCTGACTGTCTGTCTGTTTGTCTCTCTCTCTCTCTTTCTCTGGGTCCCGCCCCTCCGGCACCTTTTTAAACCCCCCCCAATCTCCTCCTCCTCCTCCTCCTCCTGGCCGCGCCAGCCGAGAGGTCCGCTCCTGCACCCGGGGCGGGCACGCGCGCTCCTTGTGCGTGTGTGTGTGTCTCGAGGAAGCCGAAATGCCCCAGCAGCAGCTCAACGGCGGCGGCGGCGGCGGCGATGATTTGGGCGCCACGGATGAGATGATCGCCTTCAAGGACGAGGGCGAGCAGGAGGAGAAGAGCCAGGCCAACGTCTTCACCGAAGGCGACCTGGCGGACCTCAAGTCATCCCTCGTGAACGAGTCCGAAAGTCCCGGTCCCAACAACGGCAGCGCCGCCTCCGCCTCCGCCACCGCCACCGGAGGAGAGATGGCACCGTTACCGCCCGGCGGCTCAGCCATGATGGAGAGAGAAAGGGAAGCGCCCGATCCCGGTGGCCGCTCGCCTTCCTTCTCTCTCGCTCGCTCTCTCGCTCCCTCGGGCGCTCTCGCTCTCTTCCGCCGCCGCCTCCCTCTCCTCCTTCTCAGAGGCAGAGGCTGCGGATCCTGCCGCGCAAAGACGCAGCAGCAGCAGAGACGGCGGCTATCGCCATAGCCATAATCCTTCGCTCTCCTTCAGTCCCGCCATGGAGTCGCCTTCCTCCTCCTCTTCCTCCTCCTCCTCCTCCTCCTCTTCCGTGTGTGTGTGTGTGTGTGTGCGTGTGTGTGTGTGTGTGTGTGTGCGTGCGTGCGTGTGTGTGTGTGCGCGCGCGCGGTGGAAGAGGACGCGGGAAAGGTGAGCCGCGGGTGAGCTCCCTTCCCACCCCAGCAGAAGAGGCGGCCCGGACCCGTCAGGGGCCAGCAAGAAGTCCAAGCCGGGTTGGGCGGCGGCGGCGGCGGCTGGGGATGGGGACTAGGGGGGGTGGGGGGAAAGGCGAAAGGCTTTTGCACCACGTCGCGAGCTGCCCGGCGGAGCAAGCAGGGAGGGAGGCAGGGAGGGAGGGAGAGTGAGGGGCGACCCCCTCCTCCTCCTCTTCTTTTTTCCTGCCGGCTGCCAGGTCGAGGGAAGAAGGGTCCACCCCCTCCCTTGCGGGGGGCTCGACGGGTCCGCGTGCACCCTTACAAAACCAACCGGGAGGGCGGCAGGAAGAGGGGCTGGAGGATGGCGGCAGCGGCGGCGGCGGTGGTGAAGGCAGCCCCCCCACCCCCCCGGGAACCGTGACAGCAGTCCTTGCAAGACCCCCCTCTGTGTGTGTGTGTGTGTGACAGAGAGAGAGAGAGAGAGAGAGAGAGAGAGAGGCGGGAACGGCGGTGGCTGGCGGGGCCTTTAGGAATGCATTGGAACGGATTAAATCCACTTCCAATGCATTCCTATGGGAAAGGATAATTTGCATAACGAAAAATTTGTATAACGTAATTTAATTGGGAACCAATTAGTTACGTTATACAAGGTACCACTGTATTATGTAATGATGACTTGTTGATTGAAATAAATAATTAACACCCCCCCCAAAAAAGAAAAAGAAAATAAAAGGTCACCAAGTGTAAAAATGTGTTACTGAAGACTAAGTCCAAGGTGATTGCAAATACACACTCACAATTCTGATCACTGTGTACAGATTAGACATGGGCACGACCAGAAAAAATGACGTTTCGAGTTTCCGTTTGTCGGAACGGGTCCGTTTCGGGTCGTTTCCGTTTGTCGCGAATTTTTTCAAAAATTTCTCGTTTCGTCGTTTCATTTGTCATTTGTCGTTTCCACCGCGATTTAGCGCGATTTGACTTCCCAGTGCATAGGGGCGTCCCGCAATCAGGGCCGGCGTTAGGTGTTTTTGCGCCCTAGGCGGTGGGTGGGGCAGGCGGGTGGGTGGTGGTGGGGAGGGGCGGGCGGGCGGCGGGGGCGGGGGCCAGGGGCGGGCGGCGAAAGCGGCAGGGGGAGGCACGGGCGGGTGACTGGGCGGTCGGCGGCGCGGTCAGTCGGTCGAGTGGGCAGTTAGGATATCACTTAGGATAGAGGTTCTGTTCTTGGCTTGCACCCCAAATGTGTGTGTGTGCAAGCAAATTGAAGTTGGGAAAATAGAAAATAAATGGTAGTATATAATATATTTTTAAAATAAATCCACACCTCCCACTCCCAGTCGAACCTCCCCCTTTATCCAATATCAGAAAAAAATCCTCACAAACTGCCAGAGAAGAAATAAAGAATAAACTGCTATTCCCTTCAGCAGACAAAGCTGCAGGGAATC
>JAHTLZ010000198.1:4507456-4519037 GCA_023846285.1 Phrynocephalus versicolor | reverse complement strand
GGACTTTAAAAAGAATTAAGTACGCCCATGCCCACCTAAGCGCGTCTCAGCACATTTTCAAAGTACCTGGTCTCCGAAGGTGAAAAATTTCTGATGTGGATAGCAAAGCAGTGAGTGCTGGGCTCTCCTCACCTTCTGTTTTTTTTGGGGGGGGGGTTGCCCCCCCACCCCTTTAAGACACTGGAATGCTTCCCGGGGCTCCTCCCGACGGCAGAACAGAGGTGAGCCTGAATTCTTTTCTCCCTTTTTTCTCCCTCCCCTCACGCAGACAGGAGCAAAGGAGTGTGGAAAGGTGGGAACACAGCAAGAGGAGCAAACCCCCAAGATCTCTGGTCCGAATTTAAGTTGCCAGCGGATCTTAGGGGTCGTGTAAAAGCGTCCTTTGATGAGGGGATTGAGGGAAAACTCATAAAATTTGCAGATGACACAAAGCTGGGGGGAATTGCCAATGCTTTGGATAATAGACTCAACATTCAGAAGGATATTGACAGACTTGAACATGAGGCCCTGTCCAACAAGATGCAGTACAACAGCGAGAAAAGTAAGCTCCTGAACTTGAGCAGAAGAAACCAGATGCATAGGTACAGGATAGGTGTTACTTGGTTCAACAGTACTCTCTGTGGGAGGAATTTAGGTGTTCTCTTGGACTACGGCCTAAGGATGAGGCAGCAGTGTGCTCCAGCTGCCAAAAAAGCTAACACGGTCCAAGGCTGTATCAAGAGGGGGGTAGCATCATGAGCATAAGAAGTGATAGCATCACTCTATGCTGCCCTAGTGATGTCACATTTGCATTTCCGTTCTGGTCATCATAATACAAACAAGACACAGAGGCCCTAGAAAAAGTACAGAGAAGAGCAACAAAGATGATAAGGGGATTGGTGGCTAAATCATATGAAGAATGGCTAAAAGAACTGGGCATGTTTGGCCTAATGAAGAGAAGACAGAGGGGAGACATGATAGCAATCTTCCAATGCCTGAAGGGCTGCCACAGGGCATTGATTTATTCTCAATTGCACCTGAAGGTATGACCAGAACCAATGGGTGGAAACTCGTTGGAGAGAGAGACAACCTGGAAATAAGGAAAAATTTCCTGACAGTGAGATCCATTAAACAGTGGAACAGCTTGCCTCCAGATGTTGTGGGTACACCATTGTTGCAGGTTTTCAAGAAAAAATTGGACAGCCATCTTTCTGGGATGGTAAGAGGTGGGCAGGGGGTTGGACTAGAAGACCACCAAGGTCCCTTCCAACCCTATGATGATTCATATGAGCATTAATATCACATTATCCAGCAATGTAACAAGATGAAAAGAAATCAAAACCAGTCAGGTCTGAGAAAGTATCTAAAGCAGGCATGTCCAAACTTCAGCCCTCCTGTTTTGGACCACAACTCCCAAAATTCCAAGCCTGTATTTGCAATGGCAAAGGACTGTGGGAGTTGTGATCCAAAACATCTGGAGGGCCGAAGTTTGGACATGCCTGATCTAAAGGCAAATCCAGCAGCAGAAGCTAAAGACTTGTTTACTAGTTGTTGTTTTTAATATCATTTTGCATAAAAAGGTAAAGGCAAAGGTTTCCCCCACACTTGCATGCTAGTCGTGTCTGACTCTAGGGGCAGTGCTCATCTCTGTTTCCATGCCAAAGAGCCAGTGTTGTACAAGTTTGTGGCCATGTGGCTGGCATGGCTAAACAAATTTCTGTTTACCTTTTCACTTTTTATTGCGGTACCTATTTATGTACTTGCATTTACATGCTTTCAAACTGCTGTTGAATTTTAAATGTATTTAGGCTGAGACTTCAGCAAGGCTAATCCCGCTGAGTTCTGCTGGAACCCAAAGACCCAATAAAGACTCCAGCAGGAGAGAGATCCAGGAAAATACTGTGTTTATTGAGCCCAATAAAGAAACAGTAGGCAAACACCAGCCGAGACAGAGCTAAGATGTTCAGCCCCGAAGACAAAGAAAACCACATTTTTATTAGTTCCCCCTTTCCCTCCCACCAAGCGGCACCTCCCAGGGGTGGGCAAGGGGGCGGTCTTCCAGGATGTCCAATCGCTGCAGTCCAGGGGCTTGTCCAGGGGTGGTCCTGGGCGGTCAGGGGATGTCCCTAATGAGCTGGAACCGGATACCTGTCCAGGTGTTACTAAGCCAAATCTGTCCTTTAATTGGGCTATCAAGAGGTGACAATGAAAAAGGGGAACAGGGTATTGTCCTTGGGTCCAGGTAAACTTGGGAAGATTGAAAAGTCAACAGGGGGGCAGAGAGAGTCAATATGAAAGTCAATGGGGTGCTGGAGAGTCGATGGGATAAGCCCTGGGGCTGCCAGACAGTTCCTGAGAGATGTGTTGTTGTGACAATGAGAAGCCCCGGGCTGGGTCTTAATCTGGGAAACAGCTGCAGAAGAGACGTGTTGGACTTTTGATGAAGAATGGAGTCTGCTTCTGGAAGATGTGACTGCCTTGTGGAATCACCATGATGACTTCTTCCTTTGCCATAACCCTGTTGCCCCAGATTATAGGTATAGAAGCCATAAGATAGAGCAGGAACACGTTTAAAGCACACCCAGGGAAGACGGGTGGGAGGAAAGAGAGAAAGGAGAGAGGAAGAGGGAGAGAGAGAGAAATAAGGGGGAAAGCTGCCTGGGGTCAACGGCTTGGATTTACTTAGGCAGGGGGCAAGGGAGGCAATCCTTTAGGTGTAAGAGAGTCCCTGGTTTTCAGGAATGATTGTTCAGAATCATTCCATTGTAAGCCAAGAGCATGGAGAGAATAATCCATCAGCCCAGGAAAAGTTTCCTGAGCTGGGTCTCTTGGCCAACTCTGAAGGGTTGGAAGATAGTGACAAAGGGTCCAGGAAGGGGTTAACCAATTTACTAGCAAGGGGCTTTTCCTATTCCTCGGTGGGAACCCCTGGAACCAAAGAGAATAGGTTTCCTGGGGTTTCTGCAATAGGGGGAACTCTGCCGGGTTGATTTCGGAGCGAGGAGTGGTCTACCGTGATTGAGAAACACAACAAAGTGGAGAAAAGTGGAAAGGGGGACGGGCTACCGCCATAGAAATGAACGGGCAGGAGAAGGCAGGTTTCCTCTGGAACAGAGACTTGGCTATGAGTCAGTGACACTAGTCGCTGCTCTGCTCTTACTTGATCCGAGTCTCTGGAGCTTTGGGGCGGGTAGGGAAGGTGGATTTTTGCCGTTAGCACTGTCCGGGCTTAGCCGCCCCTCTGGAACTGAGGGTCGGCTGAGGTTCTAGATTTTCCCGGTCTAGGGACCTCGTTTCTCTGTAGTCGGGGTGGTCTACCCAGTTAATCTAACTCAATCGGGTCCCCCACCACGCGCCCCCTTCCGGCCATAATTAACAAGGCATTGATTGATGGTGGGGGCGCTGATTGGTTAAGACGCGCAGACGGGTTTATCTTTCTCACCCCTGCTGGTTTATGGAGTCTCCGCGGAAATGAACTGCCGCTGCTATCTGGATACAATGTAAACTAACAAATTAGGTAGGAATTGAAGCTTTCTGCCTGTCAAGCTCCTGCTCCGCTCACAAGGCCTCTCTCAGCCAGCAAAAGTGGCAGTTTTTGTATTTTGGGACCGAATTTTGGGACCGAATAAAAAGTGTCGTGCTTGTGACAGTGTGGGGTGTCTCCGGGCAGTTACGATGGGTCTCTGAACCACTCCGATTATTATTTATTAAAATTTATTTTCCATTATAACTCTTCACTGCTAGGTTGGCAGGAGCTGGGGTTAACAGTGGGAGCACCCAGGATTGGAACCACCGAGCTGCCAACTTTGCAGCCGACAGTTTCAGTGCTCTAGCCCACTGAACCACCACACCTCTTATCATTTTGCATATTGTACTGTATATTGTATTATATGTGTTTAAAGCTTGTAAAACCTGTAGAGTGGTCGCTGGGCCAGATGGCAGCAATATATAAGTCAAAGAAAGAAAGAAAGAAAAGAAAAGAAAGAAAGAAAAATACATATTTGACAGAATAAATAAAGACAACATCTTCAGCAACTTCGGTAGTCATAAACTGCTCACAAGTATCCTCCAAACCAACCGGGTGGATCCATGGTGATATTTCTACATTCAGTGCTCCTGGGGATACGGGAACACCTTTCCTTGTCCTGTGGATGCCTGAGGCTCGGTCTATGGCTGGTGCACAATGTCCCACAGCAGGGGTGACCAGCCCACTCCACCACCATCTCTAACGAGTTCGCCGTACCACGACCCTCTGAAGGTGCCCTCCTTCAGGGACCTTTGGGACTCCTGAACACATTCACTTTCCATTTCTCAGCTTGTGTGTTCATCCCTGGCCTCTCTCCTCCACCGACCCAGATTCCCGCCTTTTCCTCCTCTTATATCTTCCATGCTATCTGGCTCATTCTCCCTGGGCTCCTCCTTCTCGGGCTCCTCCGTCAAAAGGAAGCCCTCTACCACTGTGTCCCTTCCTTCACAGCACAGCCTATATACATGGATTGTCTTGCTTGTGACCCTCATTTGTAGGGCCCATCTGTTTGACCCCCTGAACCAAGACATTCATCCCACGATCCTCTTGGGCATCTGGAGGAATGGACAGCACCTCTCTGGACTGCCTCTTTGGGCATATGATCCTCACACAGCCATAGAGCCTCAGAGGTAGGCCCTGCTTCAGGTTAGCAGAACATCAGTGTAGATGTTGGTCAGTGGACTGGAACTTGCAGAATTCTGCCTGGAAGATGCTGGGAGTTGGAGTCCAAAACAACAACAAATGGCACATCCCTAGTCAGGAGAACAAGTAAGGTGCTTGTGTGGAGAGGTGTTTCCTTACCAGGTGTAAGGCACGGTTTTAGCAGTATCGGTAGTAGAGATAAAGATAAACTTTTATGGGGGAGAGACTAAGCCAAAAGCATTGATTGAGAGATGCCTAGAAGTTGTCCTTCCCTGTGAATAAATCTCTGCACCTGAGAAGCTGTAGTTGGGCTCTTCTGTGCACAAGTTCTGGCCTGTCTCTTTATTTGCTGTCCTGCTTGGGGTGTATGTGCTTGCAGGATAATTCTGCATCAAATTCTGAGGCAAAAACATTTTTTTCTCGAAGGGGTAGACTCTCAGTAGTCCTCCTTAGGACTCCAGCTCCTCCAGGACCTTAGGCTCAGACCCTTCCTTGAGCTCCCTAGATGTGGGAGATTTGGGACATCTCCCACACAGCACTGCCTCAGGCGACCCATGTTACAGCACCCCCTCTCATTGCCACTATCTTTCGCTAACATTAACTCACAAATTTACTCATCAGTAGCTGCATTTCAGAGTTGAGTGGTAGGCAGCAGGAGTCAGTAGCAGTTAGGTTAGAGGTCAGAGGAAAGCCACTCCAGCTCAAGCAAATGAAAATCTAGTTTTTGGCAAGGGGAACCATACACAGAATGCAGTGCTTTATTAAGGACTAGCATTTCTGTGAAAGTACAGTATTGTACTGGAATCAATAGTGCCCCAGTTGTCAAATCCCAACCCAAACAATCAGATCTATTAGGCTAGTCACCAGGTGAAAGGAGTTGCATGAATTCCTTGCTCTTTATTTTGTTATCCAATGATACAACAAAGCTATCCTTATTGGAAAATGTAGTCCATTCAAGAAGATGTTCTGCTTGGCTAGACTTAACCCCATGATGTTCAGCTGCTGCACCAGCAACAGACTCAGGATAACTCTGTTTTATAAAGCGCATTAACAGAACTCAAATACCAGAACATTTTTTGTCTGTTCCCCTCATGCAAAGGTCAGTTGCACAAGTGGACAGATTCTTTCTGAAACTGCACAGAGCTAAACCCTTGTTAGTTTCAAGGGAGTCATCCATGGCTTCTGCAGACCCAAACTGGAGACTGTGCAAGAGCCCTGGGCCAGAGAGTGGTTCGCTACAAAGATGGCTGATTGTTCTGTAATTAGACAACAGTGACTGCTACTACTGGGTACAGTGTGGTGTGGCACGGTGAACGGAATGGTGAATTAGCACTCTGGAGTCCTGGCTTCAAACCTCTGCTCAGTTATGCAAACTCACGAGCGGTATGGATGTGATAAAACCACTCCTTAAATATCTCCCTTACCTTGAAAGTCCTACTAGGGTGACTATAGGTTGGTTCTGACTGGCTCTTCTATGCAAGGTTTAACATCTTTTGCATTTAGATTGCCATTAAAATCACTCAAACTAGAACTCCTGTGCTTCCTGTGCTTCCAGGTGAGGTCTTTATCAAACCTTCACCCTGCTGTACTCACCAAAGTTTATCATAGGTACCCAAGGTCATCTTATAACATCCCTCCAGATTGTCCTCCAACTTCTTCTGTTCATCCACTCCCCTCCTCTGCCCCCCCGCGCGCACACACCCCACTGTCTCTAAAGAATGGCTCACGAAGCCTTTTAACTAGACATGGGCACGACTTGGTGAAATTGTCGTTTCTGTTACGTAATGAGAACGGTAACGATAATTAAGCCGTCAGAACTCGAACTCAAACCGACAAAAGAAAAATTTGGTCGGGTTTTTCGTTGTCGTTCATGGCATCGCGGCGATCGCGCAATGTCACTGGCAAGCAAGCAGCACAGAAAACGTTTTAAAAAGTAAAAAAAAAACCCCCGATTCCCGGCCAAAAAAGCAGGCGAACATATGCCTGCCTGAGGACACCTACCTGAGGGGTGGTTTCTGGGGGGGGGTCCCCGGCCTTCCCCCCCCCCTCCTTTCCTATCCTGGGCTGCTGGCACCAGGCTGGGGGGGGTCATCCTCGTCGTCTCCAGAGTCAATGCCATGCGGTGGGGGGGATCCAAAATGGCGAGTGCAATATTTATTTTTAAATCGTGGTCCAAAAACCCACCAAAGCACAACAGAAACATGTGAAAATTAGGTATTTTAAATGCCTGAATTTTTATAGTAGCAGCAGTGGGTTTTTTATAGCAGTAAAAGGTAGCACTGATTTTATTTTATTTTATTTTATTTTTAATGTTTTTAGACCTGCCCATGTGGGCTGGGCATGGGATGGGACCATGTAAATTTTTTGAACCATTCCACCAATGGCATGGCCAGGTTTTGACTGACACTTCTGGATGTCGCCCGCCCGCCTGCGCCGCCACCCGCCTACGGCCCGTGCCGCCACCCGCCCACCCGTGCCTCCCCCCTGCCGCTGTTGCTGCCTGCCCATGTCCCCCCGCCACCGCCGCCCGCACGCACCTCCCCGCCTGCCGCCGCCCCCCCGCCCTGCCCGCCGCCTAGGGCGCAAAAACACCTAGCGCCGGCCCTGATTGCGCGACGCCCCCATACTCCCTGGGACGTCAAATCGCGCTAAATCGTGGTGGAAACGACAAACGACAACGACAAATTTTTGAAAATTATCGCGACAAACGGAAACGACCCGAAACGGACCCAAACGACAACTCGAAAAGTAATTTTTTCTGGTCGTGCCCATCTCTACTTTTAACTTTCTATCAGCTCAGTAATAGAGGTAGACGAACCACAGGACTTCTGGCAGAAATTGCACGGAAGAAGGCTTAAGAGAGGCTAAACTATTAGAGGCAGGTTGTATTAGAAAAAAATAATAGTGAATTTGAAACAGAAAGGAATCAGGCTGAAAGCAAGGCAGGAAAGCAGAAAAGGGCAGCTAGAAGCAGAGAGAAGAAAAGGCAGTGGAAAGTGGGATGAAAGAGCCTAGCCAGCGTCCAAGGCTTTTCAGGCTCCCTGGAAGCAGACAGCAGGGGCCCAGCAGCCGCAGGAAATCTCTACGACCAAGCTGGCTTAGCCAGCTGGGGTTTGGCCCACAGGGTCAAGCCTCTGGTGCTATTATGGGATGGTGAAGCTTCATGCGACAGACAGAGGAGAGCAAGTGGATATTATGGGATAGAATACTAGCCAGCGCTTATGTGCCCAGAGATGCTGAGGTGTGGGGGAAGGCGAGGAAAGGTGGGTGGTGGAGCTGTGGCAGCTGCTGCAGCTGGTGAGAGTATTATGGGATGGTGTCCCATGAGAGGCCAGGACTATTATGGGATGGGATGGAATAGCAAGGCAGACAGAGAGGGCGGGGTGTCGTAAGTCTGAATGTTAAGCAAGTATTATGGGATGTCTCAGCATTTCTCAGTCAGCACACGTGACTTGGGACAGAACATTATGGGATGTGGCTGGCCTCTGAATTACTATGGGATGTTATGGACAAGCGGGAGGAGAACGAGTTATTATGGGATGTTGCTGCAAACGGCATGTCTAGCTGTGTCTGCTGGGACTCTGTCCAAGTGGCGGCCCTTCCCTCCCTCCTGCCCACCCGCCCGCCTGCCTGCCCGCCTGCCTGCCTTCCTTTCTCTCTCTCTCTCTCTCTCTCTCTCTCTTTCTCTTTGTGGTTCAGCCAACACCAATATTCCCCTTTCCGTTTATCACCAACTGCCTGGTTTTGCCACCAGCCCAGTCTCCCCCCCCCCCCAATTAAATCTCCTCTGTTTCAACTGTCATAACCTGTAAAGCAGGCATGCTATAATGGAATGGCTCTCTACAGAGTGGGGGTGGGGATAGTTGCTGGGGAATGTCTCTTGTTGGATATATTATGGGATGTGCCCAGCTTTGCTGGGTGGGGCTGCCCAGGAAGCTTGTTCAGAGACCTTCACAGTGTCTGCCTTTCCTGCGGTGTGGGGTGAGGGGAGAAGGCAGGCTAGATGGGAAGAAGACAAGATGATTGTAAACATAAAGGTTGCCTTATTTCTAATTGCTTTGTTTCCAGATCATTGCCCAGGGCCAGGCTATAAAGCCATGTGGAAAATGGATGGATAGTGAAATAAGAGAGACTGGGTGTCAAGGTCACTGATTTTTCTGGTGATAGTTTTGTGGTTTTTTAACAATTTGAATGCAAACATCAAACATGCTGGTGGGAAATTACCTTATTTAATTTATGCACACCAGGAACATTTTTAAGGCTACATGAGCAAAGCCAGAAAACAATATTAATCCTGCCCATAGAATAGCTGCTTTACATGCTAATATAGCTTCTTTTTGATGGTGTACCAGTTAGGCTGAGTATAAAAGAACTGGGGAAAGTCTGTGACCTGGAACGAATCACTCTCCTGAGCCTAACCTACCTCATAAGGGTGTTGTGAGGCTAGAAGGGGGAGGGAGCGGGCAGCAGCAGGGAGGGAGTGTACTTCACCTTGAGCTCCAGAATGAAAGGTGAGATATAAAATTGAACAATATCTTATGTCAAACATCTGTGCCTAGAACAAATGCCAGACCCATTTCTCTACCTGCTGACAATACTACAGAGAGTCAAAATATGAGAACTGTGGGAATGTTAGGAGCTTTTACTAGCATTTCACTGAAGACAGAAAAAAGATATTCTAAATAAAACGATTCCAGAATATGACATCTTATCTACTATGTAGTTTGTCTGGGCAGAGAGAGAGAGAGAGAGAGAGAGAGAGAGAGAGAGAGAGTATTCTTGTTTATCATCCATGCTTCCTCAATGCACTTGAAGACCACTGGTATTTTTCCCACCATCCAGACAATCCAAAGCTTGAACAGGTACCAAAAAATGCAACAAAGAAACTGTTTCCCCTTGTTTTTAAAAACCATCTCCAAGAGGAGGTAATGGGGATTTTTACTTTGCTTTGTACATGTGGTGAAGTTCAGATAGCTATTGTACTGAACGGTCAGTCAGTCAAACAAACAACACACACACACAAACTAATACAAACATTTATCAGACTGTTGTTCCTAGGCTTTCCTCCAGCTATCAAAAATGATGATTTTTTTAAAGGGAGATGATTCCTGAAGTGGATGAGGTGCCATCAGAGCCTTTCAGCTGAGTACCAAAGGATTAAAACAAGGGGGGAAATATTGAGCAGACAAGATGTAAAGATTTCAAGGGGTTAAAAACGATTTCTTTGAACTGTTTGTAAGATTTTAGGGCCATTTCTTACAGAGATGGTGATTTCTTAAGCAAAAAGAGGCAGAGTGGACAAAAATCTAGGTGAGATCTGCCCCTGAGGGGGTCACTAACTGGCACAAAGTGGGGAGAAGCAAATGCTCAGTGGGGGGGAACTGCTTTTCTGTCAGTCATGCCAGCCCAAACACACGCAGCAGCTAGGGTGGCCAAATCTTAGACCAATTCAATACTTCCCCACTTCTCAGATGGGGAAAACCACTTGCAAATGGGGTGATGCCAGCCAAGGGGAACATTTTAGTTTTGCTGGCTGAATAGCTCAGTGAAGGAGGTATCTGGCTGCGGAGCCAGAGGTTGGGAATTGGATCCCCCGCGGTGCTGTCTTCTGTGAGTAGTGCCATCCTATGTATGTGCCCTCCGGTCAGCAGAAGGGTTTGGGGAAATCCCTTTTGAATCCGCTTTACCTGGGAAAAACTGCCAAGTAGACCTGGACACGGAGCGGCGAAATTTTCGTTTCCGTTACCGTTTTTTTCCGGTTCCGTACGTAACGGAAAAGGTAACGGTAATTAAGCCGTTACAACTCGAACTCAAACCGAAAAAAGAAAAATTAGGTCGGGTTTTTCGTTTCTGTTTGTGGCATTGGGGCGATCGCGCGATGCGAATCACAGAAAAAGTTTTTAAAAGTTAAAAAAAAAAACCTGACTCCCTCCCGGCCGAAAAAGCAGGTGAAAATATGCCTGCCTGAGGCTTTGCCACCTACCAGAGGGGTGGTTTCGGGGGGGGGGGTCCATGGCCTTCCCCCCCTCCTTTCCTGTCCTGGGCTGCTGGCACCAGGCGGGGGGGGCATCATCCTCGTCGTCTCGCCATGTCATGCGGTGGGGGGGATCCAAAATGGCGACCACAATTTTTCTTTTCAAATCGTGGTCAAAAAACACACTAAAGCACAACAGAAACATGTGAAATTTATTTATTTTAAATGCCTGAATTTTAATAGTAGCAGCAGTGGGTTTTTAATAGCAATAAAACCTTGCATTGATTTTATTTTATTTTATTTTATTTTTTTATTTTTTTAGACCTGCCCATTTGGGCTGGGCATGGGATGGGACCATGCATTTTTTTTGAACCATTCCACCAATTTTTGACTGACACTTCTGGATGTGCCAGAGGGCATAAAAAGCCGAGGCACCTTCCAGAAGTCGCAGTCGGGTCTTGGATGTGGAGGGAGGAGGGCTGTGCTGTGCTGGTGGTGGTGCTTGTGCACTGCAGAGATTATTCGAGGAGGGAGGCCTGGAGGCTTTAGGCTTTAGGCCGGCAGGGAGGGAATTGATTTTTATTAGAAAATAATTTCTTTGATTCCCTGCAGCTTTGTTTGGCGAAGGGAAGCAGTTAGAGTTTTTTATTTGTCCCCTTCTCTGGCTGTTTGTGGGGAGAGGAGGATTTTTCTGATATTGGATAAAGGGGGAGGTTCGACTGGGAGTGGGAGGTGTGGATTTATTTTAAAATATATTATATACTACCATTTATTTTCTATTTTTCCCAACTTCAATTTGCTTGCACACACACACATTTGGGGTGCAAGCCAAGAACAGAACCTCTATCCTAAGTGGAGAATATTTTACAATATTATTTAGTTTACTAATTACTTCATTGTTTGTTTATAAACTTGTTGTGCTGTGTGTGTGCCCTTGAACACACAGACACATTCCATTT
>JAHTLZ010000198.1:4481169-4501471 GCA_023846285.1 Phrynocephalus versicolor | reverse complement strand
GGTCTCCTCCTCGAGGCTTCCTCGAGAGAGAAAAGTACCAGGCTGAAAGAATCCCTCCCCGTTGTTCCCTGCCATTCTGGCTTCGTGGTGGCTTTGCCCCTTGCGTGGACTCGTGTCTCCACTGGGTTGGTGGAAGTAGTCTCCTCCTCAAGGCTTCCTCGAGAAAGAAAAGTACGAGGCTGAAAGAATCCCTCCCCGTTGTTCCCCACCGTTCTGGCTTTGAGGCTTTTCCGCGTGCGTGCACTCTGTCTCCTCTGGGTTTGTGGAAGTGGTCTCCTCCACGAGGCTTCCTTGAGAGAGAAAAGAACCTATTGTAGCGTGGGCTTATTGATTCAGCAGTGATTTCAGCTCTGAAATAAAGAAGGCTGGAAACAGCTTCTAGTGAACAGCTCTTTAATCAAGGAGAGACAAGACTGGGGACTGGGGAGAGGAGGTTACATTTATAGGGGCCAGGACTGGCTAGGAAAAGATACATTTTGGAGGGAACAATTACAACCAATCACAAGGCTGCCTTTTGGCGGGAACCAATAGGATTGAAGATCCAAATGCAGCAACTATAATCAACCAATAGGCCTGTTCCCTTTTGAACAGGGAGGCAGTTACTTCAACCAGCAATTACAGATCAATACACAACACCCCTCCCCCCCTGGTGGGCACAGCACATGTAATCCTTTAGATATTGTGGGGCCCTGCGACTTCTAATTGATGTCCTGACTACGGGTGTTGCAGGGGCTTCAGCAGGCAGTGTCTGTGGTGGAGAGTCTACTGTAATTGTTTCGTCTGACACGGAGGGGGTTTCAGACAGCTCAGTGTCCCTGATCTGTTCCTCGGCGCCATGAGGACCTGCAGGAGTAGATTCATTTGCTGACGCCACTGGTACCTGCATTCCTGGGGCATCTCCGCTCTGGTCTTGCAGCTGGGACTCATTAATGAGGGTAGTGTCACTCTCAGGCTGCAATTCACCCATACCGGTACCAACTCTACTGGGCGCTCTGCGCCTCAGTTGGTCCACGTGCCTATGCCAGACCCTGCCATCTTCAATGGTCACATAATAAGAGACTGCCCCAGACTCTCTGGTAATCACCCCTGGCACCCACAGGGGATCTCTGGCATAATTCCTCACCCAGACCAAATCTTCAGGAGCAAAATACCTTGTAGAGTCACTCTCTGCCTGTGGAGGTGCTCTAGCCTTGTGGTTTGGCATTTTGTCTGGGCGGACATAGTCCAGCACCGTCACCAGTCTTCTACCTAGAAGCAGTTCTGCTGGCGACTTGCCCGTAGTAGTACACGGTGTCGCATGCTGCAAGAACAACATTCGGGCAATGCGCATTGACCAGTCACCCTCCATCAAGCGTGCAAGGGATCCTTTGGCTGTCTGCACCATGCGCTCAGCCTGCCCATTGGATGAGGGATGAAAAGGAGCTGAGGTGACCCCTCTTATGAAATTATCAGCCAGAAATGCCCTGAATTCTTGGGATACAAAGGCTGCTCCATTTTCTGAGACAATGGTCTCGGGCAACCCATGGGTTGCAAACAGCTGTCTCAGCACCTTGATGACTGCAGCTGACAACATGCTGGGAACCATAGCCACCTCTAACCATTTAGAATACGCATCAACGATAACCAGATCACAAGAACCTTTATTGGCATACATTGGTATAAAACAGAAGCAGCAAAATGTAAAATAAGAGGTAGGAAGTAAATAAATAAGTTTAAAATGATTTAAAAATTGGGTTAATAGCAGGCCTTGGCCCCAAACTATTTACTAATATTTAAAACAGTGGCAAATTTTCAGCCACTGAGGCTGTCAATTCCGGATATTTGTCCTCAAGGAGACGCTTTGTTATACTCTCCCAGGATCCAGAGAGGTTAGAAATGTAAGGGGTCAGAAGGTGAAAGCGAAGCTTGTTGTGCGAGGGGCAGGAGAGAAGGATATGAGAGGTAGAGTCCGGTTCCAGTAAACATAGTTTACAGAGTCTATTCTCAAATGGAACGTTGTAGTATCTTCCTGAAAGAACTGCTGAGGGAAAGATGTTCAGTCTGGCGAGCATAAAAGCATGCCGCAGACAAGGGTTAGTGAGATGTTTCATATAATTTGCTCCTAGTCCTGGAGTTGGCATCAAACCATAAAAGTGAGGAGAGCACGTTGGATTGAGCCCTGATGAGATGGTTTGGCGCTCTATATCCCAGATTCTTTGGTGGATGATTTTGAGGATTCGGGATTCTTCACAGTTGATTAGGGAGTCTAGGTCAATTCCAATATGATGAATTTTGGACTGGATAAATTGATACCATTTTGAGACATAGGGGTCTCTTAATAGTTCGTATGCAAGGGAGTTGGTGTCAAGGTGAAAATGAATACGTAGCCAAAACTTAATAGTGGCTGTCCAGGCAAAAGTTGATGGCAAATGGAGTCCCAGTTCATTAGCAATAGTATAGAGATTGATCATATTTGGAACACCTAAGATACGACGAAAGAAGGTGGCAGCACTCCGGTCGATTTCAGAGTCGACAGCTGAGATCCAGATCGGGATCCCATATAAAAGCTGGTTTATGATTTTCGCCTGAAAAATCTGGAGGGCAGCAGGAACATATTGGTTCCCGGTGTGGAAATGGAACTGAGAGATAGCAGATAGATGGTTATTTATAGCTTGCCTGCCGATGATAAGACAAGGAGAGTTGATGGTGGAACAGGAGACCCAAGTATCTGAAGGATCTCACTTGTTCAACAGGTTTCCCATCGACTTTCCAGGAGAAAAGTTTCCATGATTTGGAGAATATCAGGATTTTAGATTTCTCTGTGTTAATAGTCAGATCATTCTTGGAACAGAATTCTGAGAAAGCTGACAAGAGGCGAAGAAGGCCCAGTTTTGAGATTGAAAGGGGCACAGTGTCGTTCGCGTAGAGTAGTATAGGAACCGGAAGTTGATTCAGTCATGGAGCATGACTATCAAATTTGGCTAGATAACCTGGTAAATCCGACAAGAAGAGATTGAAAAGGGCAGGAGCAAGAAGGCAGCCCTGTTTTACCCCTTTGGTGACTGGAATTTTAGGGGTAAGGAGGCCTTCATGGTTTAGGCAAACTTGACAACTATTCGCAGAGTGGAGCTGACGGATCAAGAATAGCAGGCGAGGGTCAATTCCCAAATTGGTAAGTTTGGACCACAAAAGAGATCTGTTGATAGAGTCAAAAGCCCCACGAAGGTCAATGAATGCTGCAAAGAGTTTGCCTTTGAAATACTGGGAGTATTTCTCCGCCAAGAAGGATAAAATGAGAGAGTGGTCAAGTGTAGAGTACCCAGCACGGAAGCCCACCTGTTCCTTGCCTGGGAAGTTGAATTTGGACATCCAGTCAGATAGATGTCGCAGAAGATGTTTAGAGTATAATTTCCCGATTACTGAGAGTAGGCTGATGGGTCAATAGTTGCTGGGTATTTCTGGGTTGCCTTTTTTAGGACTGGAATGATGATAGAAGATAGCCACAAGTCGGGAAGTATCCCAAATTTGTCCACAAAGGTGAATAGGCAGGATAGAGGTTCAGCCCACCAGAGTGGGTTAGCTCTTATGAGATCAGCCGGATCCCATCTGGGCCTGGGGCCTTACCAGGCTTCATGCTGGCTATGAGTTCGAGAATTTCTTCTTTGGAGACTGGGGGCCAGGCGGGTTCATTGGGGGGCATTAATGGGGCGGCGGAGAGGTCTGGAAATATCGAGTCCGAAAATAGATTTGAGTAATGTACAGTCCAGTCCGAAGCAGAGATTGGTGGGGTTAGAACTGTATTAGAGGAGTGGGTCTCTCGTGAGACCAAGGCCCAGAACTCTTTCGTGTTCTTTGAACGAGTTGCCTGTAGCAGTCTAGACCAGTTGTTCAATGCATGTGTGTCTTTTCTCAACTAATAAAGCTTGGCAAGCCTTCTTAGCTTGAAAGTAGAGGGCTGTTGACTCAGAAGAATAGTGGGCGCGTAGCCATTGGTAAAGCCAGCGGAGGTTTTTCTTGGCGGCCCAGCATTCATGGTCGAACCAGGGAGCAGCTCCATTAGATTCCCTAAGTGGGGAGAATGCAACTGGTAGGTTAAATAAGGAATTGATAGCTGATTCATATGCCTGAATGACCTTTGCAGGAGAGTCAGCCAGGAGAATAGATTGTCTTAGATATAAAGCAGAAGTTGTAGTGGACCATTCAGCGAATGAGTTTTGGAGTTTGCTGGTCCATCTTAATCTTCGGTGATGGGGGTGGGGGGGTTCAGGTGTATGCACCAGAGGGAGATAAGAGGGCAGCTGAAGGGACATTATAGTAGGAAAATGATCACTTTCGGAGCGGATACCAATCTCGAAGTCAACAATCTCGAGAGGCAAGTTGGGAGAGATGAGAATGTAGTCCACAACACTAGATCCTCTGGGAGATAGAAAGGTAAACTCTCCATGAAAGTCACTTATAGTAGAGCCATTAAGGATCCTGAGATTATATCTGGCACACAGATCCACCAGGTGGGAAGCCGATTGATTGATCACAGGGTCTTTGGAAGATCTGTTGGCTTGGAATGAGGGAGGAATCAGATCATCATTATCCCAGTGCATATAAGCAACAAGTCTGTCATTGTTAGCACCCAATCTGGCATTCAGGTCACCTGCAATGATCAGGGAGGCTAGAGGATATTTAATAGTTAGCGAATCGACGTAATTCTTCAGGTCATTCCATACCAGAGAGGAAGAACTGGACTCAGGGAATGGAGGAACGTATACGTTTAGCATGAGTATCTGTTCGGAGAGACATTTAAGCAGGAAAGCTTGAGAATAAGGGGGCTTGTCCGATAGATCAGTGGTTTTCAACCTATGGGTCCCCAGATGTTCCTGGACTCCAACTCCCAGAAGCCTCCACCACTCGCTGTGCTCGAAGGGATTTCTGGGAGTTGGAGTCCATGAACATCTGGGGACCCACAGGTTGAGAACCACTGTGATAGATGGTGAGCAGTGATATTGGAGGTCCGGTTCAACAAACAAGAAAGGCCTGCTTTCGGGCGACCCTTTGGGTGAGATTTAAAGGCAGGAAGAGCGTAAATAGTAAAACCTGGGAAACAGAAGTCTTTTGTAGACCATGTTTCTTGAAGGAGTATAATGTCGAATGATCTGAGGTAGTATAGGAAATCTGGATCAAGTGTTTTCCTCTCCCAACCAGCAATGTTCCAGGAAATAAGTTTAACAGTAGAACAGGGATCATGGGATGTTAACAAAGAAAGTGATGGTCAATTATTGGTCCTGGTTGCATTGCTCCCAATGGATGGTTCGGTATGTGCATTATTGTCAATAGGTGATCCAGGAAGAAGTGGAGCAGTTAGAGAGTTCAAAAGAATCATTTGTTGGTTAGGCAGCTCAGAGTTCTTACCGGTATGACAGGGTGGCAAGGAGGGTTTGAGACATGCAGAGACAGAGCCGCAATTATTGGAGTTTGACATCTCTGGGGCTGTTGAAGACAGGGGAAGGCTTGAGTAAAAGGGCGCTTTTGAGGTCATGGGGGAAGTCGGGGGATCCTCTGAAGTAAAGAGACCTCTAGCGTCAGTGGGATTAATTTGGGGGTTAAGATCGGACGTCAGGAGGGGGTTTGCTTGATCCAAGGCATCGACTGAAGTAGAGATGTTACTTGGAGTCGGCTCCTTGAAGGCACAGGGGGGTTGTATAGTGGGCAATAAATTATGCTCTGGTAGGGATTGGTGTTCAGCTGTACGTTTGCCGAGAATATTATCAGGAACCCAAGTAATGAGATCTGTAGGTTGGCTATGCATCAGATGAGTGGGATCTTCAGGAGGGACGTGATGTAACGACTTGGCATCTAATTTGGATATTTCTGAGTCAAAAGGATCTTCCTCAAGGGCTTTTCTTAGGACTGGAAGAGTCTGCGTTGGGGCCGTGCCTGTATGGCAGATTGGTAGCTCTCTGGGAGTCATTAGTTGTAAGGGAGCAGGAGAGGTGTCAGAGTTCAATTTCATGGCCTCGGGGATGTGTCCCTGCTCGTGTTCCTCATGTTCTTGTGAACCACTACTGTTTTCCTGAGATAGTCGTTTCTTAAAGAGGCAGGGGAGGGGCGGTGAATCTGCAAAGACTCTAATAGGTGTTATCTGGAAATTGGCTAAAAAGGGTTTCATTTTGAATAATATCAGCGGAATGACTGAATTCTCAAAGGAGAGGTGAATTCTCTTTTGCCCCTTAAGAGAAGGAAGCCACGATATGTCCTTTAAATCAATTTTGTGGACTTGTATGTTTAAAAGAGAGCCTAAGGAGGAAAGAACGGCTCTCTGCGAGCCCCATCTTCTCTTGTTAATGTCAATTGGAGCTATTTGTAACAAAACCTGGGACGGTTGGAATATCCTTGCTGGCTGGATGTCCTTCTTGGTGTCGTGGGCAACAGGGAAGAGAGATAGACTCTGGGAACCAGAGGAAGGGTTATGATCACCCCTGATATCCTGAGGATCCCAGTTATCTCTGCTAAGTTGCAGGTTGTTTGTAACTTGGGTTAGGGCCTCTGAGAGCTTCCTTAAAGCACATTCCACAGCATTCATTTTATTACAAGTCCATTGAAGATTTTTAAAGATAGCAGATACTGTTTGGGCAGTTAGTAGGCACTGATCACTTAAATAGTGAAAGAGAGGGGAGTCAGGGGGGAGAGAAGCAGCCGTTTGCAAGGGAGGCAAGGGAGGTGTGGGAGTATGGTGAGCAGCATGATCCTCACTCACATTCTCTGTCTCATTCTCAAAGGTTAAAGTTTGTTTGCTCTTTGTAGTAAGAGGGGGGGAGCAGGAGGGGGAAGGTAGATTACTCACGGAGGAGTTCACAGAGGAGCTGGGAGGTAGGAGACAATCAATCTTCATCTGTTTCACTGCCTTGTTGCGAGAATTTCCAGGGCTTGGTCTGCGTCGGCGTTTGGAGCCCATTACAGCAGCTGCGTTTCCTTGAAATTTCCTTGTCTTCTCCCTTTCTCCTTGTCTTTCCTTTTCCTTTTCCTTTTCCTTTTCCTTTTCACCTTCTCTACTGACTGCTTGGAATTCTCCCTTTCTCCCTTCTCCCATAAACTGCCAATTGGGTGGTGTAATAGCTTCGTCTGACACAGAGGGGGGTTTCAGACAACTCAGTGCCCCTGATCTGTTCCTCGGCACCATGAGGACTTGCTGTCTCAACACTTTGATGACTGCAGCTGACGACATGCTGGGAACCATAGCCCCCTCTAACCATTTAGAATACGCATCAATGATAACCAAAAAAAAACTTTCCTTGGAATGGCCCAGCAAAATCTAAGTGCAGCCGGCTCCAGGGAGTCCGGGTCTGCTCCCACCAGTGGACTGGTGCTCTGGCCACTTCTGGGCGTACTTCCTGACATGCCTTGCATGTCCGTACCCATCATTCAACCTCTTGGTCCATCCCAGGCCACCATACATAGCACCGGGCCAGCGACTTCATCCTGACCATTCCCGGATGCCCCAAGTGCAGTGTATCCAGAACCCTGTTTCTCAGTGGAGCTGGGATGATTACCCTGTCATCCCATAGGAGACAGCCCTTATGCAGGGATAGCTCATGTTGCCTTGTTGCGTACGGCCTAAATTTTTCTTCATGCGGGCCACCTGGCCATCCCCTCCCCACCCAATGAGCACACGGGAGAGAGCGGGATCTTTCCTTGTTCTCTCAGCTATTTCAGTGGCAGTTACAGGGGGGCCCGGAAGTGTTTCCAGCATCATCACGCGTTCAGCTGGGGCAGGATCTGCATCGCACACACCAGGAAGGGGCAAGCGACTTAGTGCATCAGCGTGGCACAACCTTTTCCCTGGAACATGGGTCAGGGTGTACTGGAACCCATTCAGGAATATAGAACATCGCAGCATTCTGGGGGAGAGAATCTGCGGCGTCTGTTTGTTCGGGTGGAATAATCCTAACAGAGGCTTGTGGTCAGTTTCAAGGAAGAAGTGGCGACCATATAAATAGTCATGAAACTTTTTAATCCCTGCCACTATTGCCAGGGCTTCCTTGTCAATTTGTGCGTAGTTGCGCTCCGTTGGCGACAACGTACGAGAATAGAACGAGATGGACTTTTCTGACCCATCCACTTCCCTATGGCTCAGCACAGCTCCCAGCCCATACTGAGAAGCATCACATGCCAGAACAAGAGGTTTCGAATTGTCATAATGAGCAAGGACGCTCCTGCTAGTCAGCATGCCCCGCAAGGTGTCAAAAGTCTTCTGCTGTGCCTGAGCCCAACGCCACACACTCTTTTTCTTCAACAGTTTATGCAACGGTTCCGCTATTGAAGCTTTCTGAGGTAGGAATGAATGGTAAAAGTTAATAAGTCCCAGGAATGACTGTAACTCCGTCTTGTTCCATGGGCGTGGTGCCTCAGTAATGGCTTTAATTTTAGAGTCAGTGGGGTGGATGCCCGTTGCATCAATTTTAAACCCCAAAAAATCCACAGATGGCACCCCAAAACTGCATTTTTCCTTTTTTAGCTGCAGCCCCATCTCCTTAAATTTGAGTAACACAGCACGGATACGCCCCACTAGTTCCTGGGGGTCTTTCCCAGCAATCAGAACATCATCAAAAAATGGCAAGACCCCTGGCAGACCCCTTAACAGGTGCTCCATTAGCCCTTGAAAAATTCCTGGAGCCACACAAATTCCAAACTGTAACCTGTTCACTCTGAAAGCCCCTTTGTGCGTTACGATTGTTTGTGCTTCCACAAATTCAGAGTCACTGGCAGCTGTTGGTAAGCTTGAGCCAGATCAAGTTTGGCGAAAAATTTCCCCCCAGCCAATTTTGCCAACAGCTGTGAGACGACTGGAATGGGGTATGAATTTCCCCTGAGTGCCTTGTTGATAGTACATTTGTAGTCTGCACAAATCCTCACTTCCCCATTTGCCTTAAGGGGTGTGACGATAGGAGTCTCCCACTTAGAAGAGTCTACAGGTGAAAGAACTCCCTGTTTGACCTATTTGTCCAGTTCCGCCTCAATTTTGGGTTGCAGCGCAAAAGGCACTCGCCTTGGCTTGAGTCGGATTGGAGCCCCCCTGGGGTCCAGCTCAAAGTCAATTGGAGGTCCTTTATAACAACCCAGCTTTCCACTGAAGAGTTCAGCAAATTCTTGGCCTAATACCTCGCCCAACTCTGGGGAAGTTTGGACTGAGTTGAACCCTGATATACTCAGCCCCAAGGCAGGAAACCAGTCAGTCCCCAAAAGACTGGGGCGACTCCTCTGTGCAATCACCAATTTAAGCACGGCCTGTTTCTCCCGGAATTGTACCCTCACAGCACACATTCCTAGAATGTGGATGCGGCCCGCCGTGTATAATTGCAAGGTTGCTGGGAATGGTTCCAGAGAGGGGAACTTACCCCCCAGGAAAGAGCCCCCTTGCAGTCTGGTCTGAGACAATGGTGAATCCAGATCCGGAATCCACCTCCATGTCGCACGGTCGACCTTCGATCTTCACTCTGATGGGTGTTTTGCCCTGCGCCGGAAACTGCACGATCTCTCCGTTGATCTCTGTGAGATAATTGCAGTCGTCCAGGAGATGAGTCGTGGTGGATGATCTGTGACGCGTTGATCTAGGTGATTCCGTTGTTGCAGCTGCCACTGACCGACAGACCCGACCGATGTGTCCTGTCTTACCGCAAGCCCTGCACGTAACATCACGAAAATGGCAGCTCTTCCGCTCATGGTGTCCGCCACAGCCTGTGCAAGCGCCTCGGCGATCTTTGGGCCGTGCATCCGCCTGACGCACCAACTCGACACCCCGGACTGGGCTCTGGCTTGGACTAGCCTCTGGCTCATCCATGGCATGGGCAGCCTCTACCTGCAGCTTCATGGTCTTGCCACTGGCATTGAGCTCTTCCTGCTCATAATTCTCTGTGGCAGAGGCCTCTTTCAAGGCAAGGGTGACATCTTCCTTTGCCACAATGCGCCTTCGGGCTTTTTTGCTGCAGAGCCCCCCAACAAATTGATTCAAGAGAGTGTCTTCAAGATTTGGGAAGCCACAGTGCTGAGCAAGCTCTCGGAGTCCTGCCAGGAATGCAGCCACAGATTCTCCGGCTTGCTGCTGCCTTTTCTGGAACTCCATCCACCAGGCCATCTGGGTTCTGGTTGGTGCCAAGTGGCTTGTCAGCTGGGCGAAAATGTCTGTGAGTGCTGTCTCACTCAGCTTTGCTGGGGTGAGCAGTGCTTTGGCCAACATGAAGGTCTCCCGCCCACAGCAACTCAGGAACGTGGCCCTTCTTTTGCTGGCATCTGTGATTCCTTGAGCCACCGCAAAGAACTCGAAACGCTCAACATAGTCCTCCCAAGTGTGAGGCTTGGACGGCTGGAAGGGCTCCAAGACTCGTGGACTTTCCATTATCCAGGCGGGCAGGGTCGTCTTCTAGCCAGCAGGTGAGTCTTGTCTCTGCTGCAATCCGGACTCTGATTCAGCGTGATGAGCCTCTGCTACTCAGCATTCCGGATCCCATCCTTGTCACCAGTATTGTAGCGTGGGGTTAGTGATTCAGCAGTGATTTCAGCTCTGAGACAAAGAAGGCTGGAAACAGCTTCTAGTGAACAGCTCTTTAATCAAGGAGAGACAAGACTGGGGACTGGGGAGAGGAGGTTACATTTATAGGGGCCAGGACTGGCTAGGAAAAGATACATTTTGGAGGGAACAATTACAACCAATCACAAGGCTGCCTTTTGGCGGGAACCAATAGGATTGAAGATCCAAATGCAGCAACTATAATCAACCAATAGGCCTGTTCCCTTTTGAACAGGGAGGCAGTTACTTCAACCAGCAATTACAGATCAATACACAACAGTACCAGGCTGAAAGAATCCCTCCGCGTTGTTCCCCGCCGTTCTGGCTTCGTAGCTTTGCCGCGTGCATGGACTCTGTCTCCACTGGGTTGGTGGAAGTGGTCTCCTCCTTGAGGCTTCCTCGAGAGAGAAAAGTACCAGGCTGAAAGAATTTCCCCCCGTTGTTCCCTGCCGTTCTGGCTTCGTGGCTTTGCCGAAAGCAGACAAGAGCAGCTGAAGGTGGGCCCACATGTCCTCCGGATCATGTTGAGCGGGAGGGAAGCCTCCGCCCGCGGCCGCCTAAGACAACACCGAGACCACTTTCACTCCATGAGTGAACCGGTCTCCTCGGGATACTCCAACTGGCGATGATTCCCCGAGAGATTGAGGGGCACTCATCTGGATGAGTGGGGGGGGGAAGCATCTGAATCTCTGACCGCTAGTTGACTAGGGTGGCATTTGCTTGGCTTTACAAGGAGTGGACATTGAGTGGGGAGGGGACATTGAGAGGAGTAGAGTAGATTTGGGAAGGAACGGAATACTGTGTCTCCTGCTGCCTCTGAGAGTTGGAGGGGAAATGGGATGGATAAAGGCTTCAAAACAAAACAAAACAAAAGTATATGAGGCAGCCAGACCAAGTAGGGTGGCCGGTTCAGTCAGCCTTGACCAAGAGGAAAAAAAGAATATTGCATTCTGCCCACTTTGTTTGCTTTATTGCATAGGATGCAGTTTTATGCTATGATATATTTATTAAATATCTTATTCATCACCCAGTTTAAAGTGCTTTCCGTCTGCTCTGGGTCATTGTGGGACGCTCTCATGCTCTGGGAAGTCAAATTGCGCTAAATCGCGGTAGAAACGACGAACGACGAACAAAACGTCGAAACGACAAATTTTCGAAAAAATTCGCGACAAACGGAAACGGAACGAAACGGACCCGTTCCAACAAACGAAAAATCGAAACATCATTTTTTTCTGGTCCTGCCCATCGCTACTGACAAGAGGCACCATTAGTCAGCCTTGACTTGACAGCAGAAATGCAAGTGACCATAAAGCATGAGGGCTCAGCTCTAACCATCCCACGGCTCACATGGGCATCATGGCTTATTGGCTCAGTACAGAGCTGTTGGTATGGTCATTGTACTTGGGCAAAATTTTAGCATTAAAACTCAGGAGCTGAGGAGGAAGCCTGGGAAATAGCTTTTGAGTGCATGCATTGGGGTCTTTTACGGCATCTGGAACAAGGCAGGGCATGGACTGGCCCCAAGTCCTGATAGTAGTGGTGCAGGGCATAGAAAAAAACTTCCTATGGGCTTGCAGTGAATCTTCTGCAAGCCCCAGCAGCAGCATAGGGCCTGAAGGACACTCTATGTATCTGTGTGTTGCAAGTAAGGCCATGGGGGCTGTGACCCATAGCAGGAGTAGAAGCAACTGCAAAATGCAACTGTTTAGGTGCATTTTCCCGCTAGCTTGGACACATAACAAAGTTTTCTTTCCTTCTAGCTATGAAATGCTCTGTTATCTAATCAGCCAGGCTTTGCGTGGACTCTGGATTTGTTTTTCATTTTTTGTTCATGTTCATTTCCATCATCAGTTGGTCCAGCCACAGTTCTGGATGCTCTCCCGAACCTTGCGTGCCCACCCTCTTGTGACATCACAAGGACCCACCGCTGATCAAGGGGAGTGGAAAGCTACTCTGCAGGCATCCCATTACCAGCAGCAAGACATATGAGCCAGGATAGATACTAGAAGTACAGAGCACTGTCTCCTCTTCCCTGCCCTTACAAACAAGGCGTAGAACGTTGGGTGGGGAATCAAATGCACAGTTACTAGAGGGGGAATACTTGGCTTAGTAATATTATGAGTGAGAAGGACCTTGGAATTGTCGTAGATCACCAGCTGAATAAGAGCCAGCGGTATGATGTGGCTGCAAAATAGGCAAATGCTATTTTAGGCTGCATTAATAGAAGTCTGGTCTCCTAATCCTGCAAGATGCTAGCTCTTCTCTATTCAGCACGGATTAGGCTTCACCTTGAGAACTGTGTCCAGTTCTGGAAACCGTACTTCAAGAAAGAGGCTGACAATTTGAAACAAGTTCACAGGAGGGCAACAAGGATGATCAGGGAACTGGAAACCAAGTCTTACTGGAAGAACTGGGCATGTTTAGCCTTGAGAAAAGAAGACTGAAGGTGTGATGTGAGATGTGTGTATGTTGTTTCGTTACAGTCGTGACTGACTCTTCGTGACTCCATGTCCATGGAGTTTTCTTGGCAGGAGTACTGGAGTGGCTTGCCAGGCGCCTACTCCAGGCGCCTACAGCACCTGGTATTCCCTGGTGGTCGCCCATCCAAGTACTGACCAGGGCCGACCCTGCTTAGCTTCTGAAATCAAGTGAGATCGGATGTGCTTAGGGCATCTAGGCAGCTTGTGATGTGAGATAGCACTTTTCAAATATCATGCAGAGGAAGGGCAGGATCTGTTCTCTATCATCCCAGAATCCATGACATGTAATAATGGGTTCAAGCAACAGGAAGTCAGATTTTGGCTGAATTTCAGGAAAAAGTTCTTAACTGTTAGAATAGTACGACAGTGGAACCAATTCCCTCGGAGGTAGTAAGTACTCCAGCCCTGGAGGCATTCAAACAAAAACTGGACACCTACCGGTCAGATCTGCTTTGATTTAGATGCTGCATTGAGCAGTGGGGGGTTGGAGTAAATGGCCTTATTGGTCCCCTCCAGCTCAATAATTCTGGGATTCGGTCCCTGCATTTGGACGGATAGAAATAAAATAAAATAACTGTGTACATATGTTGGCCAAAATCTTATTTAGATTTTATTATAGAGCAAGTGAAGTAATGCACATAACAGCTGTAAACTGTAGCTAATTAACAAGTGCCAGGTAGGTTTACAGTTGTGGGTCTGGCATGCTAGTAGCACCTTGTTAAATTAGCCACAAATTGCCATGGTGGCAAGTGTGAGTTCATTTACTCCAGAGTAAAATCCCAATAGGTTTCAGACCTTTATTTGTTTCAGATTCATCTATGTGCCACATCAGCCATATGGCCACTGGCAGATTTTTTTCAGGGGAGGGAAGAGGCCAAATTGTACAATGTTGTGTGATTGAAATTTGCATGTATTTTGTGTTGACACAATCCTCCCATCTGCTCCCTTCTGTATGTCTGTATGTGCTTCATTCCTTAGTGTCATGCTCCATGATATTTAGAAACCTACATGGTGCAGAAGCAAATCCTGGGAAGTTAACAGCACTAACATTATAGTCTAGCTTCATAAAAGAGGCATTGTGACCTCCAGCAAAACTTAATATGAAGCAAGGGACATTTAAAAAAAAAGAAAGGTGAGAAGGAAAAAAAAAACCCTCAATGAAACAGCATAATGCAACAGGATTGAGAATGGTACACTGAATATTCTCTGGCACCATTATGCTCATTCAAACATTGTCCACTTCACAGGATATTTTAAAAAGATAATCATGTTCTAGAATGGTTTCCACTGGAAGACATTATGTAGAGAGTAGCGGCAAGGTCATAAGCTAATGCTTTTAAGATAGATATAAGAAATGGCTGTACAGTATTTTGGTTTGTACTGTTGTTCTAGAAGTGAGATTTTTCATATACCTTTATCTTGTACCTTTGTGGTTACCTTTCATGTACCATTGTGGTTTGAAACATTATACATCAGATAAAAAAGCATATTCACATTATTTAAATTATGAATTCCACATATGTTCATTTTGAACTGCACATCTTTCAACAGAAAAATGCTCTAATAATGATGATATAGGTTTCCCTATAGGTGTGGAGAAAGAGATGGGTCAGGCATGAACCCGACCAGAAGACAAGCCACTGCCATGAGGCATTTGTTGTTCCCCAGTAGTTGTGAGGTGTTCAGAAATGTTGACTTTCACTTTGGATTAACCCACAGTCTACTGTCTCATCTGAATCATGCAAACGGTGGTCAGTCTTTATTCTAGGTAGCTTAAACAAGCCAAGTTTATAAACTATGGTTTGAAGATGACTGGGTTGAAGCTGTTCATAGTTGAATTCAGCCACAGTTCTGAGTTGGTGAGATGTGGCAAGCAGTGTTGAATGAAAAAGGCTGCCAGGGATTCCGAACTCTTCCTCATGGGCACAGAAGAGAGGAGACATTGCCGCCACGTCCCAAGAGGTATTGGAAGATAAAAGCTGGCATTCCCAGTGATCACTGCTGTTGAGTGTTGTAGGAATCCCCTGCGGTCTGTTCCAGGTGTGAGGACTGGGCCAGCTACTGCACCTGTTGGATGGATGCCTTAGCAGAGCCATCTGACACAGGGACCTGTTGGCCAAAAGGTTCAGCAGGTACAACATATAGTTTAAGTGGCAGCACTCTTTCTCCTTCACTTGCTCCCAGTCAACAGAGTGCCACCGGTAAGGAGGTCTCCCTATACCTTTGCAGGGGGGGGCTCCCCATTCTCTTGTCTCACCCCTCCTCTTCCTTGTGAGATAATGTAGTGACTGGACAAACAAACATCTGAGCAATGACTTCTGTAAGGCACACGTTGCCATTAGTATTTAGCCAGCAGCAGCCATGGTTAGAATGGCGTTCTTAGTATTCACGAGGGGAGAGCTGACTTGCATGTGGAGGTTCATTGCCACCAGCCCCACCCTCAATGCTTCCTTCTGTGTTATTCTCTGGGAGACACCATTAGTAGCAGCTGAGAGAGGACTTTTAGCCAGGAGACAACTGGCCATGTCACAGAGAACAGGAGATTGGTGGAAGGCATTTACAGCTGCCAACCAACTCCTTCTTTCCTTATCTGCGTGGGCTGTTTCTTCCCAGCACCGACTGCTGTAAGAGTGGAGGGGTGATGTGTGCTTATGTGTGGAGTTTCAGAAAATAAATGTTGGGGAAATCTGCTCTTCTTATATTTGTTGGGGGGAGGGCAGGACATTTGGGCAACTTGTTCCTTGTTATACAAAGAGCTTTTCCCAATAATATTGAATAATCAAGTTTGCTGCTTGAATACTCAGGGTGTGCACCAGGTGAGATGAGATGCAGTTTCATGCCACATAACTTGTCATCTGACTACTGGGCATCCTGGCTAGGGTTTATAGTGATTTGGATGCGTTCTGTTTAGCTGCAGAGTTAGTATGATTAAGCAACCAATCTACCTTATTAACTGAATTTTACAGGGTCATCTCATCTCCCCTCATAACCTCACCCTCTTCTATCTTCTTTCTTAGCCTTGAAAATTTGTTTGGGGAAAAATATGGAGGAGCTGCACAGTGACCTCTAACTGCTAATGTGCAGAGCCTTAACATATGAACACAGTCATGATCTAGACCTGTTCCATCTACTTAGAAAAACTCCAATGATCTGTGGAACATTTGTCTCTGAGCTTATTATTACAAGGATTCTGTATCTCGCTGGACACATTGCAAGAACCGTTCCTTTGAATGGGGTAATCTCTGGCTTGTGCTTCTGGCTTCAAGGTGAAGATTGTATAGTGCTACATCTATAAAGCTACCCTGGGAAGCAACAGAACACTGCCCGAAATTTCCCCAACCATTTTCACAGTGTGTGTGTGTTTGAAGTGTGGAATGAAATGAGTACGGAGGCTGTGCATTCTGACATATATTGCCCCCCCTTTATCTGCTGACATAATGCCTGAAGGATGACATCTCAATCTGACATGTCTCCAAGAGCCATTTTGTGCCCTCCTGCCCATAGATTTACAATCATTATGGAGTTGACACCCAGTATAACTGGGTCAGTTCAGGTCACAATGTGTGGGAGCACACAGTATCTCCAGGATTCACCATTAAAAGAAACTTAAATTTCAGATCTCTCTGATTAGGACAAATTGAGTATATGATTGCACCTTACAATGCAATTAAAGTTAAATACATTTAAAATTAACATAGTAGCTTTAACAATAAAATTCCAAACTTAACAGAGACCTCAGGAAACCCAGAAAAGCAAACAGGTTTTGTGTGTATGTGTGTGTGGAATGAGAGAGAGAGAGAGAGAGAGAGAGAGAGAAGACTTAGAGCATACTGGCATTCACTCATTTCAAAGTACTGTACACTCATTTCAAAGTACTGTACATTGTGACTGCATTATATTGAATTGTTGATACAGTATGTAATTGGCACGTTTGCTTTACAAGATTCCCCTGACACATAAGTTCCTCAGTAGAGATGGGCACGACTAGGGAAAATGACGTTTTCGAGTTGTCGTGTGTCGGAGGCGGCCCGTGTCGGCTCGTTTCCGTTTTTCGCGAGAATTCACAAAAAATAGTCGTTTCGTTTTTCGTTTTTTCGTCTGTCATTAAACTGGTTTGGGGGGTAGCGGGCTCCTGGAGGCACCTCTTTTTTGGGGGGTGGGTGCCTCCGCTGGCCCGCTATAAAGGGAAGCGGGCTCCTGGAGGCACCCGTGGGTGCCTCCTATCCTCACCCGGTAGGAAGGGAAAGCAGGCTCCTGGAGACCCCTCCTGGCATGGGGGTCTCCTCTCCTCACCTGCTGCTGCAAAAAGGCATGCACATCCATATGGATATGCATACCAGTTGCAGACTAGTGAGACCAGTGCACTGGTCTCACTAGAGAACCCTGAGTCAAGACTGGGTCGCACACGCTGTGTCTCACAAAGAAGGGAATCGTACTTGCGTGTAGTGCAATGCAAGTAGATCTGGCTTAGGGGACAGCAGCTTAGCGCAAGGGCTAGGGTTAGGCTAGTTACTGGTGCGGTTAGGGTGACTATTGGGGTGCACCTCTGGGTGCCTCTCTGACCCACTAAGAGGACAGTGTACTGTGGCGTATGGGTAAGGAATCAAGGATTAGGGTTAGGGTTAGGGGGCTAGGGCAGGGTTTAGTGGGCTTCTTGGCACATCCCAGAAGTCTCAGTGGCCAAGTGGCCATGATGGCTCCAAAAATTTGCATGGTCACTCCCACATGGCCACTTGGCCAGCCCATCATTGCGCAGGTGTAAATAAAATAAAATAAAATAAAATAAATGGAGACTGAGAGTGAGAGAGGACAGGGGAGGAGACATTTTGTTGCAAGAAAAACCCACTGCTACTGTAAAAATTCTGGCAGTTTTATAATAGCAATTTTCGCATGTTTCTGTGGTGCTTGTTGTGTGTTTTTGGACCACGATTTCAAAAAAAATATTGCGGTCGCCGCCCCATTTTGGATCCCCCGCCCGCACCGCATGGCATGGCGACTCGAGTCCGGCTGCCCAGGACAGGAGAGGGGGGGAGGCCGCAGGGACCCCCCTCCAGAAACCACCCCTCTGGTAGGTGCCCTGAGCCCTCACTCAGGCAGGCATATTTTCGCCAGCTTTCTGGCCCGGGATGGGGGGGGAGTTTTAAAACTTTTTTTCTGTGCCGCTTCCGCTTTAATTGCGCCGGCCAGTGGCCGGCGGCGACTTTGGCGGGACAATGAGGATGCATTGCCCGGCCCGCCCCCAGCGCAGCCCAGGGCCAGGAGGGACAGGAGGAGAGGGGGGGAGGCCGCGGGGACCCCCCTCCAGAAACCACCCCTCTGGTAGGTGCCCTGAGCCCTCACTCAGGCAGGCATATTTTCGCCGGCTTTTTGGCCCGGGATGGGGGGGGGAGTTTTAAAACTTTTTTTCTGTGCCGCTTCCACTTTAATTGCGGCAAGCAAGCCGGCGACTTTGGCGGGACGACAAGGATGCCCGCCCCCAGCGCAGCCCAGGGCCAGAGGGACAGGAGGAGAGGGGGGGAGGCCGGGGACCTCCCCCCAGAAACCACCCCTCTCTCTGGTAGGTGCCCTCAGGCAGGCATATTTCCGCCTGCTTTTTGGCCGGGAACCGTTTTTTTTTTTAACTTTTAAAAACTTTTTTTCTGTGCCGCTTGGCATCGCGGGATCGCTGCGATGCCAGGAACGACCACGACAAATCAGACCCATTTATTCGTTCATCGGTTCGAGTTCGAGTTCTGGCGGAGTAATTCCTGTTACCGTTTCCGTTGAGTAACGGAAACGAGTAACGGAAACGGAAACGGGAATTCCGCTAAGTCGTGCCCATCTCTATTCCTCAGCAATTCCTCCCCTACATTTATTACTTTTTAAAATGTAGCATTTTACTTCCACAGATCTGTATATCCTTGGGGTGTGTCGAATGTAATAAATTGACTGCCATATTTCCACACAATTCTCTGCTCTTATGGGATGGTTGCATTGTGGACAATTCTTAATTTCTGTAGGAAAAGTGGTAGATGTTCAGTGATGAAGGGAGAAAACATCTCCCTTTAAATCAGAAGGCATACAATTGTAATAATCATGAACACAATCCACTAAGCATGTTGCTGTATAACGTCCTTGACAGTTTCAGTAAACATGGATGAAATGCACAAGAAGACAAGAGATCTTAATACTTTGTTCCCTGCATCTATTAAGGACCACATTAGGTAAAGAATATTATGGTAGCTGATAAATATATATGGTGAAGGTATTCTTGGCACCTCCTTCAGGGCTGTGATGTAATATCTGTATGTCATAAGAACATTTCAAGTTATAGAACATGCATATATGTAATACCAGTTTGACAGCTTTATGGAATGTGAAAAACCTGAACTTCTTGGATGTACCTCTTAACATGGTGAGGGAGTTTGAGTGTGCCAAAGAATCTGAGAGCAATACCATCAAGAAGCTAGACTCCATTATGAGCCAGACCCCTGTCAGGATCACCCAGGACAGAATGTCCACACCTAGGGCACCAGACTAAGACACATCCACTCTCTTCAAGACAAAAGAATGTATAGCTCCAATGTAGTGGAGGGGAACATCTGGTAGGCAGCTGCTTGACAGCAGTGGCAGCTGAAGGTGATGTTGGCATATTTTACAGACAACAGCAGGGTCACTCAAGTTACCTTTTGTTAGCAAGGAGCAGAAAAGGGCAACCCTAAAACCCTAAGATGTGGTTGTCCAAAATGAAACCAGAAAGAGTGCTAGAATATTAGACTCACTGGTCAAAAAGCACTCTTTTAACATTGCAGTGTTTGGTGTCAGTGAACTAGAGTGATCTGGTCTGGAATATTTTCAGCCAGACAACTACGTGTTTTACTGCGGAAGTGACAAACTCAATGGAATTACTCTAATACCAAGGTTAGATGTAGCACAGGCAGTTGGGAGCTATAATGCAAAGTCTGTCCCAAAAATATTCATCACTCTGTCAACATAACCATCATTCAAGTCAGTGCTCCAATTACCAATGCTGAAGAGGGGGGGAAATGAAAGGTTTTATGCAAGCAGTTGGTGTACAGTATTTTATTTGAACTTTTAAGGTGTTTTTAGCAATTGGTTAATTCCTTTTAATAATTCCTTTTAATCACTGCTTATTTTGAGGAGTTTTGTGTTGATGTTGAGGTGTGTGTGTATTAGAGATGGGCATGATTCCCCCTTGTTGTTGTTGTTGTTGTTGTTGTTGTTGTTGTTGTTGTTGTTGTTGTTGTTGTTGTTGTTGTTGTTGTTGTTGTTGTTGTTGTTGTTGTTG
>JAHTLZ010000198.1:4427904-4472369 GCA_023846285.1 Phrynocephalus versicolor | reverse complement strand
GGGGGGGGGGAGTTGGCGAAGCCTTGCTGGAGGAAGAGGTAGAAGGGAAAATACTTCTGATGCAGGATATATATTGACTGGTTGGGGAATGCAGAATGCCACCCTGGGCAGTTTCCCTTCTTCCCCTCTCCCTTCAGTTGCAGAAGCGGCAGTGTGACCTGTGCCTTCCCTCCTCCTGCCCAGTTCCCTCCTCTGTGGTTGGGAGGCCATTTTCCCTTGGAGGGAGAGCTGGTGACTCTGGCTGCGTGTAATGGGCGGGCGGGGGTGGCGGGTGGAAGGGGAGGGGATGGAAAATGGCTGGGTGGCTGTGGGATCCTGTCACAAAGAAAGCTGCCGGCTGGCTGTGCCCCTCTGGGCTTCTGGGGGGTGGGGGATGGAAGAAGAACAGATGGAAGTGTGGTCTGTCAGGGCCAGGAGTGATGTATGAAGTGTGCCTGTGTGCGAGAGAGGGGAGGGGATGAATTAAGCTTGCATTTGCATAGCGGGGAAGTAATTGTGAGTTGGGAGGAGGCTGGTACCTGAGTGAGCACCTGGCAATTGAAATGGTGGCTCTGAGCAGTAACATAAGAACACCAGTGTTTTCCATGTTAGTTTCCACCCCTCATAATGGATTTTCTTTTCTTTTTGCATGCTCTTTGTAGCTTTAATGTTACCTTTTAATGTTCTAAGATACTTCTTCTAATTCCCTCTTCTTAACTTGAATATGTCTTGAATGTTCTGGGTTGTATATTGTCTCCTGTTATTGCAAGCCACCTTGGGTCCTTTTCCAAAGAGAAAGCTGGAGTAAAATATTCAAAATAAATAAAATACACTGTCTGGGTGTGGAGGTGGACCGAAGGAGTCCACGCAGTTTCGTGTGGAATTTCCTGCAGGCATAAAGGCTGGGAGAGAGAGTATAACTAGCAGGTGCATCTTTTCAGATATTTTTTCCCATTTGGACACTTGGGTTTTCATTTAACAAAGCATGGAAGGAGAGACAATGCCTCACTGTTCGATATTAATGTGGCCAGTTCTGTTCCTGCTACATGGCACATGGTCCAGAAATGTCTTGATGCCATGTGGAACATGTACACTGGGGCAAAGAAAATAAGACACACGAAGCCAGTTGATTCTGTGGCAGTGGTTTTCAGATTGGTGGTGGTGGAGTCCATGGCTACACAATAATAAGTACAAAATACCAGGGAGGAGTAGGATCATAGAACAGGGGATATATCTTCCTTCACTGAGACCCGAATGAGCTCAATATTTCTGAACACAAATAATGTTTCTACAGCTTGTTAGATTTGTATAACTGCTTGTTGGTCTTTCACCTCAGTTTGAGAAGAAACTAATACAGGAGGAGTTTTTGATGTTTTCTGTTAAAGGTTCCTTATGAATGACTTGATGATTAGGCAGAACCTCCTTTTTAATGCTGATGTTGGGCTGGTATAATAGCTGACCAACCTCTGAATGAAACAGGAGGAAGAACTGCAATTGAGAATATAACCTGAAGAACACACTGTGGAGGACGGAGTGCTCTGTAGTTAGGAAACAGCACCATGCTTTTAAAATGTGAAAGAGGAGGTGGAGCTTAGGGCCCTTTTTGTCGTTGTGGTGAAGCAGCACCAGGCAGATACAAATGGGATCTGGTTTGGGGCAGTGTGTGTGTTTGTGTGTGTGTGTGTGTGTTGCGGGGGAGGGCAGTGCAGTCTTCGAAGGTTTGAAAATGAATTTGTCTTCCCCTTATGACTTCTGCTAGAACCAGAAGAAGAGCCAGAGGAAGAACTGTTATCAGAGGCAGAGATCCCTAAAATCAAGAAGAAGAAGAAGCCCAAAAAAACGAAAGAACCAAAAGTGCCCAAGATTAGTAAGCGCCAGAAAAAAGAGGTGAGAAACAAGCAGAAAGAGGTAAAAGACAGGGAGAAAAGCTTCTGGTTACAAAATGGGGCCTGCAGGCTGATTACACAAAGACCTCGTTTCCCTTTGGCTGTAATGAGGGTCTGGTGCCGATGGCTTCCCTTCATTCTTTTCCCCTCTCAGCTTGGAGACAGCTCTGGCGAGGGAAACGAGTTTGTGGAGGAGGAAGAGGAGGTGGTGCTGCGTTCCGACAGTGAAGGGAGTGACTATACTCCTGGTAAGAAGAAGAAGAAGAAACTTGGACCCAAGAAGGAGAAAAAGATCAAAGTCAAGCGCAAGGAAGAGGAAGAGGAAGAGGATGAAGATGATGACTCAAAGGTGAAAGAGGGTCCCATCCGATACCTTACTGTTTCCCATGGATGTGTAACTCTACTACTCCTATCACTCCTCACCACCACCCTGATTCCCTTCTGGCTGCTTTTGGTTTGGAGACTGGGAGGGGTGAAAGAGAATTTTGTGCTAAGTGATATTTTTCCTCTCAAGCCTGAAACAAATGCATGATCAAGCTCCTGTGAAGCTGGAATGTGTGTGTCTCACGTTTCTCTTCCTTTTGCGTAGCTCTCTGCAAAATCCACTTCTGCATCCTACCCTTCTTGGGGAAACAGTCTGCTCAGAGTGAAGGAAAACATCTTGTTGAGACTTGGTTTCTCTGTTCATTTTGGTTCTCCTCCCTAGGAACCTAAATCTTCAGCCCAGCTTCTAGAGGACTGGGGCATGGAAGATATCGATCATATTTTCACAGAGGAAGATTATCGCACTCTTACCAATTACAAGGCTTTCAGTCAGTTTGTCAGGTACGTTGCTTTGTTTTGTTTAAGACAGATTTGAAGAGCATGAGTTTCGAAGCAGACGTCTCAGCTTTTCTTGTTAACCTGTTGGCTGTGAATTACACACAAAGTAGTGTAATTCTCCAAACTGCTGTGTGTGGGAAGGGGATGTTTCAGTGATACTGCATACCTTATAGAGCACTTCTGAAAGGTGTTGTATATGAAATAATATGAATGCTATAAAAGTACTTCATGAGTACTTGCTTGATTATTTGATGCCTTACTTTATAGAGGACTCTTGCTTGATTGTTTGATGGAATACTTCATAGAGAACATGTTTCCTATTGCCCACTGAAGGGGAAAGGCTTGAAATGATATGACGAGCCATAGACCTCTTTGGTTTGTGGCAGAGCTGGCATACTGAATATTCTGAGCTGGCCTTGGGCTGAGGCTCCAGGAATTTTTATTTTCTCCTGGGCTTGTTGGCTTCAGGTGGCAATGAGGATCATATGAGCTGATGAGCTTGGGTTGGAGTTATTAAAGCAATCTTTCCTTCAGAAGTCTAGCTTTGTTGTTTTTCTCTTCTCTTCCTCCATCAGGCCACTTATTGCTGCTAAGAATCCCAAAATTGCTGTCTCCAAAATGATGATGGTTCTGGGGGCCAAGTGGAGAGAGTTTAGCACAAACAATCCCTTCAAAGGGAGCTCTGGAGCATCGGTGGCAGCAGCTGCTGCAGCTGCCGTGGCTGTGGTGGAAAGCATGGTGGCCAATGTGGATGCTGTCCTTCCTCAGCCTCCAGTGGAAGTGCCACTTCGAAAGGCCAAGACCAAGGAAGGCAAAGGTGAGAGAGAAATGTGGGCCTTGCGGGGATTGCAGGGCCAGGTATGTTCTCGCCTCGTCTAGCATCAGGGATCAATTGTCATTTAGACCAGGTTTTCTGGACTCTTCTAGTAATCTTGCAGAGGTTTCTTGGGGGGAACTCGGGGCTGTTTAAAATTCTGAGCGCAGTTGCAATCTATGTGCAGATTAGTAAAGGCATGGTGATGGTCTGTTTCTTAGGCCCCAATGCTCGGAAAAAGCCCAAGGCTAGTCCTCGCGTCCCTGACATCAAAAAACCCAAAACCAAAAAGGTGGCACCTTTGAAAATCAAGCTGGGAGGATTTGGCTCAAAGCGTAAAAGATCATCGGTGAGTTTTCATTTTCTTAGAGGAAGAGGTGGAAGTTGACTTTTGCACGCCTAACCTTCTCCCAGGTAGCGTGTGTGGGATATTGGAGTCAGAACAGATTGTGTGGCCTCTTCTTATTTTCTCTTCCCCCTTCTTTAGAGTGAGGAGGATGACCTGGATGTTGAGTCAGACTTTGATGATGCAAGCATTAACAGCTACTCTGTGTCCGATGGCTCTACCAGCCGCAGCAGCCGTAGCCGCAAGAAGCTAAAAGCAGGAAAGAAGAAAAAGAAAGGTATTTAACTCTATGTGGTCAGAAGGACATTGACGATATTCAGGGATAGGAATTCTGTGACTGCCTGTGTTTATGTCACTGAGGCTAGAGGCATTAAGAAAACTTGCTTTTGTGGAGATTTGTGCTTGTGTGCTTCAGAGGAGAACACCAGTTGTGAGCTTTCCTCCTTAAAGAGTATTTTATTGAACATAGTGGTTTTTTTTTTTTTTACTGTCCTGGTCTCTGCAACGGTGGTTATCTGAACTGGAGATTGCTGTTGTCTCAATGCTGCTATGCAGCATGAGGATAAAGTATCATCCTTGTTGGCAAACTCATTTGTTGCTTGGCTGTTTAATCCTTCTCCACTATTCTGCTCCTCTAGGAGAAGAAGATTCTGCTGCAACGGTTGATGGCTATGAAACAGACCACCAGGACTACTGCGAGGTGTGCCAACAGGGGGGAGAGATCATCCTGTGTGACACTTGCCCTCGTGCCTATCACATGGTTTGTCTGGATCCAGATATGGAGAAAGCGCCAGAGGGCAAGTGGAGCTGCCCACACTGTGTGAGTTTTGGGTTCTGTTATAGAGTTAAACGAAATGGAAAGGTAGCACTTAGGCAGACTGCTTACAGAGATTTGGAGCAGCTTGGTCTAAAAGTTTCCTTCTTCTTTAGGAGAAAGAGGGTATCCAGTGGGAGGCCAAGGAAGATAACTCGGAGGGCGAGGAAACCATGGAAGATGCTGTGGGTGATGCAGAAGAGGAAGATGATCACCACATGGAGTTCTGCCGTGTTTGCAAAGATGGAGGAGAGCTTCTGTGCTGCGATGCCTGTCCTTCATCTTACCACATCCACTGCTTGAATCCCCCTTTGCCAGAGATTCCCAATGGAGAGTGGCTTTGTCCGCGGTGTACTGTGAGTTTTTGTGATGTTTAAAAAATGACTGTTCGCATTGTTGACTAGCAGTGTCATAGCATTTGACCCTTGGCGATCAAAGCACAGGGATGACTTTGTGTATCTGCAACAAAAACAGAACTTTTCAGAGGTCTGGTTTTAAAAATCTGTCTTGAAATGCTGTGTGTAGACCATAATAGAGGGAACTAAATTTCTACACGTAATTGAAATAGAAACATACTTTCTAGTGCAAGTTGATTTCATGAGTGTAAAGCAGGAATTGGTCAGCAGTTACAGTGTTCTAGTCAGGGAAAGGGTAATCCCACAATTTCTGTTGCAGAAAGAGGGGAACCAGAAGGGAAGTCTTCATGACTGAAAGGGATTCATCCTTTGCAGACAAGACTTTGGGGATGGGGGTTATACCATGTGTTCTCTTGCCTTACTGAACCTCTGGGCTACTCTGCACCTCTGTTAGGAGGCCTGGCTTTTGGAAGAGATACTCAGTTCAGGGTTCAGCTAGGACCACCTCTCCCTCCCTTCCCAAAGCCAGTATTTCTCCTGCCCTCCATGGTAACTTATATGAGTTGTAGGTCTTTTCCTCCTTTCTCATTCAGTTAACTAGGAAACTGAAGTTAGACTAGCCTTACTCTATTCTGGATGTTATTTGAAAGAGTGCAGATTTAGGCCACAATGTTTAGAGCCATGGTAGGGAATAAAAGGATGGATTAAGCTTGTTGCTCTGGTAATGAAAATGCCTAGTGGTTCCAACAGAAAGGGTGGGACAAGAGGGAAGAAGTCAATCTAATGCCTCTTTTCAACTTTTCCAGTGTCCACCTTTGAAGGGCAAGGTGCAGAAGATCTTGACTTGGAAGTGGGGGCAGCCCCCACCAGCCACACCAGTGCCACGGCCACCTGATGCAGACCCAAATGCCCCTTCTCCTAAGCCCCTGGAAGGAAGACCTGAGCGACAGTTCTTTGTCAAGTGGCAGGGCATGTCTTACTGGCACTGTTCGTGGGTCTCAGAGCTGCAGGTAAGCCACAGAGATTGTCGGCAGATCGGAGGGAAGAATTGGGCTAACCTCTGGCCAAGATATGTAACTTGTTTTGTCTGCTTGCACCTCAGCTGGAACTGCATTGCCAGGTCATGTTTCGCAATTACCAACGTAAAAATGATATGGATGAGCCCCCTTCGGGAGACTTTGGAGGAGAAGAAGAGAAGAGTCGCAAACGCAAGAACAAGGACCCCAAATTTGCAGAGATGGAGGAGCGTTTTTACCGTTATGGGATTAAGCCAGAGTGGATGATGATCCACCGAATTCTCAACCACAGGTGAAGAAAGAGGGGGAGGTTGCTTGAACACCCCAGTGAGCAGAGTGAAGTCAGGCCAGGTGCCTTTGCAGAAGGTGGGCCTGGCTCCTTTCTCAGAGGAAGCCGAGGAGGAATGACTCGGGGCCTCTTCACGGAACCCATGCGGTAGATTTGGGATGAGTGCAGTATAGAAACTCTGATCCTTTTGGTGAATGTGCCAACTGTGCACGCATGCTTGGGGGCTTAGGGCTCTGGATGGTGTTCCTGTTGCGACAACACCTTGTATGCAGCCAAGATGGCCAGTGCTCACATGTTTGCTGTGGTCCCTTAAAGGGTTACCTTTGGGAAGGAATAGGAGGAAGAAGCCCGTCTGCTCATCTCCTTTTGACCTTCCCAGATGAATAGCAAAATCTGTTTCTGTTTTTCCTCAGCGTGGATAAGAAGGGGAATGTTCACTATCTGATTAAATGGAGAGACCTACCCTATGACCAAGCCTCCTGGGAGAATGAGGATGCAGAGATCCAGGATTATGACATCTTCAAGCAGGCATACTGGAACCACAGGTGAGAGCAGGGGTTCAATTCCTGGAACAGTGGACACAGAAGCCAAATTACTAGGGGGATAAGGCAGGCTGGTCTGCCGTCTTTTTCAAAAAGGCAGGGCTCGTGGAAAGGAAAAAATGCATTGCCTACCCATAGGTTGCTATTGGTCATCGTCTGCCCAAACTATGCCTCTTTTCTTAAACAGGGAGTTGATGAGGGGTGAAGAAGGAAGACCCGGCAAAAAGATAAAGAAGGTGAAGTTACGGAAATTAGAGAGGCCTCCAGAAACGCCCACAGTGGATGTGAGTTAATGGCTACTGAGGTGAGGGTGGGGGAGGAGGAAGGGGCAAGAAAAAGGAAAATATTGTAGCACCGCTTGTTGTGTAGTCAGATATTGCTACACGTTCAGTAGCTGAAGTGTGAGTTAGACTTGTGCAGTGCCTTTTTACCGCCATGGTAAACCCCGGTGGATATCTCTGTTGTATGTTTCAACTTAATGTTACTGTTCTAGTCCATGTTGAGCCACCAATTTTGATGGGGTTAAAATAGCACAGGACCAGAAATTTAGCTTGAGCTGGACCCACTCAAGTGTGCTCACGTTCAGTGCTTCTGCTGTAGGCCTTGGATCATAGCAAGGTGGGACGAGGGAGACAAGACGGAGAGATTCATTCCTCCTGGGCCATTTTGTCCTCCAAGCGTGGAGGGAGGGAGGAAGTCTGCAGTTCAGTTCACTAACCTTGTCTGAAAGGGTTAGTGAATTTTGCCCACTTTCCTTGCTCTGACTCTTTCATTACCTACAGTTCCTTCTGTTCAACCATGGGAGGAGGGGGCCTGCCTTTTTCTTGTTCATCTCCCTACCCCACTGGCTGGCTGCTTTATCTCTGATTTCAAAAACATACACCTATTATTTCTTGTTCTTTCTTATACAGTGGCACCTTGTATAACGGAATTAATTCGTTCCAAATGAAATTATGTTAAGCAAATTTTCCTTTATACAAATTCCCATAGGAATGCATTGAAAGCAGAGTAATCCCATTTTTATGTTGTATGGATTTTCCCCATAGGCGATTATGTTAAGCAAATTTCCCCTATCTCCGGAATTTTTTATGTTGTACAAATTTTATGTTATACAAGCTGTCTGTTATACAAGGTACCACTGTATATCGTATCATTCCCATTAGCGTATCACGTCTACTACTATGGATGCTTTTCAAGTTAAAACTTAAAAATCCAAGAGACCCCGCATAGCAGTACATATAGCAATATGATGATTTTTTAAAATCATACAGAAAAGAAAAGAAAAAACAAGAAAGGAAAATAAAATGTTAATATTAACAGTATCTAGGAGGCTCCTTTGTTAAAGGCAGATTTGAATAGTTCTGTTTTCAGCAATTTCTTGAACATAGTAAAATGGAGCCCCACTTTAAGATCTGTTTTTTGTTGTGTATTTTTTAGCGTTTTTTTTAATTGTTTCCTGAAATAGAACCCCTCTTGGTGGTGGTGTTTTTTTTTTAAAGTATCCTGTCATGCTATTCTGATCTCTCTCCCCACCCCAATTGCTAGAGGCAGAAGGGGATACAGTACTCCCCCGCAATATTGCGCTTCATATACTGTTGTCCCAGTATATTGCAGATTTACCGGGACCGCAGGTGTGAGCGGGCAGCAGGGAAGCAGCCAGGTGGCGCTGGGCCCAGGGCAAGCTGCAGGCCGTTACCCGTGGGCCTGTGTGGAGCCTCCTGTACCTGCTCCAGGCTGGGTGCTGCCTAGAATGGGCCTCTGGCGGGCTTCCCAGTCCTGTACAAGCCCCAGAAGGCACTTCCATTTTTTCAGAAGTCACATCTCACCTTTCTCCCTTTCATCTCTGCAGCCTACCGTGAAGTACGATAGGCAGCCAGATTACTTGGATGTGACTGGAGGAACCTTGCACCCTTATCAGCTGGAGGGCTTGAACTGGCTGCGCTTCTCCTGGGCTCAAGGCACCGATACCATCCTCGCTGATGAGATGGGCCTTGGAAAGACTGTACAGACAGCTGTATTTTTGTATTCGCTTTACAAAGAGGTGAGCTTCAAATTGACCTAGATGTCTACGTATACATTTTCCCAAGGTGTGTTTCCTGTTATCTTACATTAAGTATGTATTTGACCATAGGGACACTCCAAAGGACCTTTTTTGGTGAGCGCTCCGTTGTCTACCATCATAAACTGGGAGAGAGAATTTGAAATGTGGGCCCCAGACATGTATGTGGTGACCTACGTTGGGGACAAAGACAGCCGAGCCATTATCCGTGAAAATGAGTTTTCCTTTGAAGACAACGCTATACGTGGGGGAAAGAAGGCTTCCAGAATGAAGGTATTACAGCCAGCGAGCGAACAACACACACCCTGGGCACTTTCTGAGATTGTTGCAGAAATCGGAAGGAAGTCCCAAAGTTTAAACTGAGGACAAACAATGAAAATATTTTGCATTTGCTTTTGGTCTGTGCCTGTCTGGTATTCTTTTATGTTGCTCAAAGTGCTAACAGTATGACTTCTGGTTCTTTCAGAAAGAGGCATCTGTGAAATTCCATGTGTTGCTCACTTCCTATGAGTTGATTACTATCGATATGGCTATTTTGGGCTCCATTGACTGGGCCTGCCTCATAGTAGATGAAGCACATAGACTAAAGAATAATCAATCCAAGGTAGGAATAAATTACTTGGTCTGTGTAATGCCTGCGATTTCTTACTTGATGTTTAATACCTGGGATAACTGGAGTTTGCCTAAATGTTGCATCTCCTCCTTCCTGAGGGAGTGCACTTGTCCATAAAAGTTCATACTAAAATATATCGATTATTCCTTAAGGTGCCACAGTGTTTTTGACATCTTTGTTTTTTATTATCATTTTGTTTTTGTCTGATATGCTAGAACTGATCACCACTATCTCTTCTAAAACTTTCATCCTGAATTATTGTTAGCAAGCTTTTCAAATGAGCTGTTGTCACCTGCCAACTGTAACCTTTTTATGATCCGTGTGCATGCATGCTAGTTTACAGTTGGGAATTTAACACTCGTGATAGGAGTGTATTCTTATGTTAAAACACAGCTTGTGCACAACTTATGTTACAGAAGCATTGCATTTACTAGTAGAAGTTGGAAAAACAAACAGCATTTATCAAATGACATGTTCTGCCTTGCTCCCCCATAGATGTGGATTCTCTATTTCAGGTCTTTGAACGGTCTTTTTTTTAAAGCACCTTCCTGCAGATACATAGATTCTGCATTTGGCATTTGTTAGTTTTTTTCATCATGCTTTTGGTATTACTTGGGTTAGCTTTAATACACAATCTCAAAAGTGTTATTAGGGTTATAATAGCTTTTTTTAAAACTGAGATCAGCTTGAAAAGCAGACCTGTGGCGAATGATTTGCTGTTTCCTGGTGTTTGGATTTGCAGATCTGCTAAGTGTCGGCAGTAGATTCTACAGTGAATCTTTCTCTTTTGCTTCCCCTATGCTCCTTAGTTTTTCCGAGTGCTAAACGGTTACTCCCTTCAGCACAAGCTACTGCTCACAGGAACTCCTCTGCAGAACAATCTAGAAGAATTATTCCACCTGCTCAACTTCTTAACACCAGAAAGATTTCAGTAAGTGTTAAAGGGAGCACCGTTGGCCTCTTGGCTTGCATTTCCAAGGTTTCTTGCCTTCGGTTTTTTGTCCTTCCTGAGTATCGGTCTGAATTCCTTCATAGCAACCTGGAAGGCTTCCTGGAGGAGTTTGCTGACATTGCCAAAGAAGATCAGATCAAAAAACTTCATGATATGCTCGGCCCACACATGCTGAGGCGTCTCAAGGCAGATGTCTTCAAGAACATGCCTTCCAAGACAGAGCTGATCGTCAGAGTGGAACTAAGCCCTATGCAGAAGTGAGTGTCCCAGGATGATCTTGGTCCTGAACTGAGCTTCATCCCCTTTTGTTGACTCTCCTGAAGTAAATAAATTTGAGCCTAGTTAGTGTCTTCTGTTTGCATCAGGATGGCGATTTAGAGTTAAGCTGCTGATGCCTTCAGTTTTCTGTTGTCATTTTCCTATGTTGATCAGGTGTACGCCAGAATCTGGCGATGGTGGGGGGAGCAGGGATGAGGTGGGGGGTGGGGAGCCTATGCCTTACTGGAGAGATGCCAAGTGTCTGCAGGAGATCCGTCTTCTAGGGGAAGTCAAGTAATGTGAGTGTTTATGCTTTTATAGGAAGTACTACAAATATATCCTGACAAGGAACTTTGAGGCACTGAATGCCCGGGGTGGTGGAAACCAAGTATCTCTGCTCAACGTGGTTATGGACCTGAAGAAATGCTGCAACCACCCATATCTCTTTCCTGTAGCTGCCATGGTAGGTTCCCACTCCCCAGAATCTCGGGATGAAAACGCATGCCTTTCTCCGTTGTGTGAGTGACCTCAGCACTGGGAATTCAGGCTACTTCCTTGTTTACACCTTTTTGCCTGTTCATGGTTTTATATTAGTTTCAACAGCCAGTTCATGTGTCCGTATTTATCAAGTCCCACCTCACCAGATGCCTTTTCTCTTACAGTCACTGAAGATATATATCATGAATTGTCTTAAATATATGACTTGGCCCAAAGTTTAAAATTTCTTAAGCAATAGGCCATCTGCTGCTGTTGCTTTTGTGTACTGAATAGGGTTTTCCATCCAGTAAAAATACGGTAATATGGTAGCTGTAAAAATAATAGAGAAGATTAGCAGGCCTGTGTAGGGAAGAGACTGAATGTGCTACTCTGTGAGATTACTTGAGTACTTTCAGAGTATTATTATTGTGTGTCTGTCATTTGGCAGAGACTAAAAAATTTAGTGAATGATGGCTCTCCTTTTTCTTGCTTCTCTTTTTCAATGCAGGAAGCACCAAAGATGCCCAATGGGATGTACGATGGCAGCGCTCTAATTCGGGCCTCTGGGAAGCTGCTTTTACTCCAGAAGATGTTGAAGAACCTCAAGGAAGGTGGACACAGGGTGCTTATTTTTTCTCAGGTAACCCAAAGCAGGAGTAGTAGCTGTGCACTAAGAGAAGCTGTGTAGCTAGAGATGGGTTAGCTGAATGAAATTTAGCTTGTCCCCTTTTCAGATGACGAAGATGTTGGACCTCTTGGAAGACTTCCTGGAACATGAAGGCTACAAGTATGAGAGAATTGATGGTGGGATCACAGGAAACATGCGCCAGGAGGCCATTGATCGCTTCAATGGTACGTGTAGAGAGGAAATGCATAAAACCTACCTCTACTCCTAGAAGAAACAGGATTTGTCTTTGTTCTGCCTCTCAGCCTTGGAAAGGTTCATGAGACTGGGTTCGGTCTGGCTCTAGAGTCCTCTCTGAAAAAGAAGGGGCTGGCTATTTCAAGCCGAACGTACCTTAGGCAGCCTCGTCTTCTCTTTCTAGCTCCTGGTGCTCCCCAGTTCTGCTTCTTGCTGTCCACCAGAGCTGGGGGCCTTGGCATCAACCTGGCCACTGCAGACACGGTGATTATCTATGACTCTGACTGGAATCCACACAATGACATCCAGGTGAGCTTAAAGCCCAAGATTATAAAGAATCCAAGGTCTTTTAAAACTTTTTTTTTTTACCTTGGGGGAAAGAATGGGTAGATGAAATGGATGAAAGCATCTGGGTCACAGGGAAGGGAGGAAACCAGGTGACCAAAAGTCTGAGGGGAAAAAGGGTGTGGGAGCCGAGTTTTTCTTTCCTCCCCTCTTCAGTCTTTTTTCTCTTTCAGGCCTTCAGCCGTGCTCACCGAATTGGACAAAACAAGAAAGTAATGATTTATCGCTTTGTCACGCGAGCCTCGGTGGAAGAGCGAATCACACAAGTGGCAAAGAAGAAAATGATGCTGACCCACTTGGTTGTGAGGCCAGGGCTGGGCTCCAAGACTGGCTCAATGTCAAAACAAGAGTTAGATGATATCCTCAAGTTTGGCACAGAAGAGCTTTTCAAAGACGAAGCTACCGAAAGCGGCAAAAACCTTCGTAACGTGGCACAAAGTGAGTCAAGCAGTTAATGTTTCTTTGGATTTTGGGTTTCCTTGGTTCCTCTCTACTCCTTCGTGACAGTGGAGTGTGTGCATTTTGCTTCTCCAGGCGACAATAAAGAAGGCGAGGATAGCAGCGTCATCCATTACGATGATAAGGCTATTGAACGCCTGCTGGACCGGAACCAGGATGAAACGGAGGATGCTGAGCTTCAGGGCATGAATGAGTACTTGAGCTCCTTCAAGGTGGCACAGTATGTGGTGCGTGAAGAAGAAATGGGGGTAAGTGTGCATTACCTAAGTGCCTCTTTACTCCAATGCCTTGGGAGTGGGAGGGAAGGTCCTCGAGCTTCTACAGTATGACCACTGTATCCTCCGTGGATAGTGAAATGCATGGATAAGAGCAAACACTCTTATCCGAGGATAATGGTGGCAGAAGGGGTGCCAGGGTGAAAGCTTTTGCCCCCATCACCCCCCCCCCCCAAATGACGAGGGAAAGAAAAGGAGGGGAGAAAATTAAAAATAACGGCCTGATGCCCACTACCCTCCTGCTTGCTGACGCGCTGGAGGGTTGGAGTGGGGACTCACCCGGCTGACCAACTGGCCTGTGAACTTCCGGGTCAGGTCCCAGGCGGCAGATAGGAAGTTTTGAACTTCCTGCTCAAAACTTCTGATCCGCCGCCTAGGACCTGCCTGGGAAATTCAAAGTTCCCACCTCAACCCTCCGGAGAGTGCCTGGTGGGACCGTGGCAGCATCAGCAGCGGCAAGGAGGAGGGCGGCAGGCATCGGAGGTGGTAAGTTTTATTTTAAATTTCCCTCCTCCTTGCCCCCCTGCTGATCACCAACCACAGATTAGTGAATCAGCTGGTAAGGGGGTTGTACTGTACTTGGTTCTAAAGAAACCCATCAGACATTGCAAAGCATTATGAGAGTTATCCTAAATATTATGGAGGGTTGAAACTTCCCCACCATTGCTTAGAGTAAAGATAGCTTGTGGTAGTTCTGGGGACCAGTTTTCTGCATCCATGAGGCTCAGATTTACAGAGATTGCCTAAAATGGGAAAGAAAAGGCTGAGGGAAGTTTGTAGAAATCCTCTTCTGGTCCTGAAACGTTTAGATTTTGGGGTATTAACTAGAGCAGGGAGGTCTTGTGATGGTGGCGGAAGGATGCCTACAAGCCAAACAGACAAAAAGCCAAACAAAAACAAAACAGCCAGCATTAAAGGAACTGCATTTTACCCTTCCTGCTTTAGTGTAATGACGTTAAGGCTGCACTATTAAAATTATTTGCTTGGAAGTAATGTCCACTAAAGGCACACTAGGGCTTACTCTTGAGCAAATATCCATAGGGTTTTTCAATTCCAAATTTGTTCTCCCCCCCCCACCCCTGTGGCAGGAGGAAGAGGAGGTTGAGCGTGAGATTATCAAACAAGAAGAGTCAGTGGATCCGGACTACTGGGAAAAGCTGCTTCGTCACCATTATGAGCAGCAGCAGGAAGACCTGGCCAGGAATCTGGGGAAGGGCAAGCGCATCCGCAAGCAAGTCAACTATAATGACGGCTCTCAGGAAGACAGAGGTGGGTGAAGAAGGGAGATGAAAAAGAAGTGAAATGGTTTAAGAGGGTATGGTTGGTTGGGGGTTTGTTTGTTTGTTTTGAAGCAACTTATTTGTACGTTTTCTCTTTCCAGATTGGCAGGATGATCAGTCAGATAACCAGTCCGATTATTCTGTGGCCTCTGAGGAAGGAGATGAAGATTTTGATGAGAGGTCAGAAGGTAAGTTAGGATGAGGCTTTGTGGAGGGCATTCTCATTCTGAGAATGGGAAGGGAGGGAGCTGGGCTGGACGCCATGCTGTGGTCAGCTCCTAGGAGGTGGCGGTTGGCCGGCAAGGCCTAGGAGGAGGCAGGTCCAGGCTCATATCTTCATGCAGCCGTGAACGTCACAGAGAGAACCTGGGCCGGCCTCTACACATGAGCTTAGCCTAGCTTAGCCTTGTCGTGGCGATAAGAAATGAGTGGGTGAGCGGGACGTGAGGAAAAGCATTGACACTGTCCTGAGGTTGAAGGCAAGGCGGAGTAAACATGATTCAAAAGTTAAAAAGATGGAAGCTCTTCCTGTGGGGGTGGGTGGCTGCTATTGAAGCTCACCTGACTTGGAAACATTCCATGGTGTTCCATGGGCTACTCCTGTCCTTATTTTTGTCCTGCCAGCTGCTCGCCGACCTAGCCGCAAAGGCCTGAGGAATGACAAAGACAAGCCCTTGCCCCCGCTGCTTGCCCGGGTCGGAGGCAACATAGAGGTACTCGGGAGTGTTGTTTCCAGAGGGTGGCATAGGGATCTTACAAAGGAAGACTATCCTGGGGGATATTTTGAGCTCATGTCCTTGGTGCTGTCATGGTGTCTTTTCCACACCTGACCTGGCATTCCCCTCCAGGTCCTGGGCTTCAACGCTCGCCAGCGGAAGGCTTTCCTTAATGCTATCATGCGCTACGGGATGCCCCCTCAAGATGCCTTCACTACCCAGTGGTTGGTGCGGGACCTCCGAGGAAAATCTGAAAAGGAGTTCAAGTAAGTCTGCACAAGGAGGGCGGTAACTAAATAGGGTGGCTAAAAAACCAATGTGTTTCTTCTTTTTTTAAAGTTAAAAATTGGATTTTTAAATTTAAATCAGACTTTAATTTCAATTGATTTTTTAAAATTAAATCTGATTTTTAAAAAGCGAAGTGCTTTTTGACTATCTAAAGTTACTTTCCAGTTTAAGATGCATCATAGTCCAAAGGAAGCTAAGGATTAGTTTTTATTTATGTAGCATGAGGCTCTATATCATCAAATCAAATACGTTTATTACCGTCATATGACCCAATTCGGTAAAACAGCAGGACAAAGAACAGGAACAGCGATAGTACAAACATAAATGTCAGCACAGAAACTACAACCTCCCAAAAGGTACATATAGGTCAGCCTTCTGCCGTCAACATGGCCCTTCTATGGATTGCAGCTAAGAAGAATTTAGCAACCTGAGTTGTTATGTGAGAGTTCTGGTCCGCTAGACAATATGCAGCCAACCGCTTATCTGAGTTCCCTTGCAGTCTATGGATCAAGGGATAAATCAGATCCCTCCTGATTTTCTCATAGAAGTTGCAGTGTAGGAGGACATGTGACAGGAACTCTGGGACCCCAGCTCCACACGGACAAAGTCGTTCTTGTCGGGGGATTCCCTGGAACCTGCCCTGAAGTCAGGCAGAGGGGAGAACATTAAATCTTGCGAGGTTGCATGCTCTGCAAGCTTGGGGAGTTCTGAGTGTGGATAGGTATGATGCAGGTGTTCGATACACTGGGGTAATGCCATATGCCTGTGGTGAACAGGTTCTATTCGCCATCGAGAACAGTTCTTGTCTTTCTATATCATGAAGTCGCTGACTAAGAGCGTGCAAGGCCTGTTGTTGTCCAAGTAGTAAGATGGAATCAAGGGGCATTCCAGTAGATCTAATTTTGCCTTGGATTATACACATCCACTTACTAATATATGAGTCGGATAGCAAATAGTAAATATATCCCAGTTGTTCTGCCTGAAAGTGGATTCTCAACCAGTATTTTAATGTCTGTATCCACACTCTTGTCTCAACACGCTCAAAGCCTATTTCTAGATATAAAGCTCTATATTTGTGCAAAGTTTACATGTTTTGGTAAATGAACCCACTTCCAATGCTATGCTCTTTTAGAGGTTTCTGTAAGTTTATAGTTACCTTGGTTTACGAGCATAATCTGTTCCAGAATCATGTTTGTAAACCAAAACAGTGGTAAATCAAAGCAAATTTCCCCATAGGAAGTAATGGAAACTTCCCTGATCCATTTTGGGAGGCAACTTTCAGGAACGGAGGCAAACCAGATTGGTTTTATACAATAAACTGGATCCTGTGCTTCAAGCCACTCGTCATCAATACACTTCCCATTTGTGCCGGTGAAATCCATTTGGTGATGGATGCACTCGGGGATCATGGGCAGAAAATGGGTTGAGGGCTCCTTGGTGCTGCCATGAAGTGTGATCAGGGCGACTGCTTCCTCCCTACTGTCGAGGTCCGAAACCTTCCACAGCCGTCCTGTGAGGAGCTAACGCCTGTGCCCAACAAAAATACCCTGTTGCATGGGAGCAGGAGCTGTGTGCACCCCGGGGGGAGGATGAGGAAGAGGAGGAAGATCCAGCAACTAGGACGGACGGGATGACCTGCTCACCTGCCTTCCCTTCTGTTGGGGCAGTGGCAGCTCCTCTGTCCTCCCTCCTCTTGCCCTTCCTCCAGGGAAGCCAGCAGCCCCAAGCCAGCAGCCCAGCCCGCCTAGGCAAGATGTGTAGGGCAGCGGGGAGAGGGGTGCAGATGTGAAGGGGCGAGTGGCAGCAGTGGAGGGGTGACTTCAGTGTTTGTATATCAAAACATTGCTCATTGATCAAGTCAAAAAGTTTTGAAAAATTTGCTCGCTGATCAAAATGCTTGCCAATCAAGGCACTTGTTAACGGAGGTACCAGTGTACATGGTTTACGTGCAGGATCACCCCCCAAACCATTCTCCTGTCTGTCGGCAGAGATGATGCAGAATCATAGAATCATAGAGTTGGAAGAGACCTCAAGGGCCATCCAGTCCAACCCCCTGCCATGCAGGAACCCCATCACAATATTTTCGACAGATGGCCATCCAGCCTCTGCTTAAAAACCTCCAAAGAAGGAAACTCCTTTGTGGCAGCATATTCATTCCACTGCCGAACAGCTCTAACTGTCATGAAGTTCTTCCTGATGTTCAAATGGAATTTCTTTTCCTGTAGTTTGAAACCATTGCCCCGAGTCCTAGTCTCTGAAGCCATGGAAAACAAACCTGTTCCCTCTTCAATATGACATCCTTTCAAATATTTAAACATAGCTATCATATCCGCTCTCAGTCTTCTTTTAGAAAGGTTAAACATTTCCAGCTCCCTAAGCTGTTCCTCATAAGACATTTCCTCCAGACCCTCAACCATCCTGGTCGCCCTCCTCTGACTGCAGAGTGGTTTGAGGATGATCCTACATAAAAAAATCTTGTGGATCTGCAAGGATGCATGCCTGAATCCATTTTATTCCCCCCACCCTCCCTTTGGGCTTCACATCTCACCTGCCCTTTCCTCCAGCCCTCCAACTTAGCCTTTCCCATTGGCTTCCCTCAAGATCAGTCTGCAGCCCGAGAAAGGGGTGGGCACATGCGTGTGTGTGTGTGTGTGTGTGTGTGTGTGCACGTACACACTGGTGATGAAGGAGAGGGGAACTGTGAGTGATGGGTGTGACAAACCCCTTCCCTCAAGCACAAATTACAACAGTATATTTTTACAAGCAACTTAAAGGACCCTCTTCCTGGTTAGTAAAATCCCTTGCTTTCGGCCCAAAAACCACTCTTCCAGGGCGGGGCGAGGGAGGGCAGAATCCATGGTTCTTTGTGTGTCATGCAGTCACCTTTGAAAAAATTGATTTAAAGCAAGTCAAAACTGTTTTGTTTTCCCTAATGTAACCATTCTTTTAGTTGGGATGGCAATTCTGTTAAAAAGTAGAAGGTGGTATTATGGCTTCCCTTCCCTTCTTTTCTGTAGAGCCTACGTCTCTCTCTTCATGCGTCATTTGTGCGAGCCGGGAGCCGATGGCGCAGAAACATTTGCTGATGGGGTCCCGCGAGAGGGCCTCTCCCGACAGCATGTCCTCACAAGGATAGGGGTCATGTCTCTCATACGCAAGAAGGTGGGTATTAAAAGAAAAAAACATTGTTATAACCTCTGGGCATTTTTTTCCAGTCTTGCATGTTTATGACTGCCTAAGCGGTCATGGGATACCTCCCAGTTTATTTTCAGAGCCCACAAACTTAACAGTACCCTATTTCAGTGATACCCATTATGAAGTATCATACGAGCTTTCTTCTTCTTAGGTGCAAGAATTTGAACATGTGAATGGGCGCTGGAGTATGCCAGAGCTAGCGGAGATGGAGGAGAACAAGAAGCTTTTGCAGCCTCACTCGCCTTCACCCAAAACCCCAACACCCTCCACCCCAGGCGACACACAGCCCAACACGCCGGCCCCTGTCCCTCCACTGGGTAAGCGCTTGGAGGGTGTGCATTTTCTGAGCTCCCTCTGTCCAGCCACCAACTCTTGCTCCTCTCTCTAGAGGTTCCATAGAGAGTGGGGGCTTGGGGTGGACGTAAATCAGACTCTCTTCCATTAGGAGGGCTCCGTGGAGTGGTGAGCTGCCCTCAAAGGCACAAGAGAACATTCTTTGGAAGGGCGGCAGAGAGGTCAGGCAGCCATTTTCCTTAGAATCTTAAAAGCCAAGTATGGAGAAAGTCCCACCCCGGAGAGTTTCAAAGGAGTACCTTTCCTGATAAAGCGTGATATTAGTTCTCTTCCTCCAATTATAGAAGAGAGCATTAAGGTGGAAGAGGCAGCCACTACCAAGGACCAAGGGGAGCCAACAGAGACTGAGAAGGAAGCCAGCCCCCCTGCTGCCCCTGCTGCTGAAAATGAAGTCCCGGCTGAGGTGAGGTTTATACTATTGCACTATTTAAGTAGATGTATGCCTTCTCTTGCTGCCTAGATACCCTGTTAAGCACATCCGATCTCGACTGATTTCGGAAGCTAAGCAGGGTCAGCCCTGGTTATTACTTGGATGGGAGACCACCAGGGAATACCAGGTGCTGTAGGCGCCTGGAGTAGGAACTGGCAAACCATTCCAGTATCCCTCCCAAAAAAACTCCATGGACTTGGAGCCAAGAAGACTCAGCCACAACTATAACAACATACACACACGTGCATTCTCCTGGTACTCTAATATTTTTGGTAATTCTTCACCTTTCAAACACTGTTCTCTCCTGGCTAGAGATGGGTGTTTTGGAAGGATACTGGTTCTGAAATGAAACACACCAGCACAGCTGGCACTCAGAACCCAGTCCAACCCTCTGGAACAAAATCAGCCACTGTCTTAGCTTCTCTAGTTCATGCTGGGCCAAAATCCAGCCAGGAAGCAGCCTCCAATGCGTCCTTTCCCTCTCCCTGGCTCTGGCCAATCAGGAGCTGTGCAAGATCTGCATCATCCTGCCTCCCTGTCTGATTGGCCAGCGCCAGGGAGACGGAAAGGAGGCATTGGAGGCTGCTTTCTGGTTGGATTTGTGCCCAGTGCGAGCTAGAGCAAGGTAAGACCGTGGTTGATTTTGTTCCGGAGGGTGGGACTGGGTTCTGAGTTTCTGAACCAGTCCCCTTCCGAAATGAAATGCCCATCTCGACTCCTTGTTATATTTTCTCCCTTTATGCTAGAGGGAGAAATATAGGTTTGATCACTTATCGCCCACACTTAGAATTCTTATAGCAAGATGCCTATTAAAAATGCAGGGCTCTAGAAAACAAAGCAAAAGCAAAGTGTTCTGCTTATATACTGCCCCATAATACTTAAAGCGTTCTCTGGATGGTTTATATTTTAATTCTGCAGGCTCCACATTGCCCCCCCCCCAGCAAGGTGGGTACTCATTTTACCGACCTCGGAAGGATGGAAGGCTGAGTGAAACTTGGGCTGGCTACCTGGGATTTAACCCCAGGTCATGAGCACAGTTTTTGCTGCAGTCCAGCTATTTAACCACTGTGCCACAAGGCTCCTAGAAAGGGGTGAATATTGTCTTGAGTGTGGTGGTGGTTGTCTGTCCTTTTGCCTAGATTTGATTTGAGATCTGTGTTGTGGGGTTGCCTTTTGATTTTACACTGCATTGATTAAAGATCTTTCTTTTTTCTCACTTAGCAGGGCCCACCTCCAACAGAGACCCCATCACGGGAAGCTAAGTCCCCTGTGAATGCCGTGGAGGCAGAAGAGAAGAAACCAGAGGAACCAGAAGTAAAAGAGGAGCCAATGGAAACAGAAAGTAAAGGTATGGATGTAGCTCATGTGCTACATAGCTCTAGAACTTTATGAGAATTTCAGAATAGGAGACCTTCTTGGTCTGTGAAAATGAAAGTACAGAGGATGTGACAAGATTGGCCTGCTTTGACAACAAATTAGCTGACGCTCACCTGATTGTGTATGTAATTTGTAGCAGATAGAAGTTTCCTGTGTAAAACACATTTATGCACTGTTTTGTGAATATCACATTACCAATTTAGTGGGCGACAAGAGCGCAGAAAGAATCTGCACACCGCATCCCATGCTTAAAAGTTTCCGGTTCAAAGAGTGGCTTATCTTTCTCAAATGCAAAGCTAGATTAGGTGACATCTTTAGCCTACTAGTAAAATAACAAAAACAATGCTAATATTTCAAGGGCAATACCCTCTTTTTCAAAGCTGTACCAAAAGTTCAATTGTGGCAAAAGATGGGTTTGTCAGGAGTTGATTTTGGATGTAGAGAGTTCTTGGCAAGATGGAAATAATTGCCAGGTGGTATTCTTAGCTGAGACAGGAAGCAGGGAGGTTGTTAAGCTGCATCTGAAGTTAAGGCTTGGGTTTCAGCCCCAGTCCTTCAAACAAAGGGACAGAGGTCACGACGTACAGGCATTCCTCCCCCGTCTCCACGTGGCCCTTTGAGGCATGGAGCCCCTCCTTGGCCAGAAAGGGAGGAGCTTTGGTGCAGAATATTGATGCAGGAGGGGTGGATGGGTTGGTGCAGAACATGGAACACATGGGTTTTCTGCATCAACCCTCCCCCACCCCCCCCACCCCGGCCATACAGGGCCTCAGGGCCTCTAAGGTGCCACATGGAGAGGGGATGTGGATGTGTGTAGATGACACAGGTCTCTCTGTTTGAAGGACTGGGCCTGAAACGCAACCCTTAACTTCAGATGCAGCTTAACAACCTCCCTGCTTCCTGCCTCAGCTAAGAATGTTGTTGTTCAGTCATTTAGTCATGTCGGACTCTTCATGACCCCATGGACCAGAGCCTGCCAGGCCTTCCTATCTTCTACTGCCTCCCGGAGTTTGAGGCATTGAGAATACCGCAATTATTTTCATCTTGCCAAGAACTCTCTACATCCAAAATCAACTCCTGGCAAACCCATCTTTTGCCATGCTTGAACAGGTTTGAAGAAGAGGGTATTGCCCTTGAAATATTAGCAACCTTTTTTTTGTTACTTTACTAGTAGCCTAAAGATATCACCTAGTCTAGCCTTGTATTTGGTTTTATACAGCTCCCCAACTTTTTATATCTTTATCAAGTTACTATCATGACGCCCAAGGCAGAAAAGAGATTTGTGTCACCCACCCAATTTTTTTTCCTTTGGAGGGAGGCAGCTACTGTCTTCCATTCTTCCCAGCCAATTTTACTTAGAATCATAGAATCAGAGTTGGAAGAGACCTTGAGGGCCATCCAGTCCAACACCCTGCCATGCAGGAACCCCCATTCACAGGACTCCCGACAGATGGCCATCCAGCCTCTGCTTAAAAACCTCCGAAGAAGGAGATTCCGCCACTCTCCTTTGGGGCAGCATATTCATTCCACTGCCAAACAGCTCTAACTGTCATGAAATTCTTCCTAATGTTTAGATTGAATCTCTTTTCCTGTAGTTTGAAATCCTTGCCCCGAGTCCTAGTCTCTGAAGCCGTGGAAAACAAACCTGTTCCCTCTTCAATATGACACCCTTTCAAATATTTTAAACATGGCTATCATATCCCCCACCCCAGCCTTCTTTTTGAAAAGCTAAACATTTCCAGCTCCCTAAGCCGTTCCTCATAAGACATTTCCTCCAGACCTTCAACCATCCTGGTGGCTCAGGAGGCCAGGGTATGGAAACCTCTTGGGGGACCCAGGTGTCAGTAGCCCAGATGGATTTGGGGGGTGGGGGCTCCCCAGCATGTGCTTCGCTGTTTTTGTCGTACTGTATCAAGTTACATTGGGCTGTCAGCTGTCTATACAATAAAGCTTCTAAGGTACCACTGGCTTTCCGTTTTCATCAGGATTCAAGGGATGGGGTCGCACTGGGGTTGTGGCTGTTCCCAAGCCAACAACTAGCATGTAGTTATAGAAATATATATATATATATTTATATTTTTGCCCTGCAGCTGATATAGACAAGGTAGAAGAGAAGACACCTGCAGAGCCACCTGCAGAGCCACCAACAATTAACCTAGATGAGAAGGGTAAGGACACCGCGTCGTAGCTTGTAAGCTGGCATGGTCTCTGCTGTTCCTGGGGTCACTGGACAGGCCCAGGTGTGATTGGCCTGTCCTTGAGTCCATTTTCTCTTTTTACAGAAGAGAAGAAGGAGGATGAAAAGAAAGATGTTGTGATGCTTCAGAATGGGGAGACCCTTAAAGAACCTGGGGATGATCAGCACAAGAAAGCCATTAAGCAACGGTTCATGTTTAACATTGCGGATGGTGGCTTCACTGGTACTTGATGTTTTAAGAGGGTAGCTTTTGCTTGGGAAGTGTGTTCACTCATCTGTGAGAAACACTTTGTGACAGGATTCCCTGTTTTGCAGAGTTGCATTCCCTGTGGCAAAATGAAGAGCGAGCAGCAACTGTTACCAAGAAGACCTATGAGATCTGGCATCGGCGCCATGACTACTGGCTTCTAGCAGGAATCATCAAGTATCCTTTCCCTAGTAGGCCTAGGATCTTTGGGATCAGCCCAGCCCTTGATATTTAATGCCCTGAGCTTAGCTATTACCCCTGCAAGTTTATATGCATATATTCATAGCACTTCTTTTTTTAAGCATTTTTGCTTATTTCACATTTGCCTTATTCAAGGAGTCATAAGGATGCAGTGCACAAGATTAAATTGGTTTATATATTGCAACTGTTTTTAGAAGGCAAATGAGACGGAAAAGTCTACTAAAGGTCATATTCTGTGAGTTTGTGCCCAAGTCTCTTTGCTTCTAAATTCACTGCTTCTAGCATGTTGAAATGAATGCATACTCTTGTACATTTCGGCATTTTCTTGTTTGTATGAAAGTAATGTGCTTTTGGGGCCATAGTGGCTCAGTGGACTAAGGCTTCTGAAAACTGCCCGGCTGTAAAGTAGGCAGCTCGGCGGTTCGAATCCCGGGTGCCATTTAGCAGAGTGAGCTCCTGCTGATAACCCAGCTCCTGCCAAACTAGCAGTTTGAAAGCATGTAAATGCAAGTAGATAAATAGGTACTGCCGTAAAAAGTAGAAAGGTAAAACTGTTTCCTTGCAGCCATGCCGGTCATGTGGCCATGGACTTGCACAACACTGGCTCTTCGTCTTGAATATGGAGATGAGCACCGCCCCTAGAGTCGGACACGACTAGCATGCACATGTGGGGGGGGGACCTTTACCTTTAATGTGCTTTTGTCTCTTAATTTTGGGTGGATTGTCATAATTCCTGCTTCACAATTCTAATGCAGTTGTTACATTTAAGTCGTATTTGATTTTATTCAATCATTGGGTTCATTTCTCCTTTAAAAGGTTAATTGGCAAGCATACGTCCTCACCCATAGTCATGGCCCTTGGGTGCAGGGAGGTGATGCTACAACAAACCTTGCAGCGGTGGCTTGGGAGGAGCTGCAGTGCAAGCTGGAAAGCTAACCTAGGCAAGAAATGCCTAGAAATGAGTGACTGTGCGAAGACTTGCTATGCAGACTTGAGGGGTGAAAATGCAAACTCTTTCAGGGCAGAGCTTGTGATCTGCACCTTGGAAAAAGATCTCTTTCAGGATGTAGCTGAAGGCCTATGTTTTACGAGTGCTTTTCTGATTTTTAGAAAGAACATATCCCAGTACCAAACCTCTGATAGAGGCCTTCCTGATCCTATCCTTGATTATTCGAAGGTTAGGCAAAGAAAGTGTGAACTGTTACTGGGCGGTGCATTTCCTGTGTTGTTTTTCCTAAGCTTAACAAATTTCAGCCATGGTTATGCTCGGTGGCAGGATATTCAGAATGATCCTCGTTACGCCATCCTCAATGAACCTTTTAAAGGAGAAATGAACAGGGGCAACTTCCTGGAAATAAAGAACAAATTCTTGGCCAGAAGGTTTAAGGTGAGAATTTTTATTGAGTTTGTTTTCAGTGGTTGCAAGCTCTTGAGCTGCTGGAGTTTCCTCTGGAGGCAGAGGAATTTGTTTTCCTATATTGACTTTCTGATATGTTAACAGTAGAGCACGTGACAAAACACGTGTTGTTCTGATTAAGGTTATGAGCACCTGAGAAGGTGAATGGCGTGTCCTGTAACCCCTTTTACAGCAAGTCATGTTCTTATACACTTGCGGCCATGTATGTTTATCACTAGGGATGTGCCATTTGTTTGGAGGTTTTTGTTTGTTTCTTTGAAGTTTCTTTTTACACCATCCCAAAATTTTCCAAGAGTTCTGTAGGCAATAATTTTTGGAATTCCTGCCCACGAGCACAAACCTGCAGATTCCGTCCTTTTGCTCTCTTGGAACAAGCCTGATGACCCACGTTCTGGTTTCCTGCGTGGCAGGGGGTTGGACTTAAATAACCCCCAAGATTTTTCCCCAACTCTGTGATTTTCTTGGGTCTCCTTCCTGTACAAAAGAAAACTGCCCCAGTGCTTCCTGGGAAACCTAGGTCTTTGTGAGAGATGTATTATTCCTGCTCATTAGGTTCTACCTAGGGCACAATCAAAGAACTACACATCCCATAAACACCTAGACTTCACAGAAAGCACTGGGTAGTTATTGTTTTGTACAGGAAGTAGGCCTGAGACAGCCTGAAAGACGGGGCTTGTTCCAGGTGACTAAAATAAAGGCATATATCTTTGGGCAGGAACTCATGGCCTTTGTTGGCACAAAGTAGGTCTGAGCTGCAGCTGGCCTTGTAGTTAGGAATTAATTCTCAGTGAGGGATAATAATTACTGAGCTCTGGAGATATTTTATTTTAAAGAGTATGGCTATTTAAATGAGCATGACTTTTGTTTATGAGCCTCACCCAGCTCTGGTCTGAGGCACTTGGAGGCAAATTAAACTGTGCAGTAATTCATTGTGGGCTTGCAGTAAACATTTTGTGGTTTTGTGTTGCTAGAGAATTTGGTAGAATCTTGATCAACAGAATGTGTTAAATGACACAGATTTTCCTATGCAATGTGAGCTTTCAGAATTCAAATCAGACAAGTCACATATTTTTTTAGAAATGAGAACTAAAATTGCCAGCTAAAGGGAACATTTATCTCCATCAATAGTATCAGTCTGTTAATACGGTCTCGGGGGAATATAGTAACCATGCTCTTTGGATAGGAGACATAATGAAAAGGATGGAAAGCCAAGTAGGCCAAGGCAGACATGGCCATAGTGGGATCCCGCAAGGATCTACATTGAGTCGGAGGGTTATTAATGCTCTCTGTAGATGAGTTAGGGATGAGTAGTGAGAGGGCAATTATCTGGCTTTTCCTAGTCTCTGTTGTATATTGGCTCTTGCTTGCCTTACTGTACGCACTGAGCAAAAAGTGTTTTGGTGTTGGTTGAGTCTTAGTAATATAAATTACTAAGAATGCAATTTATATGTCTGTTGGTGCGGGAGCCAGCGTATAGGGATTGACCTCTTAAGAGGAAATTTATTATCCCTGGTTTGAAAGGGGCTCCTTCTTAGATTGAAAAAGATCTTTGGTGCGGCCATTGGAAGAAGTGAACTCAGGCTCTGGTGCTCCTGCTCTTTTGCAGCTGCTGGAACAGGCACTCGTTATTGAAGAGCAGCTCCGGAGAGCTGCCTACTTGAACATGTCAGAGGATCCCTCCCACCCCTCCATGGCCCTGAACACCCGCTTTGCTGAGGTGGAATGCCTCGCTGAGAGCCACCAGCATCTCTCCAAGGAGTCGATGGCTGGGAACAAACCGGCCAATGCCGTGCTTCATAAAGGTGAGGCATCGACAGGTGATGACATGGAGTGAGGGCAGACTTGAATTGTGTGCCACTGGCCCCTTCCCCCCTCCCCCCTCCCATCCCATCCCATCCCCAACAACCCAATATAGCTTTTTCTCCCTCCGAACACATATTCTCTCTCATCTCAAGGGGAAGAAGGGATCTGCTCCTTGTAGGTAGGCCCTTCCTTTGTGCCGGGAAAGCAGGTTGCAATTCTGAAACCAAATCCCCCACCCAGTGGGCTTTTGCCTTAGCTGTGGAAAGGGTGTGCCTTGTGGACTAGATGGTCTTGTGAGCAGAAAGCACACCAGAGTTACAAAACCCCAAACAAGAAGAGAGAGAAAAGGCATTGCAGAAAGCAGGTAGAGTGCTGCTGCCCATTAGTTGCTGCTCAGGTGTGTTCTGCCACTCTGTTGGAAGGGTCCCTGGCCTTTCTTGTCTGTGCCAGTAGGAATGGACATCCCCATTTTCCTCCCAGCAGCCCAGGGGAAGAAATTCCCCCATAATTAATTCCTCTTTCTCACTCGCTTATAGTGAGGAATTCAGGGACCACTGCTGTTCTCCCAGTTTCTACAGATCATGCTCTTGTCCCTGCCTATTGTAGTAGGTTCTCAATAGTATTGATAGGACATTTTATTTAATTATTTATTTTTAATATTTTACCCCACCTTTCTCCTTGGAAAAGGACCCAAGGCGACTTACAATACTGAGGGACAATGTATGTAGCCCTGAACATTTAATACATATTCAAGTTTAGAACAGGGAATTAGAAGAGGCATCTTACAACATTAAAAGGCAACATTAAGCTTAAAAGAGCACGCAAACAGTTAAAAGAAAAAAGAAAAACCATTATGAGGGATAGAAACTAATTCCGAAAACACCGGTGTTGTTATGAAATCAGTCAATGCAATCATGCATAGAGTAATCCATCTAAAAGTCATATAATAGGTAGTCCATCATTCAGGGAAAACCTGTCGGAAGAGAAAGGTCTTTGCCCGCTTCTAGAAACTGCGGAGATGTCCCTTAAGCGAAGCACTCCTCGGGCAGCTTCTGAAGATCCCAGGCAAGATTGAACTGCTCCCAGAGCTGAAGCCTCATCTTCTGGGCCCGACCCATGTGAAGTTGAAAAGTTGGCAACAAAACAGCACAGCCACCACCTTAAAGCTTCCAAACATAAGGATTCAGACTTAAGACATATAAATTATGCTTCCATGTTCTTATGCCTAGTCCATTCGTACTAGCACTGCCTTCATAACAGTGAGCCATGAAGAATAATGAGCGGAAGAACAAACTTTGTTGGTATGCATCTTGTGTATCTTTGTTAGAAGATCGTTAGATACGATGTAGCTAGGGTATTAGACTCATACTCTCTTGTAATGGCAACTTAAAGGAATGTATTGCTACATAACTAGAGTATCGATGTCAACTTCCTTTCTTTGATTTCAAGCTCCTTGTGGACGGGCCTCCTTTCCAAACAGTCTGCAGTGGAAACTAAAGATTGGACATCATACTGCAGAAAGAAAGCATCTCATCTAGAACAACTTTTCCCCTTTAATTTGTTGAAAGGGACAATAAATTCACATGGCAACAGAAACAGCATTAAATGATTCAATTTTCTGCAACCAAGGAGGGAAAAGTCAAGAATGCTGGGCCTTCTATTATTTCCTCTCCTTCTAACCCTGTTTCCCACACGCAAGATTCTGCTGCTTGTAATCAGCCTCAAGGAAACTGTGAACATCAGGTAAAATCCCATCAGTCAGTCATGGGGTTAATGTCTGGGAGCTATGCTGCGGGATCCACCAGAATGCAGAGACACAGACTATTCCTGGCTCACAGTCTCTACGGTCATTGGGAGTGAAGGCCATCCATTTCCATCTTTGAAAGAGAAACAGGCTTTCCTCATGTTTCTTGAGGAGGTTGGTAAAGCCACGGTTACCCCAGATCTAAAGCATGGCGACTTGTTCATGTTGAAGGGCAAGGTGGACATGCAGGGTCTAAATCCACTCTGTCTTAAATATCCATTTTCTGAATAGAATGGACCACCAGGCTATTTACTACAGTTTCCATAATCCCTCACTGTTACTCATATCACTTTTGGAAGGTAACATTGCAGGAGAGTCAAAGAATCACCTCTAAGATGTAGTAGGACTCAGGGATGCTAGTCTAGGATTCCCCAAGATCCTCCTGTGGTTGAGGCAGGAGGTAGGACCTGCTTCTTTCTCCATTATGCTGGAGAGCATGCCAGAGAAGGAGGAGAACTACTTTCCAAAAAAAAAAAAAAGCAAGCTCAGTGGGCGCAGCTGTGAGTGAATCTTTCTCGACATTGGGTCTCTTCCCCAGCAAACAGATCCGTGGAAACATACTCTTCTTTCCTTGCTGCTGCCTCCAAGTCATCTCCAGCAATCAGATCTCCAAGCTTAAAACCGGAGTACTTCAAGGACCCGATGCAGGGGAGTGATATCAGGAGACAGGTATCTAGTCTCGTGCGCTCCCAGACACATCTGGTGGGGCCACTGTGAGATACAGGAAGCTGGACTAGATGGGCCTTTGGCCTGACCCAGCAGGGCTCTTCTTATGTAAGTTAAGTTCCTTGAACTGATTTCATAATACTCCTCTTGCTTAACTAGGCAAAATTTCACTGCAGACCTTCCTACAGGGATTGCAGCTAAAGCTGACAACTGAAGGAGCCTTGGTGACTTCATTTTCTCTCAACTGATGTCATTTACCCTCTTACTTGGTTTGTCAAGTTATTAACTGCTGCTTGCAGGGAGCAGGAATAGGACAGGCTTCAGTGATTCAGAGGACTTGATCAGGAATAGAAAGGGGCAAGGAGGATACCAGTGTCTTGAGCAAGGAGGATCTCTTAAGTGTATATGATCCACAACCAATCTGGATGGTTGCCCTGCTTCTCCTTATTAAAAGCCTCCCTCAATAAGCAGAGTGAGACTAAAACAGATCTTTTGAGTAGACATCTACCATCTAGACAGGTGGAGTATGTGAAAGACCTTTTAGCTTCCAAGCTGATCAATTTCAGCAAGTCCCTAACCCTATGGCCTTTGACATACGAGTGTGCTAGACTGAGGTGCTTGTTATTGGACATCGTCCCCTGTTTCACTAGCAAAAAGGCTGGCCTGACAAGGCTACAGGAGTAGATGAGCAGAAATTATTCCCTTTGCTTCTCTTCTAAAGATATTGCTTGACTCCCACCATCCATTACAACACAAATTAGCAGTCATCGGGATCCTAAACCACAGAGCAGAAACCATCCCCACCTCCACAAAAGCCAAGAAGAAAGAAGACAGCACTTAAAGCCTGTGGATATCCAAAGTGGGCCTTCAACAAAGCAGTGGGCCGACCCAGAAGAACAAGGGATTAGCCTGAGACCCAGACCCGACGGAAGAACCTGGTCATTCCCTACACGGCTGAAGTGCCTGAAAAGCTTAAATGGATTTTTGCCAAACACCACATCCCTGTTTACTTCAAACCCACAAACACACTAAGGCAGAGACTCGTCCACCCAAAGAACCCAACACCAAAACACAAAAGGAGCAATATAGTATATGCTGTCCAATGCAGTGAGGAGTGTGCAGGCCTCTACATTGGAGAAACTAAACAGCCATTAAACAGAAGGATGGCCCAACTACCAAGGCCATAGTTAACGACCCATAATTTATGGGTTTCATCACTTTGGGCCAACCATAATTGTGTGCCATCAAGTTAATTCTGACTGCTGGTGACCCTTTTTAGGGTTTTCTAGGTAGGCTCAGGTTTGCGATTCCCTTCCTCTCTAGGGGCATGCCAGGACCATGCAGCTTGCCCAAGGCCACACAGGCTGGCTCTTCTCCCAGGAAGCACGGTGGGGGAATCAAACTCTTAACCTCTGCTTCTGCAGCCAGCAACTGGAACCACGGCATTGCAGTCACTGAAGAGAGAACAGGGCCTTGCCCCTCCTGTCCATGCATTATCCATTTGTAATGGTTCTGTGCTGCTGTTGGATGTAGTTTTGATTATGGGGCATGAGCACGTTCTTAGTTCCGGATAAGGAAAGCAGAAATTGCTCCTTTTCCAGTTCAACATTGGAGTCTGTCCTCCTGGCCTCAGGGAAAACCTTTGCTAAAACTAGCTGCCCTTCTTCCCTGCAAGAGAACAAATGTACAGGTAAGTCCAGAGTTTCCTTTTTTCTTCCAGTCCTGAAGCAGCTGGAGGAGTTGCTGAGCGACATGAAGGCTGATGTGACCCGGCTGCCTGCCACCATTGCCCGCATTCCTCCAGTGGCTGTGCGTCTCCAGATGTCGGAGCGCAACATCCTCAGCCGCTTGGCAAACCGTAGCAGTGAGCCTCCTCCTCCTCCTCCTCCACCGCCACCGCCACCCCAGCAGGTAAGCATCTAGGCCTGCCTTTTCCCCTGCTTTCCGCCCTCCCCTGGCCATGAACTTGGAGGGAGGGGGCCCATGGCGACTGCCCCGGCTGGGTGGGGTTCTGCACGGAATACACTAGACTAAGTCTCCCTCTCTTTCTCTCTCTCTCTCCCCCCCCCCTATAGGTGGCTCAGCAGCAGTGAGATGCCTGTCCAGTGCCGCCAAGCCAGTGATACAGCTCAAGTGACATCCATACCCTTGTTTGATTTCCGACCCCTCTGCCTGGCACTCCTGATCAGATGATGTTCTCTCTGCATGGGGGATGGCTGGAGAGAGGAGGAAGTGCAATCTCCCATAAGCTGCCAGTTGCACTTGGATTGCACTTGGGGGGACAGGGGACAGGGGACGGACTCTGTGTATATAGTGACTAGAAGCTGCAACGCCACGTCTGTTACACAGACCTGCCTGCAGCGTTCACCACCATGGCCCACACTTCCTTCATTTTAATTTTATTTTGAGTTTGTTTACCAGGACGAGTGCAAGCAGAAGTCAGGACAGACATAGCTACCTCCATCAAGATCCTTTTAATACAAAAACTGTCTGGACTTGTCCTCTGAAACAGCTGGGAAAAAAGACAAAAAAATCTTGATAAAAGTTGAAAATAAAAGTTTACTTGTATTTTATTTGCCTCACTCAAACTATTTAGGGATTTCTCTTCCCACACCCACCAGGGCAGTCGGTGTACTTTCTGACCTGGCAATCAGTCTCTAGCAGGCGGGGAGCAAAAGTGTTCTTTAGCCTGTAATGATCAGATAGTTTGCTGAGGATGATAACAAAGGACAAGTGTAGTCTGATAGGCTTACAGGAGTGGGTCTCAGAAGATTTAATGCTTTCCATGAAAAGCTTGTTTTTAATTCATCATGTTTTTACAAACAGCGCAACAGTTGTCTCAGCCACACCGTGTAGTGAAGGAAGGAATTGAAAACAACTTATCAGGGCTCCCTTCCAAGCTCACTCTATTGAAACTTCTAAATAGACAAGATTCATCTCTGCATTGTGTGTGGACCCGCTTTGGTTGTTATTTGCCTTCATGAGTGATTATGAGAGGTTGTGAAATCTCACAAAGCTTCTTGGATATGCCATTGGCTTGCTTTAGGTTCACCAACACTTACTGAGTGTTTTAAACAAAACAATCTATTGCTGCTTGGAAAGCAAAGTTTTTCCCCCCTTAAGAAAGCATTTATTCTGATGGCATACCTGGGAGACTCTTTACACATCTTCCAGTTCATGTTTACCAGAACCTGTGTTCTCTTGGAGGGGAGGGAGGCCAACGCAAACGTGAAGCCTCTTCATACAGTTTTCAAATGATAGCAAGAAGGCTACCATCCTCTGGTTCTGGGAATGATCAGGCATTAAAGCAGTGGAGCCAAGTGTGCACTAACTATGCAAACAGTACCTTTAGCTTATCTGCTCTTTTTTCACAGTATGCATGATGCTACAGAGCATACTGAGACATCCCATAAGTCATTTCTCACTCCTGCATTTGTCTTGAACATGAACATGCTAGCGGAAGAGTAACTTGGAGATATTAAAAGCATTAGTGATTTGCTTTTCAGATATGTGTAAGACAGTGCAGTACGCAGCTGGAGCTGCAAAAATGTACACCAGGCAGTCAACAGAGTCAAAGTCACTGGCAGATGTATAGAGTGACACATCTAATATAGTCAGTTCAGTAACTTAGGTTGCCTGCTTGCTGTCGGGAGTCCTGTGATGGGGTTCCTGCATGCCAGGGGGTTGGACTAGATGGCCCTTGAGGTCTCTTCCAACTCTATGATTCTACGGCTATCATGGCTTATGGCAGCCTTACAACCAGGGCCAGGGCCAGTCTTTTTTGAGCCCTAGGCAAGAATAACTACTTGACCCCCCCCAACGAATTTTCAAAAATGGACAAATTGTATGAAAAACAAAGTATGAAAGTTGAAATTGTGAAAATTTTATTTAAAAAGAAACAAGTAATGGGAGTCTTCAATTTTCTTTCCCAAACACAAAAGTTTTAGCACAAAAATAATTCTGAATACTCCTATGAACTGTAGTGTCTCAAATGTTTCTATTTTTGTGACATCAAAATCTCATTTTGCATGCCTTTCCTTTTGCAAAATGTGTCACTGAATCCTTCAAGTCAATGGCTGATGATTCAGCATGTTCAAATGATACAGTTGCCAAACCAACTACTGTAATATACTTTGCTGCATTGTTGACGCTAAATATGTTTTTATAAAGTTGAGCTTGCTTGAGCTTTGCGAAACTGTGTTCACCACTAGCCACTGACACCGGAAGTGTGAGAAGGATCCTTAGAACAACAGAAACATTAGGCACAGTATCCAGGAGTTTTTGTTGCACTATGAGAAGAACTTGTGGTGGCATAGACTTTGGAAGTCTTCGAGCTATTGCTATAAGTTCACAGCACAGATCTTCAGCATTGATATCTTTGTTTCCATTGTACATCAATTATTTTTCCAAATTTTGCAGGCCTTAAATACATCTTCAGTACATTTTTGTTGATCGTGTATATGTCATAAGGTAAAGGTTCCCCACACGCATGCTAGTCGTGTTCGACTGTAGGGGTGGTGTTTATCTCCATATTCAAGCTGAAGAACTAGTGTTGTGCAAGTCCATGCCCATGTGGCCGGCATGGCAGCAAGGAAGCACAGTTTCACCTTCCCGCTTTTAATGGCGACACCTATTTACCTGCTTGCATTTACATGCTTTTGAACTGCTAGGTTGGCAGGAGCTGGGGTTAAGAGCAGGAGCTCACTCCCCTGTGTGCCACCTGGGATTCAAACCACTGAGCTGCCAACTTTGTAACTGACAGTTTTCAGTGCTCCAGCTCACTGAGCCACCACGCCCCTGTTGTATATGTCATACAGGAAGCCAAACAAGGAACTGTATTGTCTTGGCTGTTGGAATCTCTCTTCAACATTGTATGGCCATGTCTAAGACAGCATAATAGAAACTTATTTTGAATTCCTGTTTTACATTTTGTGGTGCCTTCAGCTCTTGTGGCGCTTCATACTCAAACTGCTTTTTGTTCTCCTTTTTCTAACTTGTTCTGTCTCAAAGCTTGGTGGTATTTCTAGCTCCTTTGTAATCCTAGTAGCATCCATCAAAACTTGTTGAAAACCCACATCACACCTACAGCCCACAAGATAATTATTAGTCACTTGCAACTGGCTTGTAGTTGAATTTAAATCATTTTCCTTATTTTATAACAGCTTGCTTTTGAAGTTAATTTTAAAAAGAATGTTGTACATGGCTAGTTAGAATTTGCCACCAAGTCAATGCAGAGAAATAATTATAGCTCTGTTCAATCAAACTGAAACTTCTTGTTTCCAGACGACATTTAGCAGCATCATTGACTACCAAGTTTAAAGAGTGTGCATTGCAGGGCACAAAAAGGCATGTGGATTTATTGTCTAGGACTCTTTTGTACGCCATTTTCTTTGACTTTCATGTTACTCCCATTATAATAACCTTGACCGTGCAGATTCTCAATTGGTAACCCCATTTGCTGAAGCTGTCCAATAAGAGTTTGTCATAAAGGCACCTGTAGTGTCCTTTAGTGGTATATGAAAATGGGCCCCTGGGGTAAGGGGGGAGGCCTGTTTCAGGCCTCCCGTACTTACTCCAGGCCTGGTGCCCCGAATGGGCTTGCGAGGGCCTTCCTGGGCGTTCTGGAGCCCAAAAATGGCTTCCCTGTGAACCGGTTACTTCTGGTTCACAGAAAATCATTTCTGAGGCATCTGGGGGGGGGGGGCTTTCTAGGCCTGTTGGAGGTCTCAGAAATGATTTTTGGCAGTCCAGAAGTCACTTCTGGTTTGCAGGGAGGCACTTTTCAGGCCTCCAGAAGACCCGGGAAGGCCCTCACAGGCCCATTCCCGGCAGCACCATGCTGGGCATAAGTACAAGGGCCCCCACCTAGGCACCCCAGGCCCGATTTGGCCTGCATCCGCATATTGTGGATGTTCAATTATCATGGGTTGGGTCGGATCCCTAACCCCTGCGATAGGCAGGTGTGTGTGTGTCACTGTAGGTGTCAATGGGCAATTTTCACAATGGAGAGAGGTGAAAACTGGTGTGCCCCAGGGATCTGTTCATAAATGACCTGGAGACAGGGATAAGCAGTGAGGTGGCCAAGTTTGCAAATGACACAAAACTTTTCCAGATGGTGAAGACGAGAAAAGATTGTGAAAAGCTCCACGTGGATCTCTCCAAATTAGGAGAAAGGGCTGCAAAATGGCAAATGTGTTTCAATGTAGGAAAATGTAAAGTAATGCATATTAGGCCAAAAAATAAATCAATACTTTAGCTCATTGGTTCTGAGCTATCCATGATGGATCAGTAAAGAGATCTTGGTGTGCTGGTGGACAGCTCAATGAAAGTCTACCTAGTGTGTGGCACCGGTAAAGAAGGCCAATTCCATGCTAGGGATTATCAAAAAGGGGTTTGAAAATAAAACAGCCAACATTATATTACCATTGTACAGAACGATAATAAGGCCACACCTGGAGTATTGCATACAGTTCTGGTCACCGCATCTCAAAAAAGACATAGTGGAACTGGAAAAGGTGCAGAAGAGAGCGACTTGATCCATTCCAATCTGGGTTCAGGTCGGGCCGGGGGACTGAGACAGTCTTGGTCGCTCTGCAAGATGACCTCCTCCGGGGGGCCGACAGGGGTAGCTCTACCCTGTTGGTCCTTCTGGATTTGTCAGCGGCCTTCAATACCATCGACCACAGTATCTTGCTGGACCGGCTCTCCGAGATTGGGATCGGAGGCACTGTTCACAGTTGGTTCCGGTCCTTCTTGGAGGGCCATCCCCAGCGTGTGCAGCATGGGGGGGGGGGAGTTGTCTGCCCCATGGATACTCCCTTGTGGGGTTCCTCAGGGGTCGTCCCTCTCCCCCATGCTGTTCAACATCTACGTGAGGCCGCTGGCAGAGGTCATAAGGAGATTTGGAGTCTGCTGTCATCAGTACACTGATAACACGCAGCTCTATCTCTCCTTTTCCACCTCTGCAGATGAGGCTCTCCAGACCCTCGACCACTGCCTGGACGCAGTCATGGAATGGACCACGGCCAACAGGCTCAAACTCAACCCCAAGAAGACTGAGGTTATGTTCTTAGGGACTTCCCCATCTGGCTATGGAGGCCCTTTTCCTACCTTGGAGGACGTTTCCCTCCGGACATCGGACACTGTCCGGAATCTGTGCGTAGTCCTGGACCCAGCGCTCACCATGGAAGCCCAGGTGGCCGCCGTGTCCAGGACTGCCTTTTTTCATCTTCATCGAATAGCCCAGATTCGTCCCTACCTAGATGGGGACTCTCTCAGGACAGTTGTGCAAGCGCTGGTGATCTCGAGACTAGACTATTGCAAAACGCTCTACATGGGGTTGCCTTTGACTCTCCTTCGGCGACTGCAGCGGGTTCAAAATGTGGCAGCCAGACTGGTGGCGGGTGTGCGTCGGTTCGACCACATCACCCCAGTTCTGGCTCGCCTGCATTGGCTGCCCGTTGCGTCCCGAATCAGATTCAAGGTCTTGGTTTTAACTTATAAAACCCTCCATGGCCTGGGACCTGACTACCTGGCAGAGCAGATCAACCAGCGGTCAACATCAGCCCGACTGACTAGGTTGTCGCAAGCGCACATGCTGCGGGTCGCCACGCCCAGGGAGGCTCGAAAAACTTCCACCCGAACTCAAGCCTTCTCGGTGGCTGGCCCTGTCTTGTGGAACCACCTCCCCAGCGAAGTGTGCCTTGCACAGTCCCTGCCAGCTTTTCGGAAAGCATTAAAAACCTTGCTTTTCTGAGAGGCGTTTGGTGACTAATTTGTTTCTTGTTTTTTCCTTTTCTTTCTTTTTTCTTTTTCTTTCCCCCCCCCCCGCCATCTGCCATTTGTCTGCTTATTGACTGTTTATTGATTGTTTAAGTATTTTTAAATTGCTATATTTAATTGTCTTCAATTGTTTATTTTCTGTTGTGAACCGCCTGGAGTTCCTCTGGGAAGACGGGTGGTATATAAGTCTAATAAATAAATAAATAAATAAATAAATAAATAAAATGATTACTGGGCCGGGGGGCTCCCTTATGAGGAAAGGCTACAGCATTTGGGGCTATTTAGTCTAGAAAAAAGGCACCCATGGGGGGATATGATTGAGACGTACAAAATTATGCAGGGCATGAGTAAAGTGGATAGAGGGATGCTCTTCTCCCTCTCACAAAATAGCAGAACTAGGGGAGATACACTCAAATTGAGGGCTGGGAGAGTAAGAACAGACAAAAGATTTTTTAACCAAGAGTGTTGTTAGTCTGTGGAACTCCCTCCACAGGATGCGGTGATGGCATCTGGCCTCGATGCCTTCAAAAGGGGATTGGACAGATTCCTGGAGGAAAAGTCCATCACAGGTTACAAACCATGATGGAGATGTGTAATCTCCAGGCTTAAAACCGGGGTACTGCAAGGGCCAGATGCAGGGGAGTGGTATCAGGAGATGGATATCTAGTCTCATGGGCTCCCAGATGCATTTGGTGGGGCCAATGTTAAATACAGGAAGCTGGACTAGATGGACCTTTGGCCTGATCCAGCATAGCTCTTCTTACATTCTTATGAATAAGCCAGAATTGTAGTTAGCAATACCCACTTTGTCCAAGCCAAGCAAGACCAGGAGAAGACTGGGTTTAGGGTGGAGCACTTGCTTTCTGAGCAATGTACAGATTTTGGAGTAGCAGCCCACCTGGATGATATTCTGTAAGTGAGTACAAGCACATTTTCAGGCAATTCAGAATAGTGGCCATGGCCATGACTCCAAAACACATTCAGAACAAATTATTATTAAAAATCACATAATTAAATTTATGGGAAATGACCCATCCTAGTCCAACATTGTTTTACTGAGAATACTACGCTGAATTTCGGAGGCGAGGCTTAGGTGGTTGGGATAACCGCTCCCCAATGCCAGTCCCACACGCAACAGACCCCGCTCACCAAGGATCCATTTTTCTTGACAAAGAGGTCCACGCGAATTCACTCGCCCAAAGTTCCGCCTGGCGCACAACAACCGCGAGGAACTTTTAAATGCTCGTCAATCTTCTCCTTAATCCATTTCTCTCACTTTACAACAGACCTGAGCACACAACTCCTAACTTCGTCATTTTCCTTTGTGGGGGGGACGGGGGACGGGTACCCGTTGGATGACTTCGGACTTTTTTTTCTTTTCTTTTAAATTTCAGGTCTTTCGTTTCACCCCTGGAGCATCGGAAGGGAAAAGCACACACGCAAACTCGCTCTCTCGAAATCGGAACAGAGCACCGTGGAACAAAGCACAGCGGTACCTTGTATAAAGGAATTAATTCATTCCAAATGAAATTATGTTAAGCAAAATTTCCTTTATACAAATTTCCCATAGGAATGCCTTGAAAACAGAGTGATCCCATTTTTATGTTGTACGGATTCTCCCCATAGGCGATTCTGTTAAGCAAATTTCCCCTCTCTCCGGAATATTTTATGTTGTACAAATTTTATGTTATAATAATAATAATAATAATAATACAAGCTGTTTGTTATACAAGGGTCCACTGTACACACATCGCAGGCGCTGCGGGCTCCGGAGGGCCACGCGGGAGCCCGGCTCCTCCTGCCCAGCCCTTCCACCCCCACCCCACTTACCGGTGGCGGCTTCCGCGGCGGCGCCCATTTCCGGGGGTTCCGCACCGAGAGGCTAGGGACGGACCCACGTGGGCAAGGCAGCCCCACCAATGGCAAGGCGGCGGAAGGAAGGAAGGGAGGAAGGAAGGGGGAGCAGCCAATGAGCGAGAGGGAGGGAGGGAGGAGGTGGCGTTCCTTGCCGGGCCCACGTGCGCGCGAGGAGAGCGGCCGGGCCGGAGGCGCAGCGGCGGGGCAAGCAAGGCGGCGGGGCGCGCGGCGGAAGCAGCGACGAAGCGGCTCCCGAAATGGGGCGCAGGTTGGACCCGACTCGGCAGGGGAAGCGGCGAGGGCCCGGGCGCAAGGCCCGGAAGCAGCGCGGAGCGGAGCAGGAGCTGGCTCGTTTCCTGCCCCCTGGTAAGCAAGCGGTGGCGCTCCCTCGGGACCCCTGGGTGGGAAGGGAAGGTCGCCGCTGTTGTCGCCGCCAGGCTTTCCTGATCCGGGGCAAAAAAAGGGGGCGCAGTGGAAGCCTAGAGAAATAAGCGAGGGATTGAAGGACCAGGAGGGGCCCGTTTTACGTAGCCCCTGCTGCCTGGGCTGTACCTACTTTGTTACAAGGCGCCATATTCTTTGCATGGTAATCTGTATCCTTGGCACGATAGTCACCACCAGCGTGAGAGAAATGCCCACTTAAGATCTTACCCGTGCCATGGTTTCCATGGGTTTGCCATGAGTTTGCTCCAGCCTACCCCACCGCAAACCCCGAAGCTACTCGACTGACACAACGGGTTACCAACCTGACCTCGCTCCTAGGCGAATGGGGACCCGCTGAATGCTGCAGGAGGGAGAAGGGGCCCTGGCGCCCCGGGCATGGTTGGGAACTTGTGGTTCGTTTTCTAGATCACCCCCTTGGTGGTTGTACTGGTTGCCTCAGCAGCATTCTCAAAATGCCCGTCGGTACACAGCTGACAAGGATCAGTTAAAAACAGTGAGGGGGTATTGGTGTAGATTAGACTAGAGTGAATGGTATTGTCCTTTAGTGAAATTGGTTGCCGAGTGAAATTTAAAAAGTCAAGACTGGAATAGGCACAAGTCTGAAAGGGAGTGCTGGATCCCCTGCTCCTCCATCCCTTTAGCACAGACAAATGATAATTTTATTTCTTTATGTATTTGAATATTTTTAGCCCACCTCTCTCCTTAGAAAAGGACCCAAGGTGGCAATATACAGCCTGGAACATTTAAGACATATTCAAGTTAAGAACAGGGGATTAAAAAAGGCATCTTAGAACATTAAAAGGTAACAGTAGAGCTACAAAAAGCACACAAAAAGAAAAAAATCCATTATGAGGATGGAAAATAACATGGAAAACATTGGTGTTCTTATGAAATCAGTCAATGCAATCATGTATGGTAATCCATATAAAGTTAGATACTAGTAGTAAGTCCCTCATTTGGGGAAAGCTTGCCTGAAGAGGAAGGTCTTTAGCCTGCTTCTGGAAAGAGAGCAGAGAGGGGGCAGTCCTGGCCTCCAGCGGGAGGGAGTTCCAAAGTCTGGGAGCAGCAACAGAGAAGGCCCTTTCATGTGTTCTTATGAGACGCACCTGTGAAGGTGACGGATGGAAAGAAAGGCCTCTCCTTCTGAGCTTAGCATCCAAGCTGGTTCATACTGTGAGATTCGATCTTTGAAGTAGCTTGGACCCAGGCCATTTTGTGCTTAGTAGGTTGTCAACACCTTGAATTGTGCCCAATAGCCAATTGGCAGCCAGTGGAGCTGCTTTAATAGGGGTGTAATGTGATCTCTGTAACCCACCCCAGTCAGCAATCTGGCTGCTGCATTCTGGACCTATTGCATCCCTGTCCCTTGATCTCCTTTTTGTCTGACCAGAAGCATCTCTGTCTTGTCTAGGTTTAATTTCAGCTTGTTCTTCCTCATCCATAAGAACATAAGACTAGCCTTGCTGGAACAGGCCACAGCCCATCCAGTCCAGCATTCTGTCTCACATAGCGGTTTACCATTTTCTTCAGGGTGTTCCCAAGCAGATCTCTTCACCTGCTTACGATTCCCTGCAAATGGCATTGAGAGAGATCCTGCCTATTTCTCCAACCTGGAGGTCATCCTTAGGCATCCATAATGATAGCCGTTGATACCCTTGTTGTCCATGAACTTGTCCAGTCTTTTCTTAAAACTGTCAAGGCTAAAGCTATCACCACTTCTGGCAGGGAGTTCCACATACCAGTGATCCTCTGGGAGATGATGGGGCCTAATCCAGTTAATTACTGAATCTAAGCACTGATCTAAAGTAGAAATAGCTTCCTTGGAATCCGGAGGTGCCGAGAGGTAGAACTGAGTATCATTGGCATACTGGTGACTGATAGCCCCAAGACTCTGAATAACTTCCCCCAGTGGTTTGATATAAATGTGAAATAACATAGAAGACAGAACAGAACCCTGAGGGACCCCACAGGTCAGTGGCCGTTGTGTTGAACATGAGTCCCCTAACACCACTTTCTGCATTCTCTCCTTTAAGAAAGACTGAAGCCACTGTAAGACAATGCCACCAAGTCCCATTTCATAGATAACAAGTCAGGAGAATGCCATGATCAATAGTGTCAAAAGCAGCTGAAAGTTCCAATAAAATTAAAATGGACACAGATCCCCTATCCATTTCCCGGTGTAGGTCATCTACCAAGGCAACCAGTGCCGTCTCAGTCCCATAACCAGGCCTGAAGCCAGATTGAGCTGAATCCAGTTTATTTCATCCAGAAACCTCTGGAGCTGCGAGGCCACAAACCGCTCTAGTACTTTACCCAGGAATGAGATGTTAGATACTGGTTGGTAGTTGTTCAGTATTGTTGGATCTAAAGAAGGCTTTATAACAGTGGTTTTACTATTGCTTCCTTTAAGCATGCCGGAATCCTGTCCTCTTGCAAGGAGGCATTCAATCACTACTTTTCCTAACCAAACTGCCAGACCCTCTTTGGCAGCTTTTTCAAGCCAGGAAGGGCAAAGGTCCAACAGCCATGTGGTGGCCCTCATCTCCCCAAGGGTCCTGACTACATCCTCAGGCTGTAGAAACTGAAACTCATCCATTAATATAGGGCAGGCAAGGGGGGCAGTTTTATTTATAGACTCTGGATCAATAGCAGCATCCAGATCAGCCCGGATCTGTACAATTTTGGCTGCAAAGTGTTGGGCAAATTCTTTGCAGCAAGTTACAGAGTGATCTGTGTTATCCACCTGTGGGCCAGCATGTAGCAGACTCTTGACTGTTTGGAAAAGCTCTGCCGGGCAATTCCGTACCTTACCAGTGGTGGTAGAGAAAAATGATTTCTTTCGTGCTTCCATTGCCTTGGAATAAGCTTTCCAACAGCCTTTCACTGTTTCTTTATCTGTTTCATTTTGGGTTTTCCGCCAATGCCTTTCAGCTCTATGGACTTCCCTTTTCATATTTGCCAGTTCCCCAGTAAACCAGCCAGCCAGTTTGGCTGGTGTTGTCATTTTGACTTATATAGCACCCATAGTGCTTAAGCAGCCTTGGGGCACTTTACAACGTAATCATGCAAGTCACAGCTTTGCCCCCAAACACTAGCTGGGTGTTCATTTTACCAACCTTGGAAGGTTGAGTCAAGCATAAACCAGCTACTTGAAGTTGTCAGGATCGAATTCGAGTCATGAGCAGAAACTTCATTGCAGGACTGCAGTGTAACGCCTGTGTCATGGGACTGATCCTCTCCACTCTTCACACACTGTGGGTTGAAACTTCTTGCCCTCATTTATAGCAATCCATAATTTGCTACATTTCTATACAGGCAAACTGTGGTTTGTACTAAAGTTGGGAGAGGACAAAAATAAGTAGCTTTCCTTTTGCACAAAGTAGCTGTCCTCACATTCTATGTTTGGAGAAGGAGAGGCAGCAGTGTTACATGAAGAGGTGTTAGGTGGTGGTGGTGGTGGTTGGAATCTGTTAGTGGGTCAGAGTTTGGAACCTGGCAGCTCTACCTCCCAGAACAAGAGCCTGTACCTCCTGAGATCACGCTGAAGATTAACTGTGGTCAAGAGTCCTTGATGATTTCCTAGCCATGCTTTGCTTTTCATGCTCAGAGTCCTGTGAGATTTCTTGCAGCATCTGTCTGTTTCCCCTCCAGATGAGAACACAAAGAAGCTTTCCAGCCATGCTCGACGGAGGTGAGTATATGTGACTAGAAACATTTGCTGTTTGTCTATAATAGAATTTCCTTGCCTTTTAAAAATGTCTGCCCACTAGTGACAGATTTGTTAGTTGATCAAGAATTCCAAATGAGCACAGCATCAAGGCCTTATGGGAAACACCAAGTGCTACTTATATACTGTGGTTGACCAGCAATGGTATTTCTTTATGGCCTAAACTTGGCTGTCATACCAGGTATGTGTCCGTAGGGTAGGCGAGGGAGTGGGGTTGACTCCTATAGCTTCTATCTGAAGGATTGTTTCCCTTGAAATATAGCTAATAATAATTGCAGGAACCCTTGATAAATACTTAGCAGCAGATCACCAAGTCCAGAATAATGATTGGCTGATATTACACAGCAGCCCTGAACTACAGTGTTCATTTTAATGAGAAGAATAATTCATGAACTTTTCTATGGCATTCTATTTTCCTTGGGCATAACTAGTTTTGCAGTAAGGTCAACCACAATTTAGTTATGTGATAGAGCCATTTGTGTTTTTGCTTCTCATCTTAATTCTACTGGAAGGCAGATCGTAAACTCTGGAATTAATTATGTTCTTCTGCTAAAGTTGTCACTATCCAGAACTAGGTAGATTCCCATTTCATACACTACTTCCTTGGTGTGAACAAAATAGGTTTAAATAGCAGCTCTGATTTTAAAGCTTAGGTTTTCTGAATTTTGTGTAAACAATCTTAAATGTATAGCCCTACTTTAGTTTATTATATTAGAGCCAGTTTCTTGTTTCGCTCATTCCTCTCTCTGATTTTAGAGCAGCAAAGAGGCGGATCAAGTCTTCAAAACTTCAGGCAGGCAAGAGCGTTCTGGGTGGCCAGGCTTTGACAGGTAAGAGGATCACCAGTGAGGATACAGGGTACAGTACATTTCATTTGTTCATCTTTATTGCTTCAAGGAGATTGGGAGGGCCTTGTCTGCTTCTGTTACGAAGTCAAGAACAACTACAGAGTAACTGCTGAATGTTAGTTTCTTTTTATTTGTGGATTCCAGTAGCACGTTTCCACCACAGGTGTGGATTGTATTCTAGCAGAGAGTTTGTCACATAGGAGGCAAGGGGAGGTGCTTCTGATTTTCATCTGTTTCTCCCTTCCAGTGGGGTCTCCTTCCTTTGCTAGAATCCACCTTGTTTGATATAGTACCCTGGCCTGGCCAGGTGATCTTTTAGGATTGCTGTCTTGAACATCTCGATCTCTGCGGACATTTCAGATCCTTTCTTTTAGGTAGAGTCAATCCAGACAAACAGGAGCACTCGCTTCTCTCTTGCAAAAGGAACAAACTCCATGCAGTTACGCACTGGAATGGTCAATGCATTGTTTTCCTAGATTATTTTATATTTTATTTATTTAAATACTTGTTGACTGCCCAATTTTCTCGCGGGAACTCTGGGCGGTGTACAACACATTGCAAAAAAACAACTTACCCAAACATACACATACCAAATCAAAATACAAGTAATAAAGAAAATTGTAATAATAATAATAATAATAATAATAATAATAATAATAATAATAATA